>CM056573.1:189877602-190222602 GCA_029721435.1 Gymnothorax reevesii | reverse complement strand
CAACCTCTGTGTGTGACTCTACAGCCTGACAACCTGCAGAGAGAAGAACACACACACACACACACACACAAACACACACACAAATCCTGAGCAAACTGCTAAGTGAAATATTAATTATAATAGGATTTATGTAACTGAGCACAGAAACATAATTAGCAGGTTAATGAGTCTGATCAGGTTAAAAATGTCATTTTCTTTGTTTCTTGTGCTTTTATTGCCTCTGCTGCAGAGGTGATGTTTCTGGTTCAGTTTGTTCACTGGTTTGTTTGTCAGCAGGATTACAGAAAAATTACTGGCCAGGTTCTCCTGAGACTCTGTGGAAGGGTGTAACAGGGTCCGAGGAAGAGCTCGTTAAATCTCACAGTGAATCTGAGTAACCAGCTCAACACACTAATGACTTTTCTCCTTCGTTAAAACCGTGAGATTTGGGCATTTGGTCTGGGTGGAGGTCTGCGGTCTCCAAGCGCCCATCTCTCTGTTCATGGAATGAGGGGCCATTTTTGTCATCCTTCATCTAACAGGTCAAATAATCTCTCTAAACATTTTCACCAAATAATGAAGAAAACCCAACAGCTTGTAAAAATCCTGCAACTGCTGATGTGGTTTAACTAAACCCAGCTCACACAGTCGGTCCCCAGGACAGAGTTTGGGCTGCACTGGCCTGAGGGCTCGGAACAATCTGGAAGTGACTTTCTCCAAGGGGAAATCAGTCACATCATGCTGGGAATAAAGTCTAGAAAAAAAAAATTTTCTGACTGAACTAACTAAACCCAGAATAATGATAATTAATGATAATTATAATTAACTTTGTTTCTGGACCATTTAAACACCAGTAAAGCAGATAGAAGACATGTGATAAAGTGGGAGGGGCAGAGTTTGGAAGCCCCCCCCCCACTTTTTCTGACCATTCAGAAGCAAAGAAAAGAAAAAATGTCTGTGCTGGAATAATCCAGTTATTAAAAGCTCAGCGACTCATGGACAAAAAAAGTATACATACATCTCCTGAAATACTTTATTGTGAATAATGCGTTCTGATTATTTCATATTTAAGTTTGGATTTGTGTTCTCGAAAAGGGCAGGTGAAAGTATGGCACCATACATTATAACCCTTAGACAGACCTCAGATCAGTTCTGACCTCACCTTTAAATTACCCCACTTTACTGTGACTGTTTCCTGTGCATCTAAGAGCACTTTTCACCTGCATCAGACTGACTCTCCTGCTACATCTACTGTAAAACCGACTCTTCTAATAAACACCCGAGTGACACTTTCATCTGATCTGTGTGGGGCTCCCTGGTCTGGTTCATAACAGCCTGATACAGGTGATAGCAAGAGAAATGAGGACGTCCTTCTCCCTACTGTAAGAAAACGTCTGAACTCACCCCAGTCTCAGCAGTTTACAGTGGGGGTCCTCCAGTCCAGCAGAGAGCGCTCTCACTCCTGAATCCTGCAGATCATTGTCTCTGAGCTCCAGATCTCTCAGCTCTGAGTGAGGAGAACGCAGGACTGAGGCCAGAACATCACAGCAGCCCTCTGTGAGATCACACCAACCCAGCCTGTGGAGAAATAACACACACATTACACAAACCCGGCCTGTGAAGAAACCACACACACACACACACACACACACAGATTACACCAACCCAGCCTGTGGAGAAACATATACAGATGACACCAACACAACCTGTGGAGAAATAACACACACACATATTACACCAAACCAAGCTGAGGAGAAACGGCACACACACACACACACACACAAACATTGAAGAAAGATATTCCGATTACAGGTCTGTCTCCAACCTTCCCTTTAAGAGCAAGATACTCCATTTACAGGCCTGTCTCCAACCTTCCCTTTATGAGCAAGATACTCCAATTACAGGCCTGTCTCCAACCTTCCCTTTATGAGCAAGATACTCCAATTACAGGCCTGTCTCCAACCTTCCCTCTATGAGGAAGATACTCCTATTACAAACCTGTCTCCAACCTTCCCTTTAAGAGCGAGATTCTCCAATTACAGGCCTGTCTCCAAGCTTCCCTTTAAGAGCAAGATACTCGAATTACAGGCCTGTCTCCAACCTTACCTTTATAAGCAAGATACTCCATTTACAGGCCTGTCTCCAACCTTCCCTTTAAGAGCAAAATACACCAATGACAAACCTGTCTCCAACCTTCCCTTTAAGAGCGAGATTCTCCAATTACAGGCCTGTCTCGAAGCTTCCCTTTAAGAGCAAGATACTCCAATTACAGGTCTGTCTAAAACCTTCCCGTTATGAGCCAGATACTCCATTGACAGGCCTGTCTCCAACCTTCCCTTTATGGGCGAGATACTCCAATTACAAGCCTGTATCCAACCTTCCCTTTATGAGCAAGATACTCCAATTACAGGCCTGTCTCCAATCTTCCATTTATGAGCAACATATTCCAAATACTAGAGTGTCCCCAACCTTCCCTTTAACAGCAAGTTACTCCATTGAGAGATACTCCAATTACAGGTCTGTCTCCAACCGTCCCTTTAAAAGATAATCAAATTACAGGTCTGTCTCCAACCATCCCTTGATGAGCAAGAAACTCCAATTACAGGCCTTTCTCCAACCTTCCTTTTATGAGCAAGATACCCTAATTACAGGTCTCTCTTCAAGCTTCCCTTAATGAACAAGATACTCCAATTACAGGCGTGTCACCAACCTTCCCTTAATGAACAAGATACTTCATTGACAGGTCTGTCTCCAACCTTCCCTGAATGAGCAAGAAACTCCATTTACAGGCCTGTCACCAACCTTCCCGTTAAGAGCAAGAGACGTCAATTACAAACCTGTCCTTAACCATCCCTTTATGGGCAAGATACTCCAATTACAAACTTGTCTCCTACCTTCCCTTTAAGAGCAAGATACTCTGATTACAGGCCTGTCTCCAAGCTTCCCTTTATGAGCAAGATACTCCAACTACAGGCCTGTCACCAACATTCCCATAATGTGCAACATTCTGCAATAACAAGCCTGTCTCCAACCTTCCCTTTATGAGCAACATATTCCAAATACTGGAGTGTCCCCAACCTTCCCTTTCAGAGCAAGATACACAATTGAGAGGCCTGTCTCCAACCATCCCTTTAAGAGCAAGATACTCCAATTACAGGCCTGTCTCCAAACTTCCCTTTATGAGCAAGAAACTCCAATTAAAGGTCTGTGGAAAACCTTCCCGTTATGAGCAAGATACTCCATTGACAGACCAGTCTCCAACCTTACCCTTTATGAGCAAGATACTCCATTGACAGGTCTGTCTCCAACCTTCCCTTTATGAGCAAGAGACTCCAATTACAGGCCTATCTCCCACCTTCCCTTTATGTGCAAGATACTCCAATTACAGGCCTGTCTCCATCCTTCCATTTATGAGCAACATATTCCAATTACTGGAGTGTCCCCAACCTTCCCTTTAAGAGCAAGATACTCAATTGACAGGCCTGTCTCCAAACGTCCCTTTATGAGCAACATACAAGTACAGGCCTGTCTCCAACCTTCTCTTTAAGAGCAACATACTCCAATTACAGGCCTGTCTCCAACCTTCCCTTCATGAACAAGACACTCCAATTACAGGCCTGTCCCCAAACTTCCCTCATGAGCAAGATACGCCAATTACAAACCTGTCTCCCACCATCCCTTTATGAGCAAGATACTCCATTGACAGGCCTGTCTCCCACCTTCCCTTTATGTGCAAGATACTCCAATTACAGGCCTGTCTCCATCCTTCCATTTATGAGCAACATATTCCAATTACTGGAGTGTCCCCAACCGTCCCTTTAAGAGCAAGGTACTCCATTGACAGGCCTGTTTCCAAACGTCCCTTTATGAGCAACATACTCCAAGTACAGGCCTGTCTCCAACCTTCCCTTCAAGAGCAACATACTCCAATTACAAGCCTGTTTCCAACCTTCCCTTTAAGAGGAAGATACTCAAATTTCAGGCCAGTCTCCAACCTTCGCTTTATGAGCAAAATACTCCAATTACAAGTCTGTCTCCAACCTTCCCTTCATGAACAAGATACTCCAATAACAGGCCTGTCTCCAACCGTCCCTTTATGTGCAATGTACTCCAATTAAAGGCCTGTCTCCAACCGTGCCTTTATGAGCAAGATACTCCAATTACAGGCCTGTGTCCAACCTTGCCTTGATGAGAAAGATACTCCAAATACTGAAGTGTCCCCAGCCTTGCCTTTATGAGCAAGATACTCCAATTACAGGTCTGTCTCCAACCTTCCCTTTATGAACAACATACTCCAATTACAGGTCTGTCTCCAACCGTCCCTTTATGAACAAGATACTCCAATTACAGGCCTGTCTCCAACCGTGCCTTTATGAGCAAGATACTCAAATTACAGGTCTCTCTCCAACCTTCCCTTTATGAACAAGATACTCCAATTACAGGCCTGCCTCCAACCTTGCCTTTATGAGAGAGATGCTCCAGTTACAGGCCTTCCTCCAACGTTTTTCTAAGAGCAAGATACTCCAATTACAGGACTGTCTCAAACCTTCCCTTGATGAGCAAGATACTCCAATTACAGGTCTGTCTCCAACCTTCCATTAATGAGTAAGATACTCCAATAACAGGCCTATCTCCAACCTTCCCTTTAAGAGCAAGATACTCCAAATACAGCTCGTCTCCAACCTTCCCTTTATGTGCAACATACTGCAAATACTGGAGTGTCCCCAGCCTTGCCTTTATGAGCAAGATACTCCAATTACAGGCCTGTCTCCAACCTTCCCCGTATGAGCAAGAAACTCCAATTACAGGCATGTCTCCAACCTTCCCTTTATGAGCAAGATACTCCAATTACAGGTCTGTCTCCAACAGTCCCTTTATGAACAAGATACTCCAATTACAGACCTGTCTCCAACCGTGCCTTTATGAGCAAGATACTCAAATTACAGGTCTCTCTCCAGCCCTCCCTTTATGAACAAGATACTCCATTTACAGGCCTGTCTCCAACCTTCCCTTTAAGAACAAGATACACCAATTACAAACCTGTCTCCAACCTTCCCTTTAAGAGCGAGATTCTCCAATTACAGGCCTGTCTCGAAGCTTCCCTTTAAGAGCAAGATACTCCAATTCCAGGTCTGTCTCAAACCTTCCCTTTATGAGCAAGATACTCCAATTACAGGTCTGTCTCCAACCTTCCCTTTATGAACAACATACTACAAGAACAGGCCTGTCTGCAACCTTCCCTTCAAGAGCAAGATACTCCAATTACAGGCCTGTCTCCAACCTTCCCCGTATGAGCAAGAAACTCCAATTACAGGCCTGTCTCCAACAGTCCCTTTATGAACAAGATACTCCAATTACAGGCCTGTCTCCAACCGTGCCTTTATGAGCAAGATACTCAAATTACAGGTCTCTCTCCAACCTTCCCTTTATGAACAAGATACTCTATTTACAGGCCTGTCTCCAACCTTCCCTTTAAGAACAAGATACACCAATTACAAACCTGTCTCCAACCTTCCCTTTAAGGGCGAGATTCTCCAATTACAGGCCTGTCTCGAAGCTTCCCTTTAAGAGCAAGATACTCCAATTACAGGTCTGTCTAAAACCTTCCCGTTATGAGCCAGATACTCCATTGACAGGCTTGTCTCCAACCTTCCCTTTATGGGCGAGATACTCCAATTACAAGCCTGTATCCAACCTTCCCTTTATGAGCAAGATACTCCAATTACAGGCCTGTCTCCAATCTTCCATTTATGAGCAACATATTCCAAATACTGGAGTGTCCCCAACCTTCCCTTTAACAGCAAGTTACTCCATTGAGAGATACTCCAATTACAGGCCTGTCTCCAACCGTCCCTTTATGAGCAACATAGTCCAAATACTGGAGTGTCCCCAACCTTCCCTTTAACAGCAAGTTACTCCATTGAGAGATACTCCAATTACAGGCCTGTCTCCATCGGTCCCTTTAAGAGCAAGATAATCAAATTACAGGTCTGTCTCCAACCATCCCTTGATGAGCAAGAAACTCCAATTACAGGCCTTTCTCCAACCTTCCTTTTATGAGCAAGATACCCTAATTACAGGTCTCTCTCCAACCTTCCCTTTATGAACGAGATACTCCAATTACAGGCCTGTCTCCAACCTTTATGAGCAAGATACTCCATTTACTGGCCTATCTCCAACCTTTCCTTTAAGAGCAAGATAATCCAAGTACAGGCTTGTCTCCAACCTGCCCTGAAAGAACATGATACTCCAATTACATGCCCGTCTCCAACCTTCCCTTTATGAGCAAGATTCTCCAATTACAGGCCTGTCTCCAACCTTTTTGAGCAAGATACTCCAATCACAGGTCTGTCTCCAACCTTCCCTTAAAGAGCAATATACTCCATTTACAGGCCTATCTCCAACCTTCCCTTTAAGATCAAGATAATCCAAGTACAGGCCTCTCTCCAACCTTCCCTTTAAGAGCACAATACTTCAATTAAAGGTCTGTCTCCAACCTGCCCTATATGAGCAAGATACTCCAATTACAGGCCTGTCTCCAACCTTCCCATTATGTGCAACATACTTTCATTACAGGCCTGTCTTCAACCTTCCCTTTAAGAGCAATATACTCCATTTACAGGCCTATCTCCAACCTTCCCTTTAAGAGCAAGATAATCCAATTACAGGCCTGTCTCCAACCTTACTTTATGAGCAAGATAATCCAAGTACAGGCCTGTCTCCAACCTTCCCTTAATGAGCAAGATACTCCAATTACATGCCCGTCTCCAACCTTCCCTTAATGAGCAAGATACTCCAATTACAAACTTGTCTCCAAGCTTCCAATAATGTGCAACATACTCGAGTTACAGGCCTGCCTCCAACCTTCCCTTTAAGAGCAAGATACTCCATTGACATGCCCGTTTCCAACCTTCCCTTTATGAGCAAGATACTCCAATTACAGGCCTGTCTCCAACCTTACTTTATGAGCAAGATAATCCAATTACAGGCCTGTCTCCAACCTTTCCTTAATGAGCAAGATACTCCAATTACAGGCCCGTATCCAAGCTTCCCTTTATGAACAAGATACTCCAATTACAAACTTGTCTCCAAGCTTCCAATAATGAGCAACATACTCGAATTACAGGCCTGCCTACAACCTTCCCTTTAAGAGCAAGATACTCGAATAACAGGCCTGTCTCCAACCGTCCCTTTATGAGCAAGATACTACATTTACAGACCTGTCACCAACATCTTCTTTAAGAGCAAGATACTCCAATTACAGGCCTGTGTCCAAACCTCCCTAAATGAGCAAGATACTCCAATTACATGCCTGTCTCCAAACTTCCCTTTATAAGCAAGATACTCCAATTACAAACCTGTCTCCAAGCTTCCAATTATGTGCAACATACTCCAATTACAGGCCTGTCTCCAACCTTCCCTTTATGAGCAAGATACTCCAATTACAGGCCTGTCTCCAACCTTCCCTTTATGAGCAAGATACTCCATTTACAGACCTGTCTCCAACATTTTCTTTCAGAGGAAGATCCTCCAATTACAGGCCTGTCTCCAAACTTCCCTTTATGAGCAAGATACCCCAATTACAGGCCTGTCTTCAAACTTCCTTTATGAACGAGATTCTCCTATTACAGGCCTGTCTCCAACCTTCCTTTATGAGCAATATACTCTAATTACAGGTCTGTCTCCAACCTTCTCTTTAAGAGCAATATACTCCATTTACAGGCCTGTCTCCATCCTTCCCATTAAGAGCAAGATACGCCAATTACAAACCTCTCTCCAACCTTCCCTTTAAGAGCAAATTACTCCAATTACAGGCTTGTCACCAACCTTCCCTTTATGAGCAAGGTACTCCATTTACAGGCCTGTCTCCAACCTTTTCTTTGAGAGCAAGTGTAATGCTAATAAAAGCCACTAGATTGCAGCATTGACCTTTCTTATGTTTAGCCCAAACTGGAGCAAGGTTTGGGCATGTCTTGGGCATGTCTGGGACAATTCCCAGAGAATAAAAAAAGAGGTCTAAATGTGGGAGGGGTCTGCAAAAGAGTATATAAGGAGGAGAATTGAGACAGTAAGCTAGTAGGAGAAATTGCAAGGAGAAGGATACATGTGACTAGACCTGTCATTCTGTTCAAGACCTGTGAAGCTTTTCGTGGATTTTTTCCTGTGCTAGAGCATTTTCCTCACCCAGGACATCACCAAGCAACCCAACGAAAGGGACTGTAAATATTTATTTTTCTGTATATAATCAATCTTGGTCATTAGAGTAGATAGTAGATTAGTTAAAGTGTTTCTTTAATTAAATCTGTTTAAGTTTTAAAATTTTGTCTGTCATCCCTTGCTGTCATATATGTTATAACAAATTTGGGCCATAACAAATTGGGGGCTCGTCCGGGATCGACCATTGTGTGAGTCATTTGTTGAAAATCTAACATCTCAAATTGTAAAATTGTTTTTGTGAATTTTCCTATATATATACTGCTCACAAAAATTAAAGGAACACTTTTTTTATTGGGCCTGGCATGAATTGAATTAAACCTGTCTGATAATTTTCTGGTTGGTTAAGCAGCTGAGGGCCTCGTTAATCAATTTCAGCTGTATTGGTGTTCATGGAATTAACAACAGGTGCACTTCAGTGGCAACAATTAGAAAACCCTGAAAACAGGACTGGTTTTACATGTGGAGGTCAATTCAAGTTTCTCCCTCTAGATCTTTTTTGGCTGGTTTTCCACTCGTGCTGATTTTGGCTTGCGTAATTATCTCTACTGGCAGTATGAGGCGATTCCTTAACCCTACAGAAGTTGCACAGGTTGTCCAACTTCTCTAGGATGGCACATCCACACGTGCTGCAGCAAGAAAGTTTAATGTGTCTCCCAGCACAATCTCCAGAACATGGAGGAGATTTCAGGAGACTGGTGGTTATTCTCGGAGAGCTGGACAGGGCTGTAGAAGGTCCTCAACCCCTCAGCAGGACCGATACCTGCTCCTTTGTGCAAGGCGGAACAGGCTGAGCACTGCTCGTGCCCTACAGGATGACCCCCAGAGAGCCACTGGTGTGAATGTCTCTCCCCAAACAATCAGGAACAGACTTCATGAAGGTGGCCTGAGGGCCCGACGTCCTGTAGTGGGCCCTGTGCTCACTGCCCAGCACCGTGGAGCTCGACTGGCATTTGCTCAAGAACACCAGAATTGGCAAGTCCGCCACTGGCGCCCTGTACTTTTCACAGACGAGAGCAGGTTCACCCTGAGCACCTGTGATAGACGTGAAAGAGTCTGGAGAAGACAAGGAGAACGTTATGCTGCCTGCAACGTCGTTCAACATGACAGGTTTGGTGGTGGGTCAGTGATGGTCTGAGGAGGCATATCCATGGAGGGACGCACAGACCTCTACTGCCTAGGAAATGGTGCTCTGACTGCCATAAGGTTATCGAGATGAAATCCTTGAACCCATTGTCAGACCCTACGCTGGTGCAGTAGGTCCTGGTTTTCTCCTAATGCACGACAATGCCCGGCCTCACGTGGCAAGAGTATGCAGGCAGTACCTAGAGGAAGAAGGAATTGAAACAATTGAATGGCCTTCACGATCCCCTGAATTAAACCCAATAGAACATCTCTGGGACATTATGTTTCGGTCCATTAGGCGCTGCCAGGTTGCTCCTCAGACTGTACAACAGCTCAGGGATGCCCTCACACAGATCTGGGAGGAAATGTCACAAGACACCATCCGTCGTCTCAGTAGGAGCATGCCGCGACGTCGTCAAGCATGCATACAAGCTCGTGGGGGCCACACAAGATACTGAAAAGCATTTTGAGTTGCAGAAATTACGTTTTGGAAAAAATGGACTAGCCTGCCACATCTTCATTTCACTCTGATTTTATGGTGTCTACACAATTGAGCCCTCTGTAGGCTGAAAACTTTTATTTCCATTAAAAGACTTGGCATCCTTTTGTTCCTAAGACACTGCCCTGTCGTTATTTGTATAGATATCCAACTTCATATTGAGATCTGATGTATCTAATGTGTTTCTTTAAAGTGCTCCTTTAATTTTTGTGAGCAGTGTATTTATATATATACAGATAAATGGCAATAGATGATTTATTGGCATCACTAACCGTAGAGGTTTTGAAGTCTTTTGAAAAAATAGCAAATTAGGTCCCCTTTAAACAACACAAAGTTGTTCTGTGAAATTAAACTGTCCATTTAGGAAGCAACACTGATTGACAATCAATGTCACATGCTGTTGTGCAAATGGAATAGACAACAGGTGGAAATTATAGGCAATTAGCAAGACACCCCCAATAAAGGAGTGGTTCTGCAGGTGGTGACCACAGACCACTTCTCAGTTCCTATGCTTTCTGGCTGATGTTTTGGTCACTTTTGAACGCTGGTGGTGCTTTCACTCTAGTGGTAGCATGAGACGGACTCTACAACCCACATAAGTGGCTCAGGTAGTGCAGCTCATCCAGGATGGCACATCAATGCAAGCTACGGCAAGAAGGTTTGCTGTGTCTGTCAGCATAGTGTCCAGAGCATGGAGGCGCTACCAGGAGACAGGCCAGTACATCAGGAGACATGGAGGAGGCCGTAGGAGGGCAACAACCCAGCAGCAGGACCGCTAACTCCGCCTTTGTGCAAGGAGGAACAGGAGGAGCACTGCCAGAGCCCTGCAAAATGACCTCCAGCAGGCCACAAATGTGCATGTGTCTGCTCATGCGGTCAGAAACCGACTCCATGAGGATGGTATGAGGGCCCGACGTCCACAGGTGGGGGTTGTGCTTACAGCCCAACACCGTGCAGGACGTTTGACATTTGCCAGACAACATCAAGATTGGAAAATTCGCCACTGGCGTCCAGTGCCCTTCACAGATCAAAGCAGGTTCACACTGAGAACATGTGACAGAGTCTGGAGACGCCGTGGAGAACGTTCTGCTGCCTGCAACATCCTCCAGCATGACCGGTTTGGCAGTGGGTCAGTAATGGTGTGGGGTGCCATTTCTTTAGGGGGCCGCACAGCCCTCCATGTGCTCACCAGAGGTAACCTGACTGCCATTAGGTATGGAGATGAGATCCTCAGAGCCCTTGTGAGACCATATTCTGGTGCGGTTGGCCCTGGGTTCCTCCTAATGCAAGAAAATGCTAGACCTCATGTGGCTGGAGTGTCAGCAGTTCCTGCAAGACGAAGGCATTGATGCCATGGACTGGCCCGCCCATTCCCCAGACCTGAATGCAATTGAGCACATCTGGGACATCATGTCTCGCTCCATCCACCAACGCCATGTCGCACCACAGACTGTCTAGGAGTTAGCGGATGCTTTAGTCCAGGTCTGGGAGGAGATCCCTCAGGAGACCATCTGCCACCTCATCAGGAGCATGCCCAGGCGTTGGAGGGAGGTCATACAGGCACATGGAGGCCACACACACACTACTGAGCCTCATTTTGACTTGTTTTAAGGACATTTCATCAAAGTTGGATCAGCCTGTAGTGTGTTTTTCCACTTTAATTTTCAGTGTGACTCCAAATCCAGACCTCCATGGGTTAATAAATTTGATTTCCATTGATAATTTTTGAATGACTTTGTTGTCTGCACATTCAACTTTGTAAAGAACAAAGTATTTAATAACAATATTTCATTCAATGAGATCTAGGATGTGTTATTTTAGTGTTCCCCTTTATTTTTTGAGCAGTGTAGTTGTGAATATGTGGACAGAATAAGAAAGGGAGAGTTTAAAAGTTGCTGGCGATATGTTAGTAAAATAGTGTTTTAAAGCGAAAAAATGAAGGCAAGAAGTGTTAAAACTGGAGAGTAATGAATGAAGTACATTTGAAATAGCTGTGAATATGTGAACAGAATACGGAAAGAAAGGAAAGATAAAATTATTTACCAGTGAAGTCTGTCCGCGAGATGTGAGTGGAGAAAAAAAAGTTTTTCTAGTTAGTTGTCGAAAGTTCGATGCACAATAAGGCTGGTTTCCAAAGTCTTCTTATCCCGCAAGTCATCTCTCACTCTGACAGAGTGCATGTGAGTGTGTGGGGTATGTCAAAGGGGGCGGGGCTGTTTCTGTGGGAGAATGCGTATGTGTGTTGGCAGGAATACGGTCAGCCAATGAATGAGGCAAACAGTTTGTGTCAAAATCACAACGGTACAATGAAACTTACCCAGAAAACTGGGTCAACGACTTACGACCAAAGTCTTATGGGCATGTGAAGGATATGGGAATGTGTGCATCTGTGGGTGTGATATCATGAGCAAATATGTCTCAAAAGAACAGTCACCTGAGCTGCCGGGTGGCTCACACGGTTAAGGCACTGCGCTGCAGTGCTGAGGTGATCACCACGTCGCGGGTTCGAGCCTCGGCGTACCCACCGGCAGGGGTCGGCAGCTTTTTCAGAGTAGCGCACAATTGGCTATCGCGCTACAGGGTTACAAATTGGGAAGGGACTGCCGGATTTGGGTATTCGATAATAGCTTTGTTCGTTGCTCCAGCGCCTCCTGTTGGCCAGACGGGCGCTCGTCAGGAAGACTCCGGCTTGGTTCATGTCCGGGTATCCTCCGCCCTCGCTCTGAACTTTCAGATTCAACCAGCGAGTGTATAAGAATCAGTGGCTGACAGGCACGTGCTTCGGAGGAGAGCCGTGAACTGTCTTCACTATCCTGAGTTGGCAGCAAGGGGTCGCATACGAGCAAGCTTTGTACATAGTTCCCCAATTGGGCATTCCAAATTCGGGTGGGATTGGAGATGCCAAATTTAAAAAAAAAAAAAAAAAGAACAGTCACCTGATGGATCTATAAATACGGTGTCGGGGATCGATAATCAGAAGGCTGTTCTGTTGACTCCTCACAGTAGGCTGCCCAGTCCAAACTTCTAGAAGAAATGCTCTATTATTGCTCCATTGAAGAAGAATATCAAGCATCGCTCAACTTCGAAATATTGCAACTGTTTATATTTTACGGTTAACATCATAATCGTGCAACAGAATAATCTCCTGGTTTGTAACTTGTTATCAGATATTGAGGAAATTTTCTCAGGCCCTGCGGAGAGCACAGTTGATGCTGCGGTCGACCCTTGAGATCTTGAAACTATACAAAATAACCTTCGTGATCAAAGTAAGTGTTCCATGTATGATTGTGTGAACAGTCGCTGGCAGGAGAGATTTTTTTATTTTCTAACTTTATGCATTATTTTTAGGTTTTGAAAGATCACCAGAGCACACTTCACGGTCAACTCTTTCCGTTACCACACAAGTGCATGTCCCAGCCGATAGAGACGTGCCAGACCTTAGAAGTACGTAATTTTATTTCCTTAATTAAGTATATATTCTTTTTTAATGTCTTGTTAATTTTAATGCTTTTAGGCTCCTCAAAGCTAAAATATTGCAACTATTTATATTTTACAGTTAACATCATAATCGTGCAACAGAATAATCTCCTGGTTCTAACTTGTTTCCAGATTTCTTAATTAAGTATTAATTTTTTAATGTCTTGTCACTTTTAATGCTTTATTTATAAGCTCCTGAAAGCCAGACAGATGATGATCATCAGGCCCCAAGTACTCCAGAGTCTGCAGGAACACCAAGAAGAAGAAAGAGCGATGAGTCTTTGGAGATTGTTCCATATAAGGAAAAAATGAATTAAATAAAAAAATGTATTCAAAGAAAATAATTGTAATTATTTTTTTGTGTGTGTGTGTGTGTTATAAATGACAGCTTATCTGACACTTAACTTCTGAGTATTGGAGATTGTTCCATTTAAGGAAAAAATGAATTAAATAAAAAAATGTATTCAAACAAAATGATTGTAATTCTTTTTGTGTGTGTGTGTGTGTGTGTGAGATAGATGACAGCATCTCTGACACAGAGCTCCTGAGTACTGAATGGGGCCAAGACTTCCTCCAGGGGGCGTGCATTGCTGAAACACCCGAGGCCTTAAATTACATGGACGGATCCACGCAGACTGACTTCGGGGAACAGAGACAAAAAAGAGCCAGAGCTACAAGAATTTCAAGGACTCTGGACCAAGTTCATTGTCAGCTGCTTTATCTTGACCAATTGGTGAGGTCTTTGGGGCAAATCATCAATGGCCCCGAAGCGCGCCGGGTCCGGACTCTGAATCAGAGGGTAACAATGATGCAGAGAATTGGATGTTGAATTGTGGCACTAATCACCAAACTAACAATTTGCAGCAAACTCAACACAATGTTATTAATCCACATCCATTGCGAATGATCGGTGATATCAACAGCGGTATTTTTACTGCGTATACAGGTGATGAATCTGCACAGGATGCAGTGGCGGCCCGTGACAAAAATTACCGAGGAAGCCAGAATGAACAACGAATTTCATTCAGTGTTTACGTGTTATTTTCATGCAAACAAATTAGCCTAGTGTTACAGTACCTTTATTCTACCAACTTCTCATTCATTTTAGTGAAAAAAAGGGGTTAAAAAAGGGCAGCGTGTGTGAGAGACAGTGAAAGCACGAAGGAGCGCTGTGGATGCGTGCTTCGGGCTGTGCGCGTGCTTATAGCTCCGGCACACAGTGGTATGTGATAAGTTAGAGAAAGCCCTTGCAAAGCTGGTAAACGTCTCGTAGCTTTATTACAGCAGAAAGCTAAACACTGTCCTCCAACCCGGAGGGGGCCAGCCACCTTTTTCCGATCGAGAACCATGGCCTCGGACTTGGAGGTGCTGATTCTCATCCCAGCCGCTTTGCACTCGGCTGCAAACCGCCCCAGTGCATGCTGAAGGTCCTGGTTTGAAGGAGCCAACAAGACAACATCATCCACAAAAAGCAGAGATGAGATCCTTTGGTCCCCAAACTGAACTCCCTCCGGCCCCTGGCTGCGCCTAGAAATTCTGTCCATAAAGATAATGAACAGAACCGGTGACAGAGGGCAGCCCTGCCGAAGTCCAACATGCACCGGGAACAGGTCTGACTTACTGCCGGCAATGCGAACCAAGCTCCTGCTCCGATCATACAGAGACCGCACAGCCCTTAGTAGAGGGCCCCGGACTCCATACTCCCAAAGCACCTCCCACAGAATGCCACGAGGGACACGGTCGAATGCCTTCTCCAAGTCCACAAAACACATGTGAACTGGTTGGGCAAACTCCCATGCACCCTCAAGCACCCTGCGGAGGGTATAGAGCTGGTCCAGTGTTCCACGACCAGGACGAAAACCGCATTGTTCCTCCTAGATCTGAGGTTCGATTATCGGCCGGATTCTCCTCTCCAGCACCCTGGAATATACTTTATCCGGGAGGCTGAGAAGTGTGATCCCCCTATAGTTGGAGCACACCCTCCGGTCCCCCTTCTTAAATAGAGGGACCACCACCCCGGGCTGCCAATCCAGATGCACTGTCCCCGACTGCCACGTGATGCTGCAGAGGCGTGTCAACCAAGACAGCCCTACAACATCCAGGGACTTGAGGTACTCAGGGCGGATCTCATCGAACCCCGGTGCCTTGCCACTGAGAGGCTACCTCAGTGACTTCAGCCCGAGTGATGGATGAGTCAGCCTCTGGATCCCCAGCCTCTGCTTCCTCTAAAGAAGGGGTATCAGTAGGATAGGTCCTCGAAGTATTCCTTCCACCGGCAGACAATATCTCCAGTCGAAGTCAACAGCTCCCCACCTCCACTGTAAACAGTGTTGGCAGGGTACTGCTTTCCCCTCCTGAGGCGCCGGACGGTTTGCCAGAATCTCTTCGGGGCCGACCGACAGTCCTTCTCCATTGCCACCCCGAACTTTTCCCAAACCCAAGTTTTTGCTTCCGCCACCGCCCGGGCCGCAGCTCGCTTAGCCTGCTGGTACCGGTCAGCTGCCTCAGGGGTCCCACGAGCCAACTAAGCTCGGTAAGATTCCTTCTTCAGCTTGACGGCATCTCTTACTTCCGGTGTCCACCACTAGGTTCGGGGATTGCCGCCACAACAGGCACCGGAAACCTTATGGCCACAGCTCCGAACAGCCGCATCAACAATGGAGGTGGAGAACACGATCCATTCAGACTCAATGTCTCCAGCCTCCCTTGGGATCCGGTCAAAGCTCTCCCGGAGGTGAGAGTTGAAAACCCCTCTGACAGAGGGTTCCGCCAGACGTTCCCAACAGACCCTCACAACACGTTTGGGCCTGCTAAGTCTGTCCAGCTTCCTCCTCCGCCAGCGGATCCAATTCACCACCAGGTGGTGATCAGTGGACAGCTCAGCCCCTCACCCAAGTGTCCAAGACATACGGCTGAAGGTCAGATGACACAACCACAAAGTCGATCATTGACCTCCGACCTCCGACCTCGGGCGTCCTCGTGCCACGTGCACTGATGGACGCCCTTATGCTTGAACATGGTGTTCGTTATGGACAAACCGTGACTAGCACAGAAGTCCAATAACAGAGCACCGCTCGGGTTCAGATCGGGGAGGCCGTTCCTCCCAATCACACCCCTCCAGGTAACACTGTCGCTACCCACGTGGGCGTTGAAGTCCCCCAGCAGAACGATGGAGTCCCCAGTCGGAGCACTTTCCAGTACCCTTCCTACGGACTCCAAGAAGGTTGGGTACTCTGCACTGCCATTCGGCCCATAGGCCGAGATGACAGTGAGGCACCTGTCCCCGACCCGAAGGCGCAGGGCAGCGACCCTCTCGTTCACCGGGGAAAACTCCAACACATGACGGCTAAGCTGGGGGGCTATAAGCAAACCCACACCAGCCCGCCGCCTCTCACCGCAGGCAACTCCAGAAAAAAAGAGAGTCCAGCCTCTCTCAAGGAGTTGGGTTCCAGAGCCCAGACTGTGCGTGGAGGTGAGCCCGACTATCTCTAGCCGGTACCGCTCGACCTCCCGCACAAGCTCAGGCTCCTTCCCCCCCAACGAGGTGACATTCCATGTCCCGAGAACCAGATTTCGTGTCCAGGGATTGGGTCGTTGGGGCCCCCGCCCACGACCGCCACCCAAAGCGCAATCCGGGGGGGATGGGCCTACGGGAAGG
Source organism: Gymnothorax reevesii (assembly GCA_029721435.1). Taxonomy (NCBI): domain Eukaryota; kingdom Metazoa; phylum Chordata; class Actinopteri; order Anguilliformes; family Muraenidae; genus Gymnothorax; species Gymnothorax reevesii. The sequence goes on along the minus strand of CM056573.1, from coordinate 190,205,650 downwards.
TGGGCCCATGTCGCTCGTTCGGGCTGTGCTCGGCTGAGTCCCGTGGGCGGAGACCCGACCACTAGGCGCTTGCCTACCAACCCCAACCCCAAGCCTGGCTCCAGGGTGGGGTCCCGGCGAAGCAAATCCGGGCGACGTAAACATCCTTGTTGTGTTTATCTTCATTAGGGGCATTGGAACCGCTCTTAGTCTGACCTGTCACCTAGGACCTGTTTGCCCTGGGAGACCCTACCAGGGGCAATAAGCCCCAGACAACATAGCTCCTACGATCATTCAGGTACTCAAACCCCTCCATCACAATAAGGCTGACTCATATTTAATTAATTGGCAACAAAAACATTTGCAAGATAGCCGTGGACTATTGTACAGAAACACAGGCAAACCCCTTCCACCAACATGAGAAGTAACAACGCCATATGTGGCAGCCTCGCAACTGAAATTAACAAATCACAAGGATGCCCAATATTCATACATCCAAAAACACATTCAACATGAATGCACAACCCGTGCGCAACTTCTGAATTGCATAAATGAGATATAAAACACATAGTTACAAAGGTTTATATAAAAGTTGATATCAACCGTGCTGCAGCGCCATCAACTGTAAACCTTATAGCTGTCAGCTGATAGTGCAGCTGATGTCAGCGGACCTAAATGCAGTCTCGGTAAGGAGTGAGAGTATAAAAAAACAGTACAGTTTAGCCATGATCAAGGAGCCGGTAGGCCGGTCAAATAGGAGACATGGCCAGCAGAAAAGCCGATTAAGCTTAGCACTTCCTGTTAGCCACACGTTTCTAGCATAGTTAGCTTCATAAAAAGAGCAAACTTTTCCATCAGCTCTCTCCTTAGTTAAATTGAGCTTTGGAGTCAGCCTACCGTCTCGCTTGACTTTTAGTTGAACCTTAAAAGGCAGTTTTGTGAAGTCTTTTTTACAAGAAACTCAAGGTCCCTGTCACCATCCATTCGCTGACTTAATGGCTATACTTTGTGTGGGTTCGCTGGCGCCTGGCGGGACAGGTGAATCAGTGTGTGTATTTTCCGTAACAGTTTGTGATTGGTTGGAAGCCAGATTTGATCTGGCCTCCCTCATATATTTTTTAATGATGCATCGACCATTAAGCGATGAGCCTTGCTGATTGGCTAATACGGGCTGTTTTTTTTTCTAAGGGAGGCAAAGTGAAGCTGGCCTCCGAGCTGACAGACAGGGTGGAGGGCATGAAGTGTAATACACAATGACAGATCGACAGGAGGGGGCGCTGTTTTGCTCCTCACGCTCAGCCAAAGCAGAAGTGTGCTGATGTAGTGTTTTGACAAGGAAATGACAACAATATAAAATACATTGTGGTGAAGCTTATTTATATTTTTTCTTTTTTGAAATAATTTTTGGGGAAGCCAGGCTTCCCTTGGCCTCCGTGAAAAACCGCCACTGACAGGATGACGTCTTTGCAGGCTTGTTGCAGGCATTGGATGAATTGAGCCGTGGTGTTGATAGTTATGTTGACTGGACGTTGCTAATGACAATAATTTGCATGAAAATACTAATAACATGAACCATGTGAGCCTAAACAATAGAGGCCATGACATGACATCAGACATAGCTCCTGACGCTAATCACACACACCAAAATGGGGCGGGAGGGGAGCGCAATATTGATGACATGCAAGTCGTACGCAGACCGCGATTCAACAGCACTGAAATTTGTGTGCGGTTTAACTTTGCTGCACTGACTGATGTGGATAATTATGCAGAGTTTTATCTGCACATTTTGAATGTTTTGGAAACTCTCCAGAGTTCGCGAATTGGCCGGTACGAAGGACATTGTGCAATTAGAATTGCGTGGGGATTCTCTGGCAGAGGGCATAAGCCTCAAACCCTCAGGTGACAACATTGACGTTCTCATGTTTTTGAGCATGTTAGAACAGCTGATTCAAAGTAATTTTGACATTCTGTCGGATGATACTTTGGAGTTGGTGGCTCATATTATTGCTAATCCAAATGGTGGAGTTGGTAACCGCAGAAAATTGTCAACTTGTCTCAGACGCGATATAATTCGAAAGAAACTGAAGCACTTAATCATCAGTTACAATTTGGATAATCAGCTTGTTTTTCTGTCTGCTTAGTGCATCTTATGAATCCGACGTTCACAGTTTGCGAGGCTCTGCAGGAAGCTGAACGTATGCAGGTAAAAGTCTAAAAAGTGGGAGGGGGCTGGAAAAGAGTATATAAGGTGTAATGTGAAACAATGCCACTAGATGGCAGTATTGACCTTTTTTTGTAAAGGGTCAGTCTGGAGCTAAGTTTGGGCATGTCCTGGGCATGTCTGAGAGGGGAAGTCCCAGAGAATTTGAAAAAAAGTCTAAAAGTGGGGAGGGGGCTGCAAAAGAGTATATAAGGAGAGAAATTGATAGAGTAAAGTAGTAGGAGAAATTGCAAGGAGAAGGATACATTTGACCAGACCTGTCACTCTTTTCAAGACCTGTGAAGTTTTTTTGTGGATTTTTGTCTGTGTTGGAGCATTTTCCTGTCTCAGGACATCACCAAGCAACCCCAAAGGGACTGTAAATATTTTTTTTTCTGGTATATGTCAATCTTGGTCAGTAGTATAAATTGTAGGTTAGTTGTCAGTATTTGTTAAATGAAATCTGTTTAGGTTTTGAAATTTTGTCTGTTATCCCTTGATGTCTTATATGTCATAACAAATTGGGGCCATAACAAATTGGGGGCTCGTCTGGGAGAGACCATTGTGTAAGTCATTTATTGAAAATCTAACTTTTCAAATTGTGAAATTGTTTTTTTTTTTTCAATTTTCCTAAATATATACAAAACCCAAAACCAGTGAAGTTGGCACGTTATGTAAATCGTAGATAAAAACAGAATACAATGATTTGCAAATCCTTTTCAACTTATATTCAATTGAATACACTGCAAAGACAAGATGTTTAATGTTCAAACTGAGAAACTTTTTTTTTTTTTGCAAAAAATCATTAACTTAGAATTTAAAGGCAGCAACACATTGCAAAAAAGTTGGCACAGGGGCCTTTTTACCACTGTGTTACATCGCCTTTCCTTTTAACGACACTCAGTAAATGTTTGGGAACTGAGGAGACCAATTTTTGAAGCTTTTCAGGTGAAACTCTTTCCCATTCTTGCTTGATGTACAGCTTAAGTTGTTCAACAGTCCGGGGTCTCCGTTGTCATATTTTACGCTTCATAATGCGCCACACATTTTCAATGGGAGACAGGTCTGGACTACAGGCAGGCCAGTCTAGTACCCACACTCTTTTACTACGGAGCCATGCTGTTGTAACACGTGCAGAATGTGGCTTGGCATTGTCTTGCTGAAATAAGCAGGGGCGTCCATGAAAAAGACGTTGCTTGGATGGCAACATATGTTGCTCTAAAACCTGTATGTACCTTTCAGCCTTAATGGTGCCTTGACATATGTGTAAGTTGCCCATGCCTTGGGCACTAATACAGCCCCATACCATCACAGATGCTGGCTTTTGAACTTTGCGCCTATAACAGTCCGGATGGTTCTTTTCCTCTTTGGTCCGGAGGACACGACGTCCACATTTTCCAAAAACAATTTGAAATGTGGACTCGTCAGACCACAGAACACTTTTCCACTTTGCATCAGTCCATCATAGATGAGCTTGGGCCCAGCGAAGCCGGCGGTGTTTCTGGGTGCAGTTGATAAATGGCTTTCGCTTTGCATTGTAGAGTTTTAACTTGCACTTGCAGATGTAGCGACGAACTGTAGTTACTGACAGTGGTTTTCTGAAGTGTTCCTGAGCCCATGTGGCGATGTCCTTTACACTGATGTCGGTTTTTGATGCAGTACCGCCTGAGGGATCGAAGGTCACAGGCATTCAATGTTGGTTTTCGGCCTTGTCGCTTACGTGCAGTGATTTCTCCAGATTCTCTGAACCTTTTGACGATATTACGGACCGTAGATGATGAAATCCCTAAATTTCTTGCAATAGCTCGTTGAGTAATGTTGTTTTTAAACTGTTCGACAATCAGCTCACACATTTGTTCACTAAGTGGTGACCCTTGCCCCATCCTTGTTTGTGAAAGACTGAGCATTTCAGGGAAGCTGCTTTTATACCCAATCATGGCACCCACCTGTTCCCAATTAGCCCGTTCACCTGTGGGATGTTCCAAATAAGTGTTTGATGAGCATTCCTCAACTCTCTCAGTCTTTTTTGCCACTTGTGCCAGCTTTTTTGAAACATTTTGCAGGCATCAAATTCCAAATGGGCTAATATTTGCAAAAAAGTACAAAGTTTACCTGTTTGAACATTAAGTAACTTGTCTTTGCAGTGTATTCAATTGAATATAGGTTGAAAAGGATTTGCAAATCATTGTATTCTGTTTTTATTTACGATTTACACAACGTGCCAACTTCACTGGTTTTTTGGTTTTGTATATATATATATATATATATATATATAGACAGATCAACAGCAATGGATGATTTCTTGGCATCACCAACCGTAGAGTTTTTGAAGTCTTTTTACTAGACAGAACTGCGAGAAATATGCAGACAGTTAGAGATGACAGAGGTTAAACCAGCCATTCGAAAAGCAAAACTGGCTAGAGAGATAGTTGAATATTACATTGATGAAAATATGTTGGCACCAGGCGATCTGGAACAGTTTCCAGTGGAAAATACAAATGTAGAAATGGAACTTTAATTAAAAATGCTATACATTGAAAGGGAGGAAAAAGAAAAACAAAGAGAATTTGAGAGGGCAGAAAGAGAGAAAGAAAGGCAGTTTGAGCTAGAAAAATTAGCAAGAGAGAGAGAAAGAGCAGAAAGAGAGAGACAGAGACAGAGAGATTTTGAATTAGAGAAATTCGATAGAGAAGAAAGTGATATGGGATCAGTAAGACACCAGATGCGGGGAGAAGGGAATGAGGATTTATTACCAAACAAAACAAAACAGGCACGAGGGCCAACAAAAAACTTGGCCCAAAGGGTTGCAAAAAACAAACTAAAGTATGCTACACAGAGCTATAAACAATAAATGCAAAAAGGCAAAAAACAAAAAGGCACTGGAAACTCCAGGCAAGATACTCAAGAAAAATAAATAACAATACTAAATATATATATATATATATACACACACACAAGACGAGAGGCTAGGACAAATACTAGGGAACTTGACAAGAACTTGGCTAAACGAGACGCGACTAGAAACAAACTTGAGACACTGTCTGCCAGCCAACTTCCACCGCATCCAGATAAAGCTTGGAAATCAAGGACACATGAGGGGCAACACCTGGAGAAGCAGAAACAAGAGGCATGGCAAGATCAAGACATGGACAGAGATTGGATGACATGACCTGCTCATTAAGAGAATGAGCGTGCTCAGCTTAAGTACCAATTAAGTATGCAGTTTGGAAGCAAGCATGAATGTTCAGAACAGAAAAGCACAGCAAGATCTTGAAATAGCAAAGCAGGAATCATGACAATAAACTCCCTGTCTAAATTAGTAATATTAGTAATGTGCCTATCTAAGAATTACACCACCCAGTGAGTGTTAGTAAATGTTAGTAACTTAAAAACAGTTAATTGCCAATTAAGCTTAGAGAGGCCCGAATCCAGCGCAGCATGGAAGGAAGGGGAAATACCAAAGCCAACCAGAGCTCAGAAATGTGCAACAACGAAGGCACGGGGCGGAACGCAGACAAGCGGTGGAGTGGCATGGCAGACCTGGCAAAAACAAAAACATGGAATGTAAAACATGAAATGCAAAAACCTGATACAAGAAACTGTTAAAACTATGGCATGAACTATGAAACTATGAAATCTTGAACTATGGAACATGAAACTGTTAAAACCATAAACAATACTGTTCTGGCCAAAGGCCAGAACCCTGGAACACAACAGTACCCCCCCCTTACAAAAGCGGCACCTGACGCGGACAAAAAACACCAATAACTAAAATACATGAAGCCGCACAAAACTAAATACAAATCCTACAAGACTAATAACCAAGTAAATACTATGGACAAAAACCCTAAGACACAAAACACCTAACCAAGAAACAGGACAAGAAACACTAAACAAACAAGATTACTTGGTCTCCAGCAAGCTGGGGCTAAGGCTTAGGGCTATGGTAACGGCTTGTGGCTATGGTAATGGCTTGGCTATGGGTATGGCTATGGCTTGGGGCTGTGGCTTGGAACTATGGCTTGGGGTGATGGCTATGACTATGGCTTGGGGCTGTGGCTATGGGCTATGGCTTGGGGTGTGACTGGTGGTAGTCACGGATGAGAGATTTATCTAAGATGTGCCTGGCCGGGACCCAGGAACGCTCTTCTGGGCCGTACCCCTCCCAATCCACGAGGTACTGGAGGCCCCGGCCCCTCCGACGGCAATCCAACAGAGACTTGACTGTGTAGGCCTCCCCTCCGTCGATGAGCCGAGGAGGAGGCGGAGGCTCAGGTGGGGGCATGAGGGGGGAGGTGGCAACAGGCCTCAGGCGTGAGACGTGGAACACAGGGTGGAGCCGTCGCATGGTGGATGGGAGCTTGAGCCGGACAGCAGTGGGGCTGATGATCCTTTGAATGGGGAAAGGACCCAGGAAGCGAGGAGCCAGCTTGCGGCTTTCCACCCGGAGTGGGATGTCCTGCGCCGCCAACCAGACCTTCTGGCCGACCCGATAGTGAGGGGCTGGGCGCCGACGCTTGTCTGCCGTGGTCTTCATCGTCTTGCCCGCCCGAACTAAGGCGCGGCGAGCAGACAGCCACACACGGCGACACCGCCGGATGAATGCCCCGGCTGAAGGCACCCCGACTTCCTCCTCCTGGCTGGGGAACAGAGGAGGCTGGTAGCCCATACAGCACTCGAAGGGGGAGAGGCCGGAGGCAGAGGCGGCGTGGGAGTTTACGGCATACTCGACCCAGGGTAGCATGGTAGACCAGGATCTTGGGTTGGTCGAGCACACGCATCGGAGGACCGTCTCCAGGGTTTGGTTGGCCCGCTCAGTCTGTCCATTGGTCTGTGGGTGGTAACCTGAACTGAGGCTGAAGGAGGTGCCAAGGGATGTGCAGAATGCTTTCCAGAACTGGGAGGTGAATTGGGGACCACGATCTGACACAATATCCACAGGAATGCCATGGGGACGGACAACATGCTGGATTAGTAGGTCAGCTGTGGTTTTAGCAGAGGGGAGCTTGGGAAGGGGCACGAAGTGGGCAGATTTGGAGAACCGGTCAACTATGGTGAGGACAGTGGTGTTTCCATGGGAGACGGGCAGGCCAGTGACGAAGTCCAGAGCTATGTGGGACCAGGGACGGTGAGGAATGGGCAGTGGTTGGAGCAGACCAGAGGGAGGTGCGTGGGAGGACTTGGCGCGGGAACAGACTGAGCAGGCAGAAACGAACCCCCGGACCTCTGCTGCCATCTTGGGCCACCAGAAACGGCGCTGGATAAACCGCAGGGTCCGGCCGACCCCAGGATGGCATGACAGGTTGGAGGAGTGGCCCCACTGGAGAACGTCAGACCGGGCAGCTGCAGGGACGTACAGGCAGTTGGCAGGGCAGGCACTGGGCGTAGCTGCACCGTTCTGGGCGTTGCGGACCAGCTCCTCGATCCGGAGGCACACGTTGTTGACAAAACATGTTCTGGGCAGAATGGAGCTGGGCTCTCCCTTGGCCGAGGAAGCGTCGAAACGCCTGGAGAGCGCGTCAGCCTTGGTATTCTTGGACCCCGGCCTGTAGGCCAGGGAGAAGTTGAACCGGTCGAAAAAGAGGGCCCATCTGGCTTGTCTGGGTGTCAACCTCTTGGCAGAACGGAGGTACTCTAGGTTTTTATGGTCCGTCCAGACCAGGAACGGAACCCTTGCCCCCTCAAGCCAGTGCCTCCATTCCTCCAGGGCCAGTTTCACCGCCAGCAGCTCCCGGTTCCCGACGTCGTAGTTGGACTCCGCAGGCGTCAGCCGGTGGGAGTAGAACGCGCACGGGTGTACCTTCTGATCATTGCTGGATCTTTGAGATAGCACTGCACCAACCCCGACATTGGAGGCATCCACCTCCACAATGAACTGCTTGGCGGGGTCGGGGGTGGTGAGGATGGGCGCGGTGGTGAAGCGCCTCTTCAGCTCACAGAAGGTCACCTCGGCTTGCGGAGTCCAACGGAATGGCACCTTGATGGAGGTAAGGGCCGTTAGGGGAGCTGCCACGGTGCTGTAGTTCCTGACGAATCGCCTATAGAAATTGGCGAATCCCAGGAAGCTCTGTAGGGCCTTGCGGTCCTTGGGTGCGGGCCAGTCCACCACAGCCTTGACCTTCTCCTCGTCCATGCCCAGGTGGTTAGGGGAGATGACGTGCCCCAGGAAGGAGGTAGTGGTGGTGCTGAACTCGCATTTCTCAGCCTTGACAAAGAGGCGGTTCTCGAGGAGGCGGCGGAGCACCTGGCGAACATGGTTTGTGTGCTCCGTCTTGTCCCGGGAGAAGATCAGGATGTCGTCAAGGTAGACATAGACGAACCTCCCAATCATGTCGCCGAGCACATCATTCACCAAGTTCTGGAACACTGCGGGCGCGTTAGTCAGGCCGAATGGAACCACCAGGTACTCCCAGTGGCCGCTAGGGGTGTTGAAAGCGGTCTTCCATTCGTCGCCCTCCCTGATGCGCAGGAGGTGGTAGGCATTCCGCAGGTCCAGCTTGGTGAATACGGCCGCCCCCTGGATGACATCAAATGCCGAGGACATCAGTGGAAGCGGGTAGCGGTTCCTGACCGTGATCTTATTGAGCCCTCGGTAATCGATGCAGGGGCGCAGGGAGCCATCCTTCTTCTTGACAAAGAAGAAGCCTGCCCCCGCGGGAGAGGAGGATGGACGGATGATGCCAGCTGCAAGGGACTCCCGGATGTACTTGTCCATGGCCCCCCTCTCTGGCTCAGACAAGGCGAAGACACGCCCCCTAGGGGGTGCTGTACCAGGCTGGAGGTCAATAGCACAGTCATATGGCCGGTGCGGGGGCAGAGACACCGCACGGGACTTGCTAAAGACAGCCGCCAGGTCATGGTATTCAGGGGGCACTCTGGAGACATCTGGCTTCCCCTCGGAAGCTGGTCCACCCGCCGAACAGGAGGGTCGGGAGTCGAGGAGGCAGCTGGCCGAACAGGAGGGACTCCACTCCCGCACCTCATGGCGGGCCCAGTCAATCACCGGCCCATGTAACGCCAACCACGGATGACCCAGGACAATGGGAGAGCGGGGTGTCTCGGTCACGAACAGCCGGACCTGTTCGTGGTGATTGCCTGACGCCAGCAGCTGGATGGCAATGGTCTGGTAGCACACCTTAGCAAGGGGTTGCCCACCCAGCCCTGAGATGGACAATGGGCTGGGAAGTTGGGAGAGGGGAACCCCCCACTCGGCGGCAGCTCTGGCGTCAATGAAGCTCTCCTCAGCTCCTGAGTCAATGAGGGCGGTGGTCTTGCGGGAGCAGCCCTCCCAGGTCAGGGTCACCGGGATGCAGGTCCGGCAGTAGGAGGAGGTTTCCTTGGCTGAAGCACCCACTAGTACTCCTCCAGACGCTAGTGGGCGTTGTCTTGATGGACAGCCTCGGACCGCATGACCCTGCTGGCCGCAGTAAAAACACGCCCCCGACCTCCTTCTCCGTTGGCGCTCCTCCTGGGTGAGCCGGGACCTCCCGATCTCCAAGGGAGATGCCTCTCCAGGAGAGAGTGTGGTGGCGTCCCCCCTCGGCTGGTCCTGAGGCGACGCGCGATCAGGGCACGGGGGTTGGATCTGGCCAGAGAGGGTAGAGCGTCGGCCAGGGCCAAGGGTGAGCGCCCTCTCCTCCAGGCGGCTGTCGATGCGCAGGGCCAGGTCTATAAGGGCCTCTGGAGACTCAGGGATCTCACAGAAGAGCAGTCGGTCTTTGACTGGTTCGGACAGCCCCTGGAGGAACACGTCACACAGCGCCTCCCTGCTCCAGCCTGACGTGGCTGCCACCGTCTGAAAATCGATGGCGTAGTCCGCCACCGATCTCCTCCCCTGCCTCATCCTCAGCAGCTCCCGTCCTGCGGCTCTCCCCTGCTTGGAGCGGTCAAAGACACGCAGTAGCTCCTCCGCCAAGGCCCGGTAGGTGGTAGTGCAGGGCTGCCGAGCCTGCCATGCGGCAGTTCCCCACAAGCGAGCCCGCCCCGTCAGCTGGGAGAGGACGAAGGCGACTCGGGCCGGCTCTGAGGCGAAGGTGGAGGGCTGCAGAGCGAAACACATCTCACAGGAGGTGAGAAAAGCCCTGCAGAACCCTGGTTCTCCACCGTACCTTTCGGGCGGTGGAAGGCAGGGCTCAGAACCAGGGTGGACAGCTGGCTGCAGCTGAGGTGCTTCTGCGCCGGGCTGGCGCACAGGGGTGATGGGTGGCTGGTGTGCTGCAGGAGCCCGGGGCTGGACAGCTGGCATGATGGGACCCTGGCTGGGACTTGCCCGGGGAAGGCTGGCTTTCAGTGTGGCCAGCGCAGCTGTCAGCTCCTGGATCTGCTGCCGTTGATGTAGCAGCTCAGCCTCTCGCTGGGCGATCCTGCACTCCATCCCGCTGGTGTCTGGGAGACAGTGTCTACTGATATGGGATCAGTAAGACACCAGATGCGGGGAGAAGGGAATGAGGATTTATTACCAAACAAAACAAAACAGGCACGAGGGCCAACAAAAAACTTGGCCCAAAGGGTTGCAAAAAACAAACTAAAGTATGCTACACAGAGCTATAAACAATAAATGCAAAAAGGCAAAAAACAAAAAGGCACTGGAAACTCCAGGCAAGATACTCAAGAAAAATAAATAACAATACTAAATATATATATATATATACACACACACAAGACGAGAGGCTAGGACAAATACTAGGGAACTTGACAAGAACTTGGCTAAACGAGACGCGACTAGAAACAAACTTGAGACACTGTCTGCCAGCCAACTTCCACCGCATCCAGATAAAGCTTGGAAATCAAGGACACATGAGGGGCAACACCTGGAGAAGCAGAAACAAGAGGCATGGCAAGATCAAGACATGGACAGAGATTGGATGACATGACCTGCTCATTAAGAGAATGAGCGTGCTCAGCTTAAGTACCAATTAAGTATGCAGTTTGGAAGCAAGCATGAATGTTCAGAACAGAAAAGCACAGCAAGATCTTGAAATAGCAAAGCAGGAATCATGACAATAAACTCCCTGTCTAAATTAGTAATATTAGTAATGTGCCTATCTAAGAATTACACCACCCAGTGAGTGTTAGTAAATGTTAGTAACTTAAAAACAGTTAATTGCCAATTAAGCTTAGAGAGGCCCGAATCCAGCGCAGCATGGAAGGAAGGGGAAATACCAAAGCCAACCAGAGCTCAGAAATGTGCAACAACGAAGGCACGGGGCGGAACGCAGACAAGCGGTGGAGTGGCATGGCAGACCTGGCAAAAACAAAAACATGGAATGTAAAACATGAAATGCAAAAACCTGATACAAGAAACTGTTAAAACTATGGCATGAACTATGAAACTATGAAATCTTGAACTATGGAACATGAAACTGTTAAAACCATAAACAATACTGTTCTGGCCAAAGGCCAGAACCCTGGAACACAACAGAAAGGCTCCAAATGGAGCAACTAAAAATTAAAATGGAAGCGGAGAACAAATTTCGTGCTAGCCAGGAGGTAAAACTGGTGCCTCCATTCTCCGAGAAGGAGGTTGATAAGTATTTCCAGTGTTTTGAGAAGGTAGCTAAGAGTTGCCAGTGGCCAAAGGAACACTGGCCTCTGATGTTGCATACTGTCCTCAAGGGTAAAGCTCAACAAGCCTATTCGGCTTTGTCTGCAGATGATTCCTCTAATTATGAGGTTGTCAAAAAGATTATTTTGAGAGCTTATGAGTTGGTTCCAGAGGCTCACCAACAGAAATTCAGAGGTCTGAAGAAATCTGACAATCAGACTTATGTGGAATTTGCAAACGAGAAGAAGGTTTGCTTTGAGCGCTGGTGTACTTCTATGGAGGTCAAAGATGATTTCAACTCACTTAAAGAGATGGTGTTAGTTGAAGAATTCAAGAACTGGGTTAAGGAGGATATTAAGACCTAGACCTACCTTAAAGAGAAGCAAGCACTGAATTTGCAATCAGCTGCCAAATTTGCAGTTCTCACACATAAGTCCAAATTTCAGTCTAGCAGTAACAATAGATGGTCCCAATTTCAGAAAAAAGGGAACGGTGATACCCAAGATTCCTCACCCAAAGACAAAGACAAATCAGGTGATGGTGCTCAGAAATCCAGTCACAGGTCTGATGAAAGTGTGAAAGCTGACAGTGACAAAAGTGGTCTAGTTTGCAATTATTGCAAGAAATCTGATCATGTTACAACTAACCGTTGGTTCCTTAAAGATAAGAAAGAAAAGGAAAAGGTTAGAAACCCATGTAGTACAGACCGATCTGCTAAATTGCCTGCTCCTTGTGGGGCTAAAAAGCCTGATACTGCTGACTTTGTGAGGGAGGAATTTCTTCCATTTGTGTCAGAGGGATTTGTGGCTCTGAATGAGCATTCTCCTCCTGTCCCCATATATATCCTAAGGGATACCGGAGCTTCTCAGTCACTTTTGTTGATGGACTCCTTGGAGTTACTTGATGAGACCGCTTCTGGGGATTTCATACTTGTACAAGGTATTGAAGGGAGGACTGTATCTTGTAGGTATATAAGGAACCACAGAACTACATTTCCCATGCAGTCAACAGGAAACTGAAACATCCTATAAAGCACCACCCGCTTCCTTCACGTTTTCCAATAGAAAGAGCTGAAAAGCAATAAAACAGGAAACCAAACTTTTAGAACTAGGGACCCACCCAGTTCACTCTCTCTTCTTGGCACACTTCCAACGGAGGAGGTCACGCTCTCTCTTTGCGCTTCTTCTCTCAAGGGGAGCTACTCTCCCCCTCCAGGGAAAGCCAGACTCTTTTTCAAGCGAAAAGACGGCGTTTGCATTGGAATTCACGCATCCTGCGAAATTTCATTTGGCCTATCTGCAGAGTGCTCACATCTCTGCGAACCTCCATTTAAGTTCAGGACTGCAGATCTCATTAAACTAGCTTATGCCCGGCGCTACTGCTAGTTGAACACGGAGCAACTCCAAAAAGAACTTTCTAAATCGACAAGGACATTCCAACACAACGGAGCTGCACGCATTCCTCAAGTGGACACAGGACTTCGGATCTGCGCAACCCGCAGGACATCCTCGCCAGGACTGCAATGCTCAATGGACCCAGAGAGGAATCCCGAGCTAGGAACTTCAGTAAGACTAACTTAACATTCCAGGCAGTGATGCAATTTAGCGGTTTTCAACTTAAACTGTACCACATTTAAGTTGTATATTACTGATGTAATTGTATCATTGTATTGTGTCCGATTTTATATTTTATGAAGTTAAATAGCCATTGATTGTTTGTTTTTACATGCATAATCTTTTCCGTGGCTAACTTTCTAATGCTGCAATTAACTAACACGCATGTAACACGCATGATAAATCAATTCGTAAAACAAATTGCGTATGAGCTGAAGCAAACTCTTCTCGCAATTTGTTGAGTCTAAGTTGATTTATCCAACCGCGCATCGTCCACCTACAACTACATTGAAAAATTCTAAGCAGCCCCCCCCGTGCTGAAAGACAAAGACAAAGGAACTCTTGCCCCCATGAGTGAAAAAAAGTGGCACTGGGCAGTGAAATAGGCTATGTTATGGCCCCATATGACAGCATGGGATGACAGACAAAATTTTAAACTTAAACAGGTTTAATTAAACAAACACTTTTAACTAATTTACTATCTACTCTACTGACCAACATTGATAAATACAAGAACAAAAATATTTACAGTCCCTTTGGTGGGTTGCTTGGTGATGTCCTGGGTGAGGAAAATGCTCCAACACAGGCAAGAATCCACAAAAAGCTTCACAGGTCATAAAAAAAATGACAGGTCTGGTCAAATGTATCCTTCTCCTTACAATTTCTCCTACTACTTTACTCTCTCAATTTTCCTCTTTACATACTCTTTTGCAGCCCCCTCCGACCTTTTAGAACTTTTTTTAATTCTCTGGGACTTTCCATCTCAGACATGCCCAGGACATGCCCAAACCTAGCTCCAGTCTGGGCTTAACAAAAGAAAGGTCAATACTGCCATCTAGTGGCTTCTATTCACATTACAGCTATAAAATGCATGCAGCTCAAGCTGTTGGCAAAGGTATGCAATTTTGAATAACATTGATTCAAATTCAGTAAATTCGCGTCCAGATGAATGATTGTCGTCTTACCTAATCGGAGAGAGAATGGAGAGAAACCGTGTCTTCAGTTGCCAATTACGATAAAAGGAAAACGAGTCAATAAAGGAAAATGATTGAGAACTAGCCAGGACTAATTGCTGTCATAAAGGGACGTGTTTTGGCACACCCGCTGGCTGCGCCACTGCTGTAGTTAATATCTATTACAAACAAAGCAATAATATTTTCTGTCCAGGGTGGGACGCACCAAAAATCGGAGTGTTGAAAGTATTGTTTGGGCGGAGATGATCGCAAAATTGCACTAATAGACGGCTTTCGCCATGCGGGGAGGTGGGAACTTCCAGCATTCAAACTGGGCTTATAGATAAGAATCCTTCAGTTTTAAGTCACTTCACTTTGCCAGCTGTTATCTCTAATGGGTACTTGGTGATCTTACCATGCTGTGCATTGGAAATTATACAAACAATCCAGGAAATCCTGGGGGGGTTCACCAATAGACAGTGTTCCTCTATGTATCGGAATGGGATCCGGACAAGCGGCGATCTGCCGCATGGGTCTGAACCGCCCCGAAAACAGAATTAGCGCCATCTGGCGATCAAGGGTATTGCATTTAGCAAGGGCGCAATTACCTTAACACCCAGCAAGTTTTCAAATTTTTGAATGTCCGAAAAGCTGACCTTATCGTGCGCACTGTTATGGCCCCAATGTGTTATGACATATAAGACAGCAAAATTTTAAAACTTAAACAGATTTAATTAAACAAAGCCTGACACCTAACCTACAATTTATACTACTGACCAAGATTGACATATAAAAATAAAATGAAATATTTACAGTTCCTTTGGTAATTTATATGCGGTTGCCTTGCGATGTTCTGGGACAGGAAAATGCTCCAACACAGGCAAAAGTCCTCAAAAAACTTCACAGGTATTGAAAAGTGACAGGTCTGGTCAAATGTATCCTTCTCCTTGCAATTTCTCCTACTAATTTACTCTCTCAATTTTCCTCCTCATATACTCTTTTCCAGCCCCCTCCCACCTTCCAGACGTTTTTCAATTCTGTGGGACTTTCCCTCTCAGACATGCCCAGGACATGCCCAAAACCTAGCTCCAGACTGGGCTTAACAAAAAAAAGGTCAATTCTGCCATCTAGTGACTTTTTTTTCCACATTACACCTCCATTCCAAAAGGGAAAAATTTTGACTCATAAAGGCAAAATTTTTCTTTTCAATACAAAATGGTTAAGTCGACACTTGTGTTAGAGCCTTTCTATTCCACAATTATATTTCAATAAGACCAACAAGATCCACATTCATTAAGCCAACGCGCTCCCAAAGACATCGGAAATATTTTGTTGACTTACTTTGAGTTGACTTGACAGTTAATTGATTCGGCAGTTCCTCTCCATTTCGTAGCGTTTTGGTCGTGTGCGCGAGCGTTTGATTGTTTGTGGTGTAATGTTTGTGCATGGTTGAATGCGTCTCGAAGTTAATCAAATTTTCTTATTACTTAAACGAACATAAACTGTAGTCGAAGAAAACCGAACTTCATTATGGGAAAACAAGCTTCCCCTATATTCTCTGACCAGTGGCTTAACTCAAAACGGCCACCGGTGGTGCTATTGCGCATATAACAAAAAAAACATTTCTTATGAGGAAAATTTGGCTCCTACAAACCGGCCCCTATTGTTATGGGTACCATCTATAACAATAACAAAAATATCCAATGGAGCCAAAAATCTAAATAAATTATGCTGCTTTAGAGTGCAGCCTTCAGCCGAAAACCAAGTGTTCGTATCTCGAAGTGCCCTACTCTAAGGCAGGCACTAGTAAGCAGAGCTTATTAATTGGTCTCTCCAGTGTGTTTGTTCTGGTCTTGAGAAGAACACTGCGCACCAACCCTCTAGAACCAGGGCGTGTCTCCAGGACTTTTGCCATGACCCAGGATCCACGGAAAGCATTGGAATCTACAATCAAAACTATGTCCCCCTTCATGAAGTTTCTCCTGGTACGATTCCATCGCTGCCTTTCTTGAAGAAGGGGTAGATACTCCTTCACCCATCTGGTCCAAAATAAATCAGAGACATATTGGACTTGTCTCCAACGGCGCCTAGCATACGTGTCATGCTGGTTGAATATGCCAGGAGGCAGCACAGGCTTGACCTTAAGCTGGAGCAGGTGATTAGGTGTAAGAGCCTCTAGATCGTTTGGTTCTCCTGATACAGTGGTTGGCTGTTCAGAATAGCTTCCACTTCACACATCACTGTAGCAAGGCCATCATCATCGAGGAGTTGCTGTCTAGTTATCGTGAGCAATGTTTTCTTGACCAGACGAATTAATCTCTCCCATATTCCACCAAAATGGGCTCCATATGGAGGATTAAAGGTCCATTTCACATTCTTTTGCTGAAGAGAGTCTTCAATCTTTTTCAGATTCCATTCTTTCAAAGCCTCCTTCAACTCCTTTTCTGCTGCGATAAAATATGTCCATTGTCAGACCTTATTTCTTCTACTTAGCCTCTTCTGCTAATGAAGCGTCTGAATGCATTGATGCAAGAGTCGGTGTCCATTGACTGCGCCACTTCAAGATGTACTGCTCTGCTGTTAAGGCAGGTAAAAATGACGCCGTACCGTTTCAAGATGTTTCTTCCTCGCTGGACTTCGATTGGCCCGAAGTAATCGACCCCCACGTGGGTGAATGGTGGCAGATCTGGTGTCACTCGATCTTGAGGCAAGTCTGCCATCTTCTGCTCTCCAACAGCAGCGTGTAGACGTCGGCACACAGTGCATTCAGAAATGATTTTCCTTGTCAGTGAGTTTGCACAAGGAAGCCAGTACTTTTGCCTCAACGTGGACAACATGTGGTTACGGCCACCGTGGCCAGTCTTCTGATGGATGTTTCGGAGAATCAAAGTGGAGACGTGGTGACCTTTGGGAAGAATGACAGGATGCCGCACTTCTTCTGGCATTGCCATCTTGTTCAATCTGCCACCAACTCTCAACATACTTCTTTCAAGCACAGGGTCGAGCTTGAACAATGAACTGTTCTTCTTTACAAACCCACCGGCTTCCAAGGTTCTCAGCTCCTCTGCAAAGCTTTGGTGCAACAGTATTGAACGGCGGCTTCTTCTGCCTTTTCCAAATCCTCTGTAGTGAGTGTGCGAGCAGTCACGGTCCTTTTGACGCGTTTCATCTCAGCTTCAATCATCAGTGTCTGTTTCTCTACATCGTTTTCTTGTGCATGTACAACAATGCTTGTCTCCTTTCGTTTTTCACTCAGCAGCAACAGTGTATCCTTCAGGCGCAAGAACCATGCAGTAGTTCTTCTGAGTCTTCTAAGATCAGAGAAATGATGTATTAGTTTACTTGTCGGGTTTTCCTTTTGTTCAGTACATGTGTTCAGAATAATCTTTTCTTTCTTTATTTCAGGGTCATCGGATTCATCGGTTGTGGATGAGGTAAGTTCATTAGGATATTTCGGCCATTCCTCTTCAGGCCCTTTCAGGAAGTCTGGTCCATTGCACCAGGTGGCGCATTTCAAGAATGCCTCAGCATGGAGACCCCGAGAGGCATTGTCTGCCAGGTTCAGCTTCGAGCTGACGTATCTCCACTGGGAGACATGGGTCGCTTCTCTTATGACACCAACTCGATTGGCTACAAAGGTCTGATATCGCTGGCTCTCGTTCCTGATGTACTTGATGACCGCTGTGCTGTCTGTCCAAAACATGCTTTCTTTGAGAGAAATTCCCAGCTCTGCGGACAACATCTTTTCCAAGCGAACTGCAAGGACTGCTGCAGTGAGCTCCATTCTTGGGACTGTGGTCTGTTTGAGTGGTGCTACTCTTGCTTTTCCAAGCACCAGAGCTGAGTGGACCTCGGCATCTTCATTTAGCATTCTCAGGTAAGCAGCAGCACCGTATCCTACCTCGCTTGCATCACAGAAGAGGTGTAACTGTGCCGACTCAATCTGCTCATAGTGTACTGGCTTGATATACCGGGTGATGCTGAACTCCTCCATCTGCTTGAGCCCCACTAGCCATTTTTGCCATGACCTCTTGATAGATTCTGGAATCTCCTCGTCCCATCCATAGTTGAGCTTGCACAGTTCTTGCAATATTTGCTTAGCTGTAAACACAAATGGAGAAAGAAATCCAAGCGAATCATACACAGAGCTCACAGTGGAGAGGATTCCCCGTCTTGTGGTTGGCTGGGGCTTCAGGCAGACTTTGAACTTGAAAACATCATCTTCCACACTCCATTCTATTCCTAGTGCCCTTTCCACAGGAAGTGCTTGTTTCTCCATGTCCAGGGTCTTTACTTCCTTACCTCTGTCTGCCTCTGGAATTGAGGACAGCACAGTACGACTGTTGCTTATCCATTTAGTTAAGTTAAATCCTCCTCTTCCACAAAGATCCTTTAACTCTGCATACAAGGCCACTGCGTCCTTGTCTGTGGGGACAGACTTTAAACAATCATCTACATAAAAATTGTGACGAATAGTGTTGACTGCCTCTGCTGAAAAGGAATCCTGGTTGTCCTCTGCTGACCGAGTTAAGGCCTAGCTGGCGTAGCTGGATGAGGACGTTGCACCAAACAAATGCACAGTCATCCTATATTCAGCTAGGGCGAGATCACCGCCAGGCCACCATAAGAAGCGGAGCTAATCGCGGTCTAAAGGTGCAACTTTTACCTGGTGGAACATTCCTTCCACATCAGCCATGAAGGCGACTGGTTCCTGCCTGAACCGCATCAGAACACCAAGCAAGGTGTTGGTAAGTTTGGGTCCTTGAATTAAGTTGTCGTTAAGGGAGGCTCCGTGAATTGAGGCTGAACAATCAAAAACAACACGGATTATGCCTTTCCTGGGGTGGCGAACTCCGTGATGCGGTATGTACCATACCTTTCCATTTCCAATTTTCAGTTCTTTCTCTGGCACGGGCTCAGCATGTCCCTTATGAATTACATCTTCTAAAAAGGTTGTATATTCTTTGTGGAATGCTGGGTTCTTGTGAAGTTTTCTCTTTAATGACATCACTCTTTGTTCAGCCATGTTGTGGTTGTTTGGCATCTTGATTTCTTTTTGTTTCAATGGAAGTGCAAGCTGGTAATGTCCATCCTTCTTTGTGGCTGATTCTGACATGATCTTCATGAATCTTTTGTCTTCGATAGACATCTCCCTTTTCTCTTCATATTTCCGTTCAGGAAAATCAGTTATATTGCTGCATCAGCATATCACTCAAATCAGTAACTGAAATCCGGTTGGCTGTGACATCCGCATCAGTTTGAATCACAGAGCAATCATCTTTTTCCATAAGTCCATTCACCACCCATCCCAGTACAGTCCGAACTGCATAAGGTCCGTCCACCTGACTGTTTATCACCCTTTGAGGTTCCATCAGGCGTGATGCATTGGTTCCAATTAACAGTTCAACTATTCCATCGATTTTGGTGAGTTTCACATCACTGAGATATTTCCAGTTTCCTATATCTGCTTGTCTAGGAATATGTTCTTTGCAGACAGGGAGTTTGTCCTCAGTGTACAACTTTGGCAGTCCATAAAACTTCTGACCATCAATTCCACTCACCTCAAGACAGCCAGCTGGAATGACGGTTGTGTCCACAGCTTTCTTCTGGCCCATGGTGTTCAGCATGATTCTGGTTTTCTTTGGTTTTGCTTTTAACTGATGTAGTAAGTTTTCTGTGCAGAAACATGCATTGCTCCCGGAATCCAGGAGAGCATAAGTTTGAAGAACCTTTGTATCATTTACCATCTTTATCTGAACTGGCAAGATGGAGAGCGTTTGACTACTACCAGCCCCAGTAACGCCATGCGCCTCCAGAGAAACCATACTACTGCTGACGTTCTTGTTTGTTTCTTGGCCATTATTTTTCTTTCCTTCATCCTTTTCTTTGTGGATATGCAACACAGTCGGATGAGTTTGTGCACACACACCACACTTCAGTCTGTTCTGACAATCTTTGCTTCTGTGGCCCTTGATTAAGCAGCCAAAGCATATTCCTTTGCTTTTTAAGCACTCGATCTTCTCCTTGTGTGGTCTTTTATTAATTTTACAGGATTCATCCAAATGCTCCCCTGCACAGAACACACAGAGTCTGCTAGCAGTGATCACATCCTCTTTCACTTTGACCTCCGAACTTGCCACAGTAGCAAAACTGCTTTTCTTGTGGTCAGAGTGGCTGCCCTTTCCACTGAAAGGTTTGCTTCCCTTTTGATCCCTTTTTGTTGAGGGGTCCTGAATGTCACCATAGAAAGGGTCCATTGCTATCCTAGCGTGTCTCTCGATAAAGGCAACAAGTTCAGGAAACTTCGCTCTTTTCTTTTTACTCTCGTAATAGTCATAGGCTTTTGCACGCCACCTTTCCCTAAGTCTGTAAGGCAGCTTCATGATGACTTCCTTCATATGCGATGGGGTATTTATTTCGTCTAAAAAATCTTTATCTTGCATTGTATTTAAGGACCCAGGCAGAGCAACTGCATAAGCGTTCAGTCCTTTTTTATCCTCAGCTTTGATGACGTTCCATTTTGACACTTTTTCAATGCATGCTGATGCAATCAGAAGCTCATTGCCAAAATTCTCCTGGAGCAGTCTTTTGGCTTCAAGATATCCCTTTTTGTGATCTGCATACCGGCAACTTCTCACAAGCTCTTTAGCGTGTCCTTCAGTATACTGCTCAAGAAAGAACAGACGGTCTTTAAAGTTATCAGTCTTTTCTTCAATAGTGTGTTCAAAAACTTGAATAAATTATAAATATTCTAATGGTTCTCCTTTAAAGATAGGAACATCTCGACTGGAAAGTAGCGTGTGTCGTTGCTCCTGTATTAACATTTCAGTGATCTTGCTTTGTCTTTCCATTATTTTGGCAAGAGCACTGATTTCTGAGCCATCGTCTGAAGCTGTATGATACTGTGAGACTTGCTTGGAAGACAGATGTTTGTTGGTGCGTTGCTTCCGACGAGAACTGGGCTGCACCTGCTGGCTGCCACCACCAGGGGCACTATGTCTACCACTCAGTCTGTTTGGCAGTCTGTCTGGGGCTTTATGGTGGAGCTGCTGATAGACAACACTTTGTTCTTCCTCCTCAGCATAATCCTCATCATGGTCATCATCATCATCATCACGGTCATCATCATCATCCAGTTCTTCTTCCTCATCAAGGTTCTGTTCCTCCTCATAGCTTGCTAGCATGCGGATCAATGCAGCTTCAGCATCAATGTTTGTTTGGATTTCAAGCTCCTCCTGTTGAGCTTTGAGAGCTGCTTGTCTTTTTTCAAGCTCATATTTTTGTTTTTCCATTTCAAACTTCAAGTCTCTCTCTTGCATTTCCAACTCTTGTCTTTTCTTTAAATTGGCAGCATGTGTCATTAAGGCTGCTTTGTTTGGCCTCAGCCTTTCTTCTCACTGATGAGCTTGTAGAACTTCTACTAGATGGCGCCTTCTGGCTCCCTCTGACACCAACAAAAACAGTTTCACTGATGACAGACTGTTGAGAAATGGAGGCAGACTTTTCCAGCCATTTTCTCACAATTTCTTGAAATTCTTCTAAAGCAAGCAGTAGAAGATGCCACCTCTGTTGATCTTTATCTCTCTCATCTTTAGGAAGAATGGTGTGGATAGACCTGTGCAGTTTCAAAATGTCATCACTCAATGAATTAAAAACAGCAATGTTCTCCTTTATCTTTAGCTCATTGTCAAAATCAATCATGAGTTTTTCCATTAGGTTTCTTAATTTTGTCAGTTCTTTCATTTTAGACTTTCTCTTCTTCATTAGATTATCGATTTTGGCATGAAGGGCCTTTTCTGTGATTTTGGAAACCCTTTTTGGTAACGTTATGGCTCCAGGACCAGCAGCACCCAGCTCCTCCTTCCCCTCTGGGGCTTCTTCCTCCTCCAAAAGTGGATCTTTTCCCACAGGCATTTCCTCACTATTTGCATTCATTTCTTCCCCTTTCTGGGACATTTTGGTGCACAAAACAAACGTGTGTATATTCACTTCTAACACACGGTTCAGACGGCGCTGGCCTTGTAACACGGGTCAGACAGCGCTGGCCTTTTACGCACAACAAAAATAGGCTATGTTGAAACGCACACTCGCACAGCACAATTAATTTACAGTTGTATGCACGGAGGCACAAAGCAGTGTCAAACACAGCATCCAAAAATCAAAAAATGCATCAAAACGAACACAGCATCAAAACGTCCATAAATTCGAATATTGAATCCGTCGAGGTTGATTATTAAATCAGATTTCCAGGCCACACTTCCACAGCAGGCTACTCCAGTGAACAGTTTAGTTTCACGCTTATTTTTGCGCAGACAACAATTGCATCAATTCCATAATCCAAATACGGCCAATGCGTAGCATCCATTGAATGATTTGCAATTATTCAATGCATCCAACAACGCGAAATGTTCAGTGCACGCATCCACTCGTGAGGCAATTCTCCAATTAATATTCCAGTTTCCAATCCTATAGTCGATTACTGGATCGGTTTATTTTGTCCATAATCAATTTTAAAGTCCGGTTCAAGAGATTTGTCAACTTGTGTTAGAGCCTTTCTCTTCCACAATTATATTCCAATAAGGCTCTGGTAGAGGGATTCATGAAAAAGGTCAGGCTCCTCCTTTTTTTTTTTTTTGTTTCGTTTGGGAATGTATAGGTACTCGACAAAGTCGAATGTCGAGGTTTTTTTCCTGGTTAAAACGTGATCTGCCCGTGCATTTGGATGGACCCCCTGGTACGTTCGTTGCACGTTTCTTTTGAATCGGGAGAGGCAATGGATTGTTTGATATTCCCTGAAAGTGGAGTGTCTGTTCTGTTAAAATAAGGTATATTTCAGAATTCAGAAATTACTGAGTTAGTGAGGTGTACTTGTTTCTTATAAGTGTTGAAATGGGTGCGTGAGCTTAGAAGAGGGGACTGGTAGCTTCCATTACAGGGTGAATGTTCTGACCGTTTAATAAGCAGTTTATTTAATGCGAGTTTGTGCTGGCTTTGAAGAAAAATGGCCAAAACTCTAAAATTTATTATGGAGAAAAGGCATGTTTTGTGTTTGTGTTTGTGTTTGGAGAGGGTACTGGTGACCACTGATATTCAACTGCACTGATATTGATAAATTCATACTAAACTCAACCAGAAAATCATTCGTTCATATTAAATTTCATGCCTTAAAGCTTTATTTGTGTTAAATACATGATTTTTTTATGATTTGACAGCAAATAATTTTGAGACTTTGGGGAGACACTTGGGTGGCTGTATAATTTGGCTAATAGCATGTAGGTAATCTAGAATGTAATGTTGAAGATGAATTCTACTTGTGCTCAAGGAATTTATGATACCATTAATGTATAGTTTTAAGCCCCAGCAGTTTTTCAATCGTCAGAATTATTTTTTTGCAATTTCAATGGTGAATTCTCATGAAGATTTTTTATGTTTGCTGCTCATTTTCTCTACCAAAATTATGAAAATAAACTGAAATACAATGTAATTCTAAATGCTGTAAGTGTCTTTCCTGAATTGAGCCACATTTTTCCTCTTTATGAACCATAAATCTTGAATTATACAGCATTAAAGTGGGTAACTCATAAAAAGCCAAATTTGGCTTCTGCACAAAGGGGTTAATGTTTGAACAGGTAAACTTTGTAATTTTTTGCAAATATTAGCTCATTTGGAATTTGATGCCTGCAACATATTTCAAAAAAGCTGGCACAAGTGGCAAAAAAGACTGAGAGAGTTGAGGAATGCTCACCAAACACTTATTTGGAACATCCCACAGGTGAACGGGCTAATTGGGAACAGGTGGGTGCCAGGATTGGGTATAATCCAGCAGTCATACCACAATTCGATCTGCTTCAACCGTGTGGCTGAAGCTAAGCAGATGTGGGCTTGGCCAGTACTTGGATGGGACGGTATGGATGCTGTTTTATTGGTTTGGCATAACCAACATCTACATCAAGAGAAGCTATAGAAACTGTCTTTGAAACATCAGGGAATAGATCTTTATATTTCTTAATCAACCTCTAAAACTGATCTTTCTGTGAGGGTTCTAAGTGCTGGAGTTTTACATCAAGACTTTGCTACACTTCAGAATTTGACAATTTACATGAAAGGACTTCAGCTTTAATTCTAGGTTCATCATCTTGAAACTCCCTCATCTTCACAAGTCTCGGCCATAGGAGGATCTGAAGAGACAGCTGCAACCCTAGCATTCCTATCATGATAATTCTTCAGCAAGTTAATGTGACACAACTGTTTTGGCTTTCTCCTATCTGGAGTCTTCACAATGTAATTGAGATCATTGAGTTTTGTCAGAATTTCATAAGGACCATGAAATCTAGCCTGCAATGGATTGAACTGCAAGGGAAACAACACAAGGACCTTGTCTCCTGGTTTAAACTCACTGCTTCTAGCCTAATGATCATACCAAGTTTTCATTTTTCCCTGACTTGATTTCAAGTTCTCTTTGGCTAGGTCACATGCTGCACGCAATCTTTCCTTGAACTTGTTAACATAGGCTAACAGACTGATATGTGGCTCTTTCTCTTGCAATTGTTCACTCAACAATAGCAAAGGTCCTCTCATTTCATGACCAAACACTAGCTCAAATGGACTGAATCCAGTAGACTCCTGCACTGCTTCTCTAGCTGCAAACAACAGCAAATGAACACCTTCATCCCAGTCTTTCTCATGGTCATAACAATAAGTCCTCATCATTGTCTTGAGAGTGGAATGAAACCGCTCTAAGGCACCCTGACTCTCTGGATGATAGGCACTAGAAAGAATCTGCTTCGCACCTAGTTCATACACAACCTGCTGAAACAATCCGGAAGTGAAATTGCTACTTTAGTCTGACCGATTTTCCCTGGGAAGGCCAAACAACGTGAAGAACTTTATCAAAGCCTTCGAGATTGCAGTTGCCTTGATGTTGAATAGAGGTATGGCTTCAGGGAATCTGGTAGATCCACATATCATTGTCAACAAGAACTGATTTCCAGATGTAGTCTTGGGTAATGGACTAACATAATCAACAATGACCTTAGAGAAGGGCTCCTCAAATGTTGGGATAGGCTGCAATGGAGCTACTGGTGGGTCTAACTGGTGTTTTCCAACTACCTGACAAGTGTGATAGGTTTTGCAAAAGTTGGAAACATCTTTCCGAAACCCAGGCCAGAAGAAGTGTTTCATGATCTTATCAACAATCTTGTTAACACCAAGATGACCTCCTAAAGGTTAACTATGAGCTATTGTCAAGATCTCATTCCTGTAGACATTCGGAACAACAATTTGCTTGACCACTGCCCAATCTGCATTGGCAGGGATATCATTAGGGCGCCACTTCCGCATCAACACACCATCCTTGAGATAATACCCAACTGGAACTGCGTCTATTTCGTTATCAGGAAGGGCTCTCCTCTTTAGTACACAAATTTCAGGATCATTAGTTTGCTCCTCAATCAACTGCTTTCTGGACAGAGACAAGTCTCCAGACACATCAGAATCACCAGACCTATCTGGCTGGCTGAACAGAAAACTGATAAAAGTATCTGATAAGTCCTCAAACGGAGAAACCATAGTAGGCCGAACAGAGTCATGAGGCGAACCACCTGGGTCATGACCATTCAATGTGCTGGACAGCACCACAACATCTTCTTCTTTAGCCTTCTTGCCCATAGCACAGGTCACTGCACAGGAAGAATACAGAGATGGGTCTACATCGCCATCTTCAGTGCTCGGCTGTGAAGTAAGATGTACAGAGGGAACTACTTTGCCCCCAGCCAGGTCATTGCCTAGCAACAGAGAAACACCCTTGATAAGTAGACTTGACATAAATCCCACCGTTACCTGTCCTCCAACTAAATCTTACTTCAAGAATATAGAGCGCAGGGGTACAGATACAGTCCTCCCTTCAATACCTTGTACAAGTATGAAATCCCCTGAAGCGGTCTCATCACGTAACTCCAAGGAGTCCATCAACAAAAGTGACTGAGAAGCTCCGGTATCCCTTAGGATATATATGGGGACAGGAGGAGAATGCTCATTCAGAGCCACAAATCCCTCTGACACAAATGGAAGGAATTCCTCCCTCACAATGAATGAAAGAATGAATGAATGAATGGTTTTATTCCGGCAAAATAACATTTGATTTAAAAAAGACATCTCATTTTTCAACAAAACTCATCACTGCATACACATAAAATCCATTTTACAATAATACTGAAAGACTAGCTGTAATGTGAATAAAGGCCACTGGATGGCAGTATTTACCTTTTTTTTGTTAAACTCAGACTAGGATTATGTTTAGACATGTCCTGGACATGTCTGGGTCAAGTCTCTGAAAATTAAAAAAAGAGGTCTAAATGTGGGTGGGGTCTGCAAAAGAGTATATAAAGGGGAGAATTGAGACAGTAAAGTAGTAGGAGAAATTGCAAGAGGAAGGATACATGTGACCAGACCTGTCATTTCTGTTCAAGACCTGTGAAGTTTTCTTTAGTGGATTTTTGCCTGTGTCTGAGCATTTTCCACACCCAGGACATCACCAAGCCACCCCACCAAAAAGGGACTGCAATTATTTCTGTTTTTTCGTCATAATCAATCTTGGTCTTTAGATTAGTTAATTGTTAGTAGTCTTTGTCTGTTAATTAAATGTGTTTAAGTTTTAAATTGTGTCTGTCATCCTTTGCTGTTGGTGTTGCTGTTGTGTTATAAATGTAATAACAAATTGGGGCCATAACAAATTGGGGGCTCAAGTCCGACATAGACCATTTTGTGAGTAATTTATTGAAAATCTAACATTTCAAATTGTGAAATTGTTTTTGTGAATTTTCCTAGATATACTGTATATTGACAACAGCAATGGATGATTTCTTGGCATCACCAACCGTAGGGGTTTTGAAGTCTTTTAAAAAGACAGAACTGTTGGAAATATGCAGACATTTGGAGCTGACAGAGGTAAAACCAGCCATGCGAAAAGCAAGACTGGCTAGAGAGATAGTTGAATATTACATTGATGAAAATGTGTTTGCACCAGGAGATCTGGAACAGTTTCCAGTGGAAAATCCAAATATAGAAATGGAACTTAAATTAAAAATGCTAAAGTCCAAGCCATCATGGACTTTCCAGTTCCTGACAACAAAAAAGCTTTGCGCCGCTTCCTTGGAATGATCGGGTACTACCGCAAGTTCTGCAAGAACTTTGCTGAGATTGCTCTCAGTCTAACTAACCAACTGAAGAAAGGCGTAAAGTTCACTTGGGATGATGCATGCCAGAGAGCCTTCGATCTCCTGAAGTCTCTGCTGTGTCACTTCCCCGTGCTCAAATCTCCTGACTTCAACAAACCGTTCTCCATCGCGGTCGATGCTAGCGACCAAGCTTGTGGATCTGTGCTCCTACAGAGAAGTGACTCTGATGACATTGAGCATCCCGTGGCATACTTCTCCAGGAAGTTCAATCGCCACCAAAGGAACTATTCCACAATAGAGAAGGAGCTGTTGGCTCTGGTTCTTTCTTTACAACACTTTGAGGTTTATGTTTGTACGGGGCAAAAGCCAATGATTGTATACACTGACCACAATCCGTTAATGTTTTTGAGTAAGATGAAAAACAAGAATCGGAGATTGTTGAATTGGAGTTTGATTTTACAGGAGTTTGACTTGGAAATTAAGCATGTGAAGGGTACAGACAATGTAATTGCTGATTGCTTATCCCGTGTTTGAATATGTATATATATATATATATCACGTGTTTATTTGAATATTGTATGATATGTATATATAGACAAGTGTCCACTTAACCATTTTGTATTGAAAAGAAAAATTTTGCCTTTATGAGTCAAAATTTTTCCCTTTTGGAATGGAGGTGTAATGTGAATAAAGGCCACTGGATGGCAGTATTTACCTTTTTTTTTGTTAAACTCAGACTGGGATTATGTTTAGACATGTCCTGGACATGTCTGGGGCAAGTCTCTGAAAATGAAAAAAAGAGGTCTAAATGTGGGTGGGGTCTGCAAAAGAGTATATAAGGAAAAGAATTGAGACAGTGAAGTAGTAGGAGAAATTGCAAGAAGAAGGATACATGTGACCAGACCTGTCATTTCTGTTCAAGACCTGTGACGTTTCTTTTGTGGATTTCTTTGCCTGTGTTTGAGCATTTTCCACACCCAGGACATCACCAAGCCACCCCACCAAAAAGGGACTGTAATTATTTCTGTTTTTTTCGTCATAATCAATCTTGGTCTTTAGATGAGTTAATTGTTAGTAGTCTTTGTCTGTTAATTAAATGTGTTTCAGTTTTAAATTGTGTCTGCCATCCTTTGCTGTTGCTGTTGTGTTATAAATGTAATAACAAATTGGGGCCATAACATAAGTAAAATCATACATAAGGCCGAAAAAGGATTAGGCAGAGGCCAATGGCTTATTTAAGCCTATCCTGCTCCCAAACACCATACAGTATGCACCCATAATGGTTAAGATAGCAAAAAGAAAAGAATGGAAGAAAAGAAAGCACGAGAACCTTGACAGTCTAATACTGCAGTATTAGATTACGCTTCAAGGCTTTTTTACATTTTTGCAGAGTGTTACACAATTTGAGGTCATCATCAAGAATGTTCCACAATTTGACTCCAAGGATTGAGACACTTCTGGCTTTCACGTTCATTCTTGCTTTACCTAGCTTATACCAACATATTCCTCTTAAATTGTAATTTTGTTTCCTTAACTCAAACATATTCAGGAGACAATCAGGCAGACCTTTGTTCTTTACCCGAAAAACTTTTTATTAAGTTTTACTGTACACCATATCTACAAATTTGAGAGAATTTGATTTAATGAACAGTGGATTTGTTGTTTCCAGATAACCAGCTTTATTTATAATTCTAAGTGCCCTTTTCTGTAGTTTAATAATAGGGTCTAAGTTTGTTTTATAAACATTTCCCCAGGCCTCTACACAGTAGGTCATGTAGGGCACAACTAATGCTGAATATAGTAAATGTAGACATTTCACATTTAGCAGGTCCTTAATTGCTATTTTTATCTGGTAACTTCGATATGAGGTTTCCAGGAAAGTTTATCATCTATAACAACCCCTAGGAACATACTTTCATGAACTCTCTCAATTTCAGCTCCATTTAATTTTAGTTTGATTTTGCAGTTTGTCACACCACTACCAAAGACTATGAACTTAGTTTTGCTTTCGTTTAAAGAAAGCTTATTTCTATCAAACCATTTCTTAAACAAGGTTAATTCACTTAACACCGTTGCTAACAGGTGGAACAAGTCCTCCCCAGAACAATACAGATTGGTGTCGTCAGCAAATGTGACACATTTCAAGGTCTTTTGTCATTTAAGTAGAGAATGAATAATTTAGGCCCCAAAACTGATACATGTGGTACACCACATGTTACTTTTCTAGAGGGAGACTATGTTATTTAGTTTTACAAACTGAAATCTGTTTTCAAAATAACTTCTTATCCATTATAGTGTTACACCTCTTAACCCATAGCAGCCCAATTTCTCAATAAGTAGCAGGTGGTCTATTGTATCAAATGCTTTACGCAAATCAATAAATACACCCATACTGTACTGTTTATTATCCACAGCTGTCGCTATATTTTCAACAAAATCCATCACTGCCGAGGAAGTGGATCGCTGGCCTCTAAAACCAAATTGATGGTCATTGAATAATTTGTATTTTTCAATGAAGGTATCAAGCCTATTTACAAACAATTTTTTCTAATATTTTTGAAAATTGGGAGAGTAATGATATTGGTCTATAATTAGAATAGAATAGAAATAGAAATTCTTTATTTCGAACACGTTAAAAGATAAAACAGAGATAATCACCAAAACAAATGGCCACCATGCCAATACCAAAACCAAAACAAAAAGCAAACTGTTGATAACTGTCTTGCATGAGCAGTAAGATTATATGCTCGAAAAAGAGTAGGAAGAAGTAAGAACTTATTTAATCCTACCCCTTGTATTACCGCATTCTACAGTCAAGTTATTAAATTCTCTATTATTATATTTACAACATTCACCGTCTATTCAAGAACCAATGGTACTTACAATTTGTTGACTATAATATTCAATAAGCTACTTATATACCAATATTTACAGAATATTGCACCTGTATATAATACTGAATTTCTATACTTCTAGAACCCCCTGCGCACACACAGAAGAAGACATAACAAGACAATGTATCCACATTTTTCTAAACCCTGCCATTACCGTCCTGGGTCAAACTGCTGTTTGTCATCCTTTTATTTATTTAAAATTTGTATTTTATATGTTTTTTTAAACTTGCCAATGGTTTTACATTTCTTTAATTCATCTGTTAAACTGTTCCATAATTTGACCCCAGAGACTGAGACACACATGCTTTTCAAGGTAGTTCTGACACGAATTATTTTTAAGTTCAGTTTCCCTCTTAGATTGTAGCCTCCTTCTCTCTCTGAGAACAGTTTATTTATGTTGCCTGGGAGTAAGTAATTTTTTGCTTTAAATATTATTTGTGCTGTTTTAAACTGAATCAGGTCTTGAAATTTTAGAACTCGCAGTTTTAAGAAAAGTCTATTCGTGTGGTCTCTAAATCCTACATTGTGGATGAATCTGATAGCCCTTTTCTGCATTATATTTATTGCTTGAAGATTACTTTTATATGTGTTTCCCCATACCTCAACACAATAGGTCAGATAAGGTAAAATTAATGCCCGATATAAAATATATAGAGCTTTCAAGTTGAAGATCTGCCTTGCTTTTCCCAGGACGGCAATGTTCCGTGCCAGCTTCCCCCGAACATATTTAATATGTGGTTTCCAGCAGATTTTGTGGTCTAGAATTACACCAAGGAATTTAATTTCATTTACTCTTTCTATACTAATATTATCAATGTTTAATTTTACATCTATATTTCTCTTATAATGTCCGAACAACATAAAATTAGTTTTGAATTGGGGGAAAAAGAGCGCGTCTAGGGTAGAAGAATCAAAATCACAATACCAGGTGCTCTTAGGCGAGGGGCAAAGAATGTAACAAAAATACGAAAAAAGAGTCTAAGGCACACTGGTAGTGAAAAAAGTAAAAAGCCTTTATTAAATGGCTAATGCATCGGCAAAATTAAAAAGCGCACCTACGCGTTACGGCCATACAAGGCCTTCATCAGGGTGACTAAACCATTTGTGAATCAAAAGCACCATTCAAATAGATTAGGAAAGGAAATGACATCATGAAAAAACAGGTAAATCAGGATATATAAAACCTGATAAACAACAATAAAGGACACAATATCGCACGTATTAAGGGCAAGGAGAAATAACCAATCAGAAAAAATAACAAATCAGAAAAAAATTTTAACAAATCAGAAAAAAATTTTAACAAATCAGAAAAAAATTCACATCAGACGTATCCAACCCAGAAACACAAACATATATCATAAAAATGGAGAATAGTCTATTTCTTCATTTAAACCTGGAAATTCCATAGCCTTGAGCAGGAAAATCCAAAACGTCTCCTGTTGTAGGAGACGTTTAAGGTGATCACCCCCCCTTCGAGATCTATGGACCACATCAATAACCATAGCTTTCAAACCCAAGTCTACCTTTTACCCCATCATGAATAATGCCTGCCTTAACGCGTTCACAAAAAAAGTTTCTCATGATGTAGACAGAATGTTTGAAAATAGAAAAAAACTTCACAGAAGCAACCAATCTAAATCTGAAAATGAAGCCATAAAGTGGCTATCTGATAATGACAATTTGATTGTACGCTGTGCTGATAAAGGGGGAGCTGTTGTGGTATGGGGCAGAGAGAAATATGAGATCGAGGCTTATAGACAACTTGAGGATACTGACTACTATCTACCTTTGTCTACTTATCCCTTGGAATCCATGAAACATGAATTGGGAACGTTTTTAGATAAGTCCTTGGAACGAAAGTGGATTTCAAAGCAGGAACGTGACTTTCTTCATCCAACTTATCCCAGATGGGCAGTTTTTTACATGTTGCCTAAAGTGCACAAAGATTCTATCAACCCCCCCGGAAGGCCCATTATCAGTAATTTTGCCTTCATTTCATCAACTGCCTTCATTTCTCCAAGACACTACCCACACTCTTAATAAACTGTCTGAGCTCACTGATGTTGCATCTTGCTATATGGTAACTATGGATGTGGAATCGCTGTACAATAATATTCCACACCAAGAAGGCTTACATGCGCGACAGCATTATCTCCAGCTCAGACCAGGCGATGCTGTGCCCCCTATTGACTTTCTTGTGCAATTGACTGAGTGGACATTAAAAAATAATGTGTTTCTTTTCCAGGACAAGCTATGAAAGCTATGGTGATTGATGTGGTCCATAGATCTCGAAGGGGGGGTGATCACCTTAAACGTCTCCTACAACGGGAGACGTTTTGGATTTTCCTGCTCAAGGCTATGGAATTTCCAGGTTTAAATGAAGAAATAGACTATTCTCCATTTTTATGATATATGTTTGTGTTTCTGGGTTGGATACGTCTGATGTGAATTTTTTTCTGATTTGTTATTTTTTCTGATTTGTTATTTCTCCTTGCCCTTAATATGTGCGATATTGTGTCCTTTATTGCTGTTTATCAGGTGTTATATATCCTGTTTTACCTGTTTTTTCATGATGTCATTTCCTTTCCTAATCTATTTGAATGGTGCTTTTGATTCACAAATGGTTTAGTCACCCTGATGAAGGCCTTGTATGGCCGTAACGCGTAGGTGCGCTTTTTAATTTTGCCAATGCATTAGCCATTTAATAAAGGCTTTTTACTTTTCTCACTACCAGAGTGCCTTAGACTCTTTTTTCGTATCCTTTTTCGTATTTTTGTTATAAAATTAGTTTTGTTCAGATTTAAAGACAATGGGCTCTAATTTCGTAGACCAGGCGAAAGGCGCGGCGCAGGCGAGGCGCATGGGGGGTGCGCCGCGCCAACGGGGTGTGTCCAGGCGTATGTGGCAATTTCGTGCCCGGCATAGCCTGGCGTAAGTACTCCTCTGTCCCGCCTCTGTCCCTCCTTCCAGCGCAAGTTGGCAAAGAAGGCGACACAGCCGAGTCAAATCTTGCTCACTGGCAAGAGAAACGATGTACAGCGTGTTCCTATTTTTACAAACTGTTGCTGCTTTAAATTTTGGGATTAACATGCATGGACAACAATGCAAGATACGTGACACATTTATTTTCAATATGTGATCTTAACTCAGTACGAGATCATAGCAGTCAGGCTGTATTCCTTTCCCCCACTGAAGACGATAAAACCTAAGTGACAATAATAGTAGCCTAGTATTAAGCCGCTTGCACACTGGACGCGAAACGAATTTTTCGCTCGACAGATTGCGTCTTGTGTCCAAAAGTCTGACAGGGTTTTAATAAATCTCAGTGTCCGACAGTCTATTATTGTTTTTAATTTCTTTAAATCTACTGACTCTATTAGATATTAAACGTGAATGTTTAGATAAGAAGGCTCAGTTCTTCAAGATGAGTACCGAGAATTTCAATCAATGTTTCTGTTTAAGCTGCTCAGTAAAGTGAGTCGACACTGGCGCGGTACAATGTACAATGCCTCCGTGTCTGACAGCCAAATAAAAAAAATAAAGACGATTAGAACAGATTGATAACGAAATAAAGAATAAAAAGAAACATTTTAACAACAGAACATCCAATGAACACTGAGATTTATTTATTGGCGGGTCATCTTTGTTGGATATCCCGTTCGTTGGTTTTTATTCTTTATTTCGTTATAAATCTGTTCTCATATCAGTACTTTTACTTTTTGCTGGCTGGTGGACATGGAGTATTTTGCATTTCGTGTCGGACAGTCTTGATCGTGCATGCGATAATTTCTTCACACTGTCAATGGTCATGGAATTGATTTGCTCACGCACTATTATATCTCTGCTGTGGAAATAAAGCGTGAATCTGTTTGGTCCATCTGACTTATTTTCAAAAGAAAGACCGAATAAAGACTGCCGTCTATCTTCAACGAAAACAGACAAATAGGCTAAAAAGACCAAGAAAAGTCGATAGCTATCAATTTGCATTTTGTGAAGGTCGAACACAAACATAGGCTAGCCAAGTTTGCACGTCTAATAATTCCTGGAATACTCGGAAAAATTTGAACTTTCGGACACGGAGCTATATTAATACCCTGTCCGACCATGGCGTCTTTACATTGACTTTGTCTGTAATCAGTCGTGCAAAAAATTTGTTTCGCGTCCAGTGTGCAAACGGCTTTAATGAGCATAGAACGCAAGCATTGGATATATATAGTTTGTGGTTGGCTGAGAAAGATGTGAAGTCGTTAGTTTGCATCACAGATTCAGCTGCGTTGATTAAGCCAGGTCAAGTTTCCATTACGCATGGCAACCGCCTTTAATCTGACATCAGGACAATCGATATAGATACTATAATTTATGTCCTTATTCAGATAGTTACATTAAATAGTGCTTCCTGTAATTATTTATTGCATTTAAATGTGCCTGACATTCTGTAAACCTGCCTGTGAGATTTCGGTGACCTGTGCGCACTCTGCGCCGGTCAGCCAAATTACCACTGCATGGAAATTAAACCAGGTTGGAGCTGGAGAGTTTTCTGCGCAACTCCAGCGGAGACTTTTTCTACGAAATTGTCACTGCGTCTTGATGAATATGTGACACCTCCCCCTACTACGCCGCCACACCCATCTCGGCGCACCTTCATCTACCGAAGGCTGCGCACCTCACGAAATTACCATTACGCGGGCTGCGCCTCACGAAATTACCACTGCGCGGGCTGCGCCTCGCTACGCCACCTGCGCTGCGCCAGGAAATTAGAGCCCAATTTATCAGCATCAAACCACCTTTTCAAGGTATTCATTTCCTTTGCAATCACCTCCAAAAGCTGCTGTAATTCCACATCTGAACAAAAAATATTTTTGTTATCTGCCAATAACACAAATCTTAATACATTAGATACCTTGCAAATATCATTAATATACATAATAAATAGTTTTGGTCCTAAAACGGATCCTTGAGGTACCCCGCATGTAATATTCATAAAACTTGATGTATTCTGATTTATTTGTACAAATTGCTGTCTGTTTAGTAGATAACTCTTCAGCCAATCCAAGACATGACCTCGGAAACCATATTTCTCCAATTTTCTAATCAATATGTCATGATTGACTGTGTCAAATGCTTTCATGCGATCTAAAAACACTCCCATTGCGTACTTCTTTGTATCGATACAGTGTCTTATTTCTTCTACCAATTCTAACAGTGCCATGGCTGTCGATCTATTATTTCTAAATCCATACTGACTGTCTGTTAACAACTTGTGTTTCTCAACAAAACCATCAAATCGTTTTATGAATACATTTTCTAATATTTTTGAAAATTGGGAAAGCACTGATATTGGCCTATAATTAGTGAAGTAGCGTTTATCGCCTGCTTTGTAAATGGGAACAACTTTTGCTTCTTTCATCTTATTTGGAAATAACCCATTTTGGAAAGACAGGTAAAAAATATACATAAGGGGCTTAGTACTACCATCAATAACATTCTTCACAGTCAACATGTCAATATCATCACATCTATACTG
Source organism: Gymnothorax reevesii (assembly GCA_029721435.1). Taxonomy (NCBI): domain Eukaryota; kingdom Metazoa; phylum Chordata; class Actinopteri; order Anguilliformes; family Muraenidae; genus Gymnothorax; species Gymnothorax reevesii. The sequence goes on along the minus strand of CM056573.1, from coordinate 190,169,768 downwards.
TTTTTGTTCTTAAATCCTTTGACTACATCATAAATTTCTTTTTCTTCTACAGCTGTTAAAAACATTGAACTATTTTTCCTCTGAACATAGTCTGTTGGATCAATTTCTGTTCCCTCCACCATTATTTCCTCTGACAGTTTTGGTCCAATATTTACAAAAAATGAGTTGAATCCATCTGCTACATCCTTCATTTTCTTAACACAGCTTCCTTCAACTATAGGATATTGGTCATGGGTGGCATGGTGGCACAGCAGTTAGCACTACTGCCTCACAGCAGGAAGGTTGCGGGTTCGAATCCAGCCTGGGATCTTTCTGTGTGGAGTTTGCATGTTCTCCCCGTGTTTGCGTGGGTTTTCTCCGGGTACTCCAGTTTCCCCCACCCACAAAACATGCAATATAGGAACACTGTTTGGCGGTGTCTTTGAGTGACCAGAAAGCAGAAAAGCGCTACATAAAATTGATGCATTGTTATTATGTTTTTTTCAATTTTTAATTACACTATTTAGTGTACTCCATAACGCTTTTGTGTTATTTTTATTATATTCTATTTTATTACTAAAGTACTCTTTTTTACACGTTCTCATTAAATTGGTTAACTTATTTGTATATTTTTTATATTTATTTTCTGCTTCAATAGTTCTATGCTTAATGAATTCTTGATATAAGGCATTCTTTTTTTTGCAGGAATTTTGTAGCCTTTTAGTCATCCATTGTCTTCCTGTGTAGTTTCGTTTCATGTTACATTGCACTACTGGACAGTGTTTATCATATAGTATTTTAAATATCTGTAAAAATGTTTCATATGCTTTGTTAACATCAGTCTCTTCATATATGATATTCCAATTTTGCTTTAGCAACTCATTTTTAAAGATATTTAATGTCTTCTCTGTACGGATTCTTTCATACATAATGTTACTCTTGATTCTGTTGCCCTTGCAATTACAATCATAAGCAGCAAACACTGGAAGATGATCACAGATATCATTGATTAATAACCCACTTTTAATGTTATCATCCATGATATTTGTAAATATGTTATCTATTAAAGTGGCACTATGTGTTGTTACTCTACTTGGTCTTGTTATTAGGGGAAATGGCCCCATGCTGAACATGGCATCTATAAATTCATCTGCACTTTTGTTATGATTTGGATTTAGTCAGTCTATATTAAAGTCTCCACAAATAAACAGCTCTTTGTGGTATAAGTTTGTAAATAATCCCTCCATGCAGTTAGTAAAAATGTCAATATTGGATCCTGGAGTTCTATATATACAACTGAAGATTATTTTTTCTTTTTTTCCCATACAGATTTCAATCGTTATACATTCCATCATATCATCAATAATGGTTGTCATCTTTTCAACTCTTTTATAGTTTAGGTCTTTTTCAATATACAGTCCCACTCCACCTCCTTTTTTATTTTTCCTATCTAAATGAAGGAATTCATACCCATTCAATTCAAAGTCTCCACTCTTTTCAGGAGTTATCCATGTTTCTGTTATGGCTATTACACAGAATGGTCTTTTAAACTGTCTCAGATTAGAGATTAGAGATAACATGGAAGTTACCACACTTATAAATAGGTACCACCTTAGCCATTTTCATTTTATTTGGGAATACACCAGTTTCAAAAGATTTATTTCATATATAGGTAAAAGGTACAAGAATAAAATTGATAACTTCTTTCACAATTGACATATTGATGTTGTTGCTATCAGTTGACCTTTTGTTTTTAAACTTTCTTACTACTTCAAGGACATCACTCTCACAGACCCCGCCAAGGAACATTGTGTTGCAGCAATTTCCAGCAACAACTGGATCCAAGTCGTCATCCACCGAAGGGTTAATTTTCTTGGCCAAATTTGGATCAACATTAATAAAGAATTCATTGAACTCTTTAACAATGTCATCTTCATTATCAATAATTATATTATCATTTTGTAAAAAGTAAGCGGGAAAATCCTTTTTATCATGTATCACTCAAGCTAAACATAATATCAATAAATTCCTTGCTGTCTGGATTATCATCACAATAAATTAAATCAATATTGAAATCACCACACACCAAAAACACCTTTTCTTTTTGTATAGCAAATAACTCACTGATCTTCTTATTATACTGGCCCTGGTGCTTGATAAATACAGCTAATTAATATATTTTTAGATCCTTCCACATTTACTTCAATAGTTCCATCAAGTTGTCAACAGCAGTTGTCATGTTTGAAATAACCTCACATTTAAGTGCAGATATCACAAACAAAGTCAACAGTATCAGGCTTTTTAGCCCCACAAGAAGCAGGTAATTTAGCAGATCGATCATCTACTACAGGGGTTTCTGACCTTGTTTTCACAAAGGTATTTGGTTTGGTATCCTTTTCTCTTTCTTTCTTAGCTTTAAGGAACCAACAGTTAGTTGTAACATGACCAGATTTCTTGCAATAATTGCAAACTAGACCACTTTTGTCACTGTCAGCTTTCACACTTTGATCAGACCTGTTACTGGATTTCTGAGCACCATCACCAGATTTGTCTTTGTCTTTGGGTGAGGAATCTTGGGTATCACCATAACTGAAATTTTTCTGAAATTGGGACCATCTATTGTTACTGCTAGACTGAAATTTGGACTTATGTGTGAGAACATATTCATCTGCAAATTTGGCAGCTGATTGCAAATTCAGTGCTTGCTTCTCATTAAGGTAGGTCTTAACATCATCCTTAACACAGTTCTTGAATTCTTCAACTAACACCATCTCTTTTAGTGAGTTGAAATCATGCTTGACCTCCATAGAAGTACACCAGCGCTCAAAGCAAACCTGCTTCTCGTTAGCAAATTCCACATAAGTATGATTGTCAGATTTCTTCAGACCTCTGAATTTCTGTCGGTAAGCCTCTGGAACCAACTCATAAGCTCCCAAAATAACCTTTTTGACAACCTCCTAATCAGAGGAATCATCTGCAGACAAAGCCAAATAGGCTTGTTGAGCTTTACCCTTGAGGACAGGTTGCAACATCAGAGGCCAGTGTTCCTTTGGCGACTGACAACTTTTAGCTCCCTTTTCAAAGCACTGGAAATAGTCATCAACGTCCTTCTCCAAGAATGGAGGCACCAGTTTTACCTTACCTTATTTGAAGGCCATGCACGTCAGCGAAGTGCCATTCTTCAATCTGCCAGCCCAGAACTGATAAAAACAATTTACGAAATCGCCCTCAATATTTTCCATGGCAATATACCCCAAACAAGGCATCAACTGAAAAGACTGAGGAGACAGCGATCCAGAATCTGGCAAACAAAAAACGCTCAATTAAACATAAAAGAGCTGTAATTTAAAAGGGCGGATTCCTTCTTCCGCTTCTTAGTGTGGCGGTTCCTTTCTGCAAACCCCTTTGCAATCTTTCTTTGCCCGTAAAAGACCCAGGATTCTCAGGGGTATAATAAACAGACTTCAAACACTCCTGAACATCCATCTTCACCACTAAAGCAAAAATGACACATGATACCCAGAACAGTGCACTTAATATCTTCATTTTATTAAAAATTGGTGTAAAACAGACAAAAATTTGCAAAAAATTAGTTCTCATACTTTATTGTCATCCCACAAGCTTTCTTGCATCACCCCCGAAATCTCCCAGAAATCTCTCCGGACCTCATTAACAGTCTTGTTGCTGACATGCCCCAAGTCACGGTGTTTAATTTCCTGCAGCTTCTCCCTGATGTACGGCGCGTCCTTGAGGTCCGAAAGAATAGTGTCGACAGCCCCCTCGACACGTGTGGGGCTCGGCCTCAGCCCCAGCACTTTGAGCGCCTTGGAGAGTAGGACACACAACCATGGCGTTTTCACTTTGCTGCACAGTTTTTCAAAGTTATGTTGAAAATAAAAAGAATCAGGTTCAAACAGACAGCTGTGCCTGATTTGGCTGGGATGGTCATACTTGCACCCTTGGCACTCGCTTTTCAACAACTCTTCAATTGCAGTGTCCAGAAGGCATGCCATGATCATCTTCAGGACTTTAATCATCGGGGCTGTGAGGCATCCATCGATTTCATCCGCAGGCCTCAGCGGTGCTGATGGTTGCAGCGGGGCCTTCTTTTTCAAAACGCATTTCCCCCAGCAGTGTTGCCTGTCCACGCAGCACACCATCGTCAGCTTCAAACCCTTCAGCCAGCCAGGGATCTGAAATTGGCGTATCGTTGTTGGCACAGTACTTGGGCTCTAATGATTCTGGATATGCCACTGAGCCCGCTCGGCTGATCGGAACATAGGTTTTGTACACAGCCTGAGACATGACTGCTACGATTAAAGTTTGTGGGTTGTTTGTAAGGATAGCATTTGAACTCGGGCCTTTTTAAAGACCATCTTACACACCTCTCCCTCTAACCACGCCTTTAAAGAGGCTACAGCCTATCATGGGACCGTGTGGTATTGGTAAGTAAAATCTTGACGTTTGAACAACCTTGAAATGAAATGGAATAGAGGAAAAGTGGTTTAAAAAGTATTTTTATTAATATTTAAAACATATCAATCATAAAAGGTACAAAATGCACACAGAACACATACTTTTAAATTCAAATATTACACCATGAATGAACCATCTTTTACATTGTAACGGTTTGCTCCGATTTGAATTCATTACAATTTGTTCAAGAGAGAAACTATAAAATAAAAAATAAAAACATGTATTAACATCATAGGAACGCGAGCAATACATATACTCAGCAACAAAAGTTTCTGTGACACCAATATTGTTAATTATTTTTCATAACGCAATTATGAAATTGTCATACATGGTGATATCAGACTGAAACAGTACACGTAAACACAACATTGAAATGGAAATCATGAAAATGCGAGAAAATGACTTTGCACGTGAAAATGTGCGTAAATCATGCTTGTGGATGGCAATAAAAGAGGAGAATTTTTGGAATGTTCACATTGTGCCTGATGAACGACGGAAGCATCACTTATCGAAAACACAGCCATTTCGGATCAGGAACTCTACCCTCTAAATGCCAAGACTGTCTGAAAATGATCGGTGGAGGGCCATTGGGATGATTGAATCCGGAACCTCGCAGAGGGAAGTTGCTCATCGCCTGAATGTCCACCGAAACACCATTTGGAACTTATGGCAGCGTCTTCAGCAGACAAGACATGTCAGAGACCGTCCTCGCAGCGGCCGTCCACGAGTAACCACTCCCAGACAGGACAACTGGATTCGAACAACCCATCTCCGAAATCGATTCCAACCTGCAACCATAACTGCAAGAACGATACCTGGTTTGAGGCGACTGTCTGCACAGACAATCCGTCGCCGTCTCCGTCATTTTGGCATTGTCCCACGTCGGCCAGCAAGACGTCCAATACTCACAGTACAACACCGACGACTGCGTCTACAGTGGGCACAACAACATCGACGGTGGATCCAACGTCAGTGGGATCTTGTACTCTTCACTGATGAATCAAGATTCATGCTTAACCGATGTGATGGTCGTTTACGTGTATACCGTCGACGTGGAGAACGTTATGCCAACAACTGTGTTCAGGAATTTGATCGTTTTGGAGGTGGTAGTGTCATGATTTGGGGAGGGCTAGAAACAGAACAGATTTGCTTGTTATTGATGGAAATCTGACAGGTCAAAGATATCGCGATGAAGTGCTACGGCCATTGGTGGTACCGTTTTTGATGCAACATGGTCCCGGAATAACGCTGCAACATGATAACGTCAGACCACACGTTGCAAGGATTGTACAGCAGTATCTGATGCAACAACATGTCAATGTCCTGCCATGGCCAGCCAGATCCCCAGACATGTCCCCAATCGAGCATCTTTGGGACGAGATGGATCGACGTTTGCGGCTGTTGGATAACCCGCCAGCTACACTCCAGGAATTGCGACAACGTCTACGTCAGATTTGGAATGACATCCCACAGCAATTTCTGGCACATCTGATTCGGTCCATGCGCCGGAGATGCGTTGCTTGCATCATGGCACGAGGAAGTCACACCCGGTATTGAAGTGTGAAGGTCACAATTGGTTAGACGTCAGACAAGTGCTTCATGACGCATGAAAATGACATTTTTCGTTTTGAGTGACGTTGGCACTGAAAAGTCAGTGTTTCTCCTGTTAAATAAACATATTGATTGCATTGAGATCTTTGCGTGTCATTTATAACATACACATAAATGGTGTCACAGAAACTTTTGTTGCTGACTATATATTTCACAGTCCAAATTTAACACTGTGAATGAACTGTTTCAACTTTTTCTTCTTTGAACTGGTCAACGAGGATTGACTCCCGCACGATGCGTTCTTCATCGGCCTGCTCTTCGAACTGATGAAATGATCCCCCTGAGTCTCCCTCAAACTCCTGTTATGGCCCAAATTTGTTATTACAATCTACAACACAACAGCAACAGCAAGGGATGACAGACACAGTTTTAAACTTAAACACATTTAATTAAACACACAAAGACTAATAACAACTAACTAACAAACTAATCTTTTGACCAAGATTGATATACATAAAAAAAAACAATCAAATATTTACAGTCCCTTTCGTGGGGCGGCTTGGTGATGTCCTGGGTGAGAAAAATCCGCAAAAGAAACTTAACAGGTCTTGAACAGAAATGACAGGTCTGGTCACATGTATCCTTCTTCTTGCAATTTCTCCTACTACTTTACTGTCTCAATTCTTCTCCTTATATACTCTTTTGCGGACCCCACCCACATTTAGACCTCTTTTTTTTACTTTTCGGGGACTTAGACATGCCCAGGACATGTCTAAACATAGCTCCAGTCTGAGCTGAATAAAAAAAAGGTAAATACTGCCATCCAGTGGCCTATATTCACATTACACTCCTCACTCAGGCGCATCCTCACTGCCTCCATGACCTGCCAGTGCTCGAAATCCTCAAACACTTTATCGGCTTGAACCAGCGCATCTAACAGCAAAGATTAATCTTTTTTACAGCAGTAAAACTCTTCATAATTGGCACACAGTTTTGAGTTCACCAACGTGTAAAGACTTTCCCTTACAATCAGTCTTTCCAGTTTTCCATCCTCTGTTGACGCCAGCACACTCATCAAGTGCCTGCTTGGACGATTAGGTGATTCGGAAGAAAAAACGAAGCGCTTGTGATAACCGGAGGCAACATACGCGTAGGCGGTTTTCAAATTATACCAGTCATGAATATCGACAAATACACCACGTTTTCCAATAGAGTCAAAGTCCTCTTCCACATACAGATTAAAAAAAAGAATTTCTGGAACATCGGCATCCGTGTAAAAGTCATAGCCGCAGCGGGGCTCCTTCGGATGAGCAGAGCCACCCCACTCATGGTGCATCACCCGCGAAACGGCTCTCGACATTGTTGCGAAAGGTTTTTTGGACCCCGCGTCACAGTTTGCAGTTGGGCCTCGGTCTCCGCAGATACAGGTGTTGAAGGCAAAGACATGCTTATTGGTTTAAAGCTTCCAGTTTTTTCAGTGTGCCAAGTTAGATGAGCTCAAAGACCGCTACAAGTTAGATGAGCTTAAAGGCCACATTTTATACAAGTCCTGAAGGCGGGGCTTTGACTCCATTTTTCTATCAGCGCATGCGCTTTGAACACCGCCCATCACATCACATACGCACACACCCACAGAACCAGCCCCGCCCCCTTTGACTTCCCTCACTCACTGACTCCGCCTGCACACAGAGTGTGTGAGGCTGAAAGAGAGAGAAGACCTACGGAATGAGAAGACTTTGGAAACCAGCCTTATTTGCATCGAACATTCGACAACTAACTCAGAAAAACTTCTTTTCTCCAATTATATCTTTACCGGACAGACTTTACCGGTGAATAATTTTATCTTTCCTTTATTTCCTTATTCTGTTCACATATTCACAGCCATTTCAAATGTACTTCATTCATTACTCTCCAGTTTTAACACTTCTTGCTTTCATTTTTTCGCTTTAAAACACTTTTTTACTCACTTTTTTTGCTTTAAAACACTATTTTGCTAATATATTACCAGCAACTTTCAAACACTCTCCGAATTTTAACCCTCTTTCGTTTCCCCACGACCAACAAACGCTTGAAATAAAGTTTTACCAATTATCCAGGTCAACAGCGTTACACAGTGCTGTGACTGTAGACACTTTGGCTTAAGGTATCTTGGCAATGGATTGTTCCAGCATTAAGGTCACTGATTAAGTTAAAGTCACACAGTACACAGCAGTACTCACCCCAGTGTCTGTAGTTTACAGTTCGGACTCATCAGTCCAGCACAGAGCTGCTTCACTCCTGAATCTCCCAGGTTTTTGTAACTGAGGTCCAGTGTCTGTAGTTTACAGTTCGGACTCATCAGTGCATCACAGAGCTGCTTCACTCCTGAATCTCCCAGGTTATTGTTGCTGAGGTTCAGTGTCTGTAGTTTACAATTTGGACTCATCAGTCCTTCACAGAGCTGCTTCACTCCTGAATCTCCCAGGTTATTGTTGCTGAGGTCCAGTGTCAGTAGTTTACAGTTTGGACTCATCAGTCCATCACAGAGCAGCTTCACTCCTGAGTCTCCCAGTTCATTGGAGCTGAGGTCCAGATCTCTCAGGGCTGAGTTTGGTGACTGGAGAGCTGAGGCCACAGTTTCCCAGGACATGTCTGTGAGGCTACACATGCTCAGTCTGTGAAGGAGAGATCATATACATCATTACACAATAATCATGAAATACTCAGATCCGCCACCAGGGCACGGCTGATCTCAGCCCTGAAAACAGGAGGGACAGACAGGAGGACAGATGGACAGTATGGAAAGGCCCATGTACAAAATAACGTGTCCTGATCTCACATTTCATTGAGTTATTTTGTGTGAGGAGTTCTGGTGCTGAAATGAAGAGCGATTAACAGACACAGCAGAACAAAACCCATCCCTAAATCCCCACCCGTCTGCGGCTGGATACTCATACAATCAATTAAGATTCACTCTGTCACTGTTGATTTCTAATATTGTTTTATATCCTGTTGCAGAAAACTACAATCTACTGTGTGAAATTTGATCGATATTTCTATGATATAGTTTGAGGGCTGCATTGCCAGGGTTAAATTTGTTTTGATCTCACTGTTTTTTCAATATTGTGTTGCTGTTCACATACACACACACACACACACACACACACACACACACACACACACACACACACAAAAACACATAAATACACGTTCTGAAAAAGATTTGTCTTAATTGTGTTGGTATAACCCTCCCTCTAATGATATCCCCCCCATTATCAAAATTTGTGTCACTAAATGAAGTTCACCTCCGGGGGTAGGGGGGGCAGGGCTAACAATAAATAAATAACTATGAAACATTAAATATGCACAATATGTAACAGAGTGAATAATATTGTACTCTTGGCAGTTCTACAAATGTAATTCTGACTCTAAAGCCTGTTTTCTCATGCTGTAAGCTCTCTGCATTAGGGCTGAGGGCCCATCTGCCTTTCCCACCATATTCTCTCTGGGCTTAACCCTCCCATCCCAGCCCAGAACAGCAGCTGCCACTGACAGGAAAGATGTAAACGACAGCGACGCCCTTCAGAGCCGACAGTTAAAGAGCCTCCACATCCTCCCACAGCAGTGCAGGCTAACGCACAGATGCACAGATAACGGCCCAATCATTCAGACACAGGAAATAAAAGGAAGATACATGTTCACATATGATCAGGGAGTGCAGTGCATCTGTACTGCTGGTGTTACACATGCATTAGCTACAAAATGTTTGGGACACATAACTTTCACCTGGCTGTCTGTAGCTTATTTCCCAGCTTTTGTAAAAGTCCATGTTTTAAATCCACACAGTTACACAAATCAGGATACAGGTGTGGTAAAGCCTACGGAAAACCGCAGGATTCAGCACCACAGTTGTAAAGTACTGAATGTTTCTTTTGACACTTACAACATTTTACACAGTCCTGCCCATGTTTATTCAAATAGATCCACAGATATTTAAACTACCAAACTCTGCTGCTGAAACAAGCCTTTCGCAAGCAAACACCCGCATTTGAAGCATCATCAAAATAGACTCCCAAGTCTTTATGATGCTAAAAAATAAAGCCTCACTTAAAGTAGAATTCTGGTGTGAAATTGACTTGGGGTGTATAGAAACATGATAATGAGTACTAACTTTTGTCGAATAGCCCCACCTCCGTATGCACGCAACATTTTGAAATAAATGGCTTTTTAGCCAAAGCTCCCAACAGGCTTACAATGGTAGTGAATCGGGCATAGCAATGCCATGCATAGAAATTGCTATTTTGTTCATCATTAACAAGGTTCAAAGTAGCTCCACACTTCATCGCTAGAATTCTGACGGCCCTGACATTTAAAACGAGGCACTGAGAACTTTGAAAATGCACAGGCATTTTATTAAAAAAGACTTTTTATGCAGGTAGTTTCCAGTCGCCTCCATCTTGAAAGTCAGGACTAGTCGATTGACGAGCACTAACAAATAAGGAAGGATAGGGGAACAGATCGCAATCTGTTCGTTCGTGCTCGTCAATCGACTTATTGTGACTTTCAAGATGGAGGCGACTGGAAACTACCTGAAGGTACTCCACCAAGTTGGCAACACTGAGATTAGAGACAAGGATTCTACTGTTTCTAGTTCAAAGTTGCGAGTCCGGACAGTGAGTTTTTTTAGTTTTTCAAACCGGTTTTTACTGTATTAAAAAATTGAAAGGGTATGAAAAGGGTATGATAACCGTCAGGACGTTGAGAGAGAGAGAGAGAGAGAGAGAGAGAGAGAGAGAGAGTTATATGTTAATTCCTTTGTGGTAACAGTCAGAAGAGGTGTTATGACGTTGATGGTGCAGAAAGAAAATATTTTCTTTTGAAAACTTCTTTGAAATCAAAAACTACTCCAACTGATTGTGAACCTCTAAGCAGTATCTAAAAATATGCAGGGTCTTATTGTAACATTGTTTACATAATTTTATTTTCTTCATGTTAAGCTAAAGACAGAATGTAGTGTTATATTTGATTGTACAAGGACTGCATATATCATTTTGAGAAGTATCTGAGACTCTTACTGATGGGCAGATATTCATTTCTTTATTCAGCTTTCATATAAAGAGCGGATGTTGCAGGGACTTAGCATTTTCTTTTTCAACTTCAGAAATTTGAACCTGCTTATATATTACAATTAAAGGTGAACCTTTAACAGAGTCAAAGAATCTGCAAACTTATTTTTTCATTTGTTGTTTACCCAAAGAATCCTGCAAATGCTTTTATGTCTTCTATAATGAAATACAAATGTAGATCCCTCTGTTCTGATTCAGTAAGCTGATGTTAAGCATGTAACAGCAATGTGAGTTTACTGTGCTACGACAGTTTTCCTACAATTATATATTAAAAAAATATATCATCATACCTATAGTATTGCAATATATCGTATCGTTGCCCCTTTATCATTTCTACGTATCATATTGCCAGATTCTTGCCAATACACACCCCTAATGACTACAAGTAAACATCACTCCTGTTTGAGTTTATTTGCATTCCATTACTTATCGGAGTTGAGGTTTGTACTGTACATCAACCAATTATAATGCGTGGTCCACGAATTTGAGATCATTTTTACCCCATAAATGTCGGTGCAGTATTATTTTGAAAATTAAGCGCTAGCTTCTAGCTGACGGTCTATTCAAGTCAACTGGATAAGCTAACACATTTCACAGTGAAATGAATAAATTAAAGTTTCTACAAAAACAGAACCTCTTATACCTTATTATTTTAATGGCAAAAAGGGGCTAACAGGCTGGCTTGCGAATTATTATCCCATTGACTTGAATAAACCGTAAACTAAAAGCAAACGCGATGGTTATCGGTTCCCAGCAGGAGGATTGGAAACATAACCGTGTTTGCGAATGAACAGAATCTGACCAATCACGTTGCGAGAAAGAAGCTGTATGACATGTATAATGTGAAAAGAAGCCACTAGATGGCAGTATTGACCTTTTTTTTTGTAAAGCCCAGACTGGAGCTAGGTTTGGGCATGTCCTGGGCATGTCTGAGACGGAAAGTCCCAGAGAATTAAAAAAAAAAGTCTAAAAGGTGGGAGGGGTCTGCAAAAGAGTATATAAGGAGAGAAATCGAGAGAGTGAAGTAGTCGGAGAAATTGCAAGCAGAAGGATACATTTGACCAGACCTGTCACTCTGTTCAAGACCTGTGAAGCTTTTTGTGGATTTTTGCCTGTGTTGGAGCATTTCCCTGTCCCAGGACATCACCAAGCAACCACATCTCAAGGGACTGTAAATATTTTTTCTAGTGTATATCAATCTTGGTCAGTAGAGTAGATAGTAGATTAGTTAAAAGTGCTTCATTTTATTAAATCTGTTCAAGTTTTTAAATTCATTATCTGTGGGTAAGAATCAGGCAACCTGTTTTGAAAATGTGGCAGGGCACACGTGTGCAGTGCAATAATGATGTTTCAGAGCAGGAACATGATCAAACTGGGCCCAGCACAGGACTGAAGACTCGCAGAAATCATGCAAAACAGTCATTTAGACTGAAACCATCATAGTTGGGTTTCACAACGAAAAACATTCTATTAATCACCATAGGCACATGAAAAAAGTAATCGAAACCTTGGCCGATAGGCGTGGGTTTCTCAGCACACTGAGAAAATCACTGTACTAAATTTGATTATTTAAGGGCATCTATAGTCGATTCCCATTGTTTTTGTTTATCGGCCAATCAGCGAGCCGTGTCTGCGCAAATAAACCAAAAGAGAAGGATTATCTACACATGTACACAAAACATTGGTTTATATGAATGAAATCAGTCATGTGACAATGCTAGATGTCAGCAAAAGGAGGTGATCTGTTTATAAACATTGGGCGTTCAATTTCCCATCTGAGAATCAACATTATACCCTTAAAGTCACAATCAGTGACGGTTTGTCAATAGGGGGCGCTGGGGCTGCAGAGAATCTGATTCTGGGATCGGAGGACAAAAACGCCCCGGTTGTTTGCACGTGTGCATGATGCACATTTCCAGGCAGCATGGAAGAAAGACCCGGAATTTAGTGTCTGGCTGCGGCAGGTGGATGGAGACGATACGAAAGACTACAGTGGCCTGTAGAGTTCAGTGTAGCCGTTGGCGGGGTGAACACTGTGAGAGTACAGGCAACGGGAGCTGCCCGTACAAGCAAAGCTGCCGAAAGCTTGAGCATGAAATCAATTTCTGCAGTGTTTGCGCAGAGGCGTCAGCGGGACTCGATTGGGGTGAGAACATAAGTTACAGCTTTAACAGTGCATATGGCATGCTTACTAATTAATAATTCTAAAAAAGTAGGTAGGGATGACCCTGATTGTGTTCATAACCTAAAAATTTCCCAAGAAATTGTCAATTTTCCTATTATTATACAATGTTGTAATTTTTGTGTTGAGCTGAAAAAAAAATGGTAATGACTGTGTTACTGTGGCCTATTTGGAGGAAAATAATTGTTTATTGGAAGAACAGAATGGTTTCAGAAAGGCCAGAGCTTGTATTGATCATCTGTATTCGATCTACTGTAGTCAGAAATAGAATTATGCAAAACGAATCATCACTTGTTTGTTATGTTGACTTTCAAAAAGCGTTTGATTTTGTTAACAGAGATTTATTAGCCTCTCGTCTTTTAGAGGAAGGGATAGGAGGAAAGTCTTACTGGGCCATTCAGTGACTGTATAAAGATCCTCGGGCCTGTGTCAGAGGTAACAGATTCAGTGACTGTATAAAGATCCTCGGGCCTGTGTCAGAGGTAACGGATTCAGTGACTGTATAAAGATCCTCGGGCCTGTGTCAGAGGTAACGGATTCAGTGACTGTATAAAGATCCTCGGGCCTGTGTCAGAGGTAACGGATTCAGTGACTGTATAAAGATCCTCGGGCCTGTGTCAGAGTTAACAAATATTGTTCAGGGTGGTTCCCCACGCAGGGGGACTGTCTGTCTCTTACCTTGTTTGCCATTTTTTTTAACAATTTAGCTAAAGAAATAAAACATTTACAACTGGGTCTCAGTTATGATCCGCATAAAGTTAGATATTTTATTTAATGCCGATTACATAATTTTCGTAGCTGAAAATGAATCAGATTTGCAGGAAAAGTTGACGAATGCAGAGAATTGGTGTAAGAAGTGGAGACTGACAGTTAATTATAGCAAAACTCAGATCATGTATTTTACACAGTCTGGGACTGAAAGAAGTGATCAGCAGTTTTATTTTGGGGAACAAAAATTGGAGTATGTAGAAAATTATAAATATTTAGGCTTAATTTTGGATGAGCATCTTAATTTGGAATATGGTGCATCTTTGTTGGCTGAATCTGACAGTAGAGCACTTAGTGGTGCAATAGCAAAAACTAAAAAGCTTGCTGATTTAGGTTATGCTGCCGACTCAAAATGATTTCTCACGTGTGTCTGCCCTGTTATGGATTATATGGTAGGAGTTTGGGGCTCTAAGGTAAACATGAAAGGGTAAAAGGCACAAACGCGCTCAACTCCCAAAAAATGATAAAGAATTAAGCAATGGGTGCTAAAACCTATGAAAAGAAAAACACACTAATCAAGAAGGCATAGGCAGCACTCCGAATGCATAAAGAATATATTTATTGCCACACTATAGGGCGTTTCGGGCGGTACCCTTCCTCAGCATGTATGGCAAACAACATCAATTAACACAGGTGTTTTTTATAGGCCCAGGTGATCTCATCACTATGGGCATCAGCAGGTGTCTCTAATACTACTTAATTAGCATGCATAATACACACAGATAGGCTGTAATGACAAACCCCAGTCACTGATGACATCGTTACATGATTTCAAGAAACGTAGTGGATACAAAATAATATAAACTGAAAATGAAGTTAATAATAATGAGATCTCCTCCTGACCATTCAGAATGAAATTCAATCAGGTGTTAATACTGCTAATTGACATCCCTTAATGACAAACCTAGTCACTAATTATGTGATACATGTTCAAAATCAAACCACAAACTTCATAAAAAACAAGAAAAAGAGATTTCCTCATTCAGGCCATTAGGAATGAGAGTGTTGAGATAATGTATCCAATATGACTCAGCGTCTACACTGCCGGAAATCAAGAAGAAGAAGAAGAAGAAGTGATGACATCACTCAGAGGACCCCTGAGGACAAACAGAGTTGGAGGAAAGTTCAAAAATGTGCTCCTATATTCAAGTTATTATCACCTTTTCCAGGGGTCATACAAAGTGTCACAGATTTGAGCGTCATACGGTCCAACATCGAAAAAGTGTTGATTAAGTTGAATATTTTATAAATACTGATTTACATATGAAATTTAAAGTTTATAGGTCAAGGTTAGTGTGATGAATAGGTGGCCAAGCAACTGCCAGTTAGGAATGAAAATGATGGAATCCGTCATGCAGACAAACAAAAAATGTCATGTGGACAAACGTTTTTACAAATGACATTGTTTTACCACATGACACACAAGATTTAAACTGAATTATCTTTTTCTTTCTTTAATTGTTTGTACAATTATTCTTAATTACTTTTAACATTTGTAATACATTTTTGTATATTTTAACCCTAGAACACTGGGGTTAAAACACTTTAACCCTGATTTTCACCCGAGCAAACGTGTTTACATGATTTTCATTATGTTGCGTTTGTCTGAGTGTTATGGGTCCCTGGGTAGCTTCAGCATTGTCTTTGACATCTTTGCAGGCATGGGTGTTTTGTTTACCTCAGGGTACTTTTTCCATTTTGTTAGACAAGGCACAGTTGAAAATAAAAGAACACTACTCTAATTTGTCATGTATTGTCATATTTTGATGACAAGTAATCTTTATTGGGTATTTTACTATATCGGGAAAAATCACCCTGCGTTAGTGATGGTGTAACTAATTTTAGCAATATTGTTCTAGGGTTAAACATTATTTTACAACTCCAATCCCGAAATAGTGTGTTATTTGCAATAGAATATAGATAACATTTCAAATGTTGACACTGAGACATTTTACATTTTTATCCACAAAATAAATTTCAAATTTTATGGCCGCAATAGGTCTCCAAAAAGTTGTGACGCAGGCAAAAAAAAAGGCAGAAAAAGCAATTAATATTAAAGAGAATCAGCTGAAAGAACATTTAGGCAGTAATTAAGTTAACTGGTATCAGGTGTGTAACATGATTGGCTATAAAAGGGACGTCTTAGAGAGGCTGAGTCTCTCAGAAGTAAAGATGGCCAGAGGCTCTCCAACCTGTGAAGGCTTCATTAAAAAAAAAAAAAAACTGTGGAATACTTTAAAAACTATGTTCCTCAACGGCAAATTGCAAAGGCTTTGAAGGTCTCATCATCGACAGTGCATGACATCATCAAAATATTCACAGAAACCAAAAAAATCTCTGTGCGTAAGGGACAAACCCGAAGACCTTTACTGGATGCCCGTAATCTTCGGGCCCTCAGACGCCACCGCATTGCTCACCGGCATGAATCTGTCATTGAAATTACTAAATGGGCCCAGGAATACTTCAAGAAACCACTGTCTGTAAACACAGTCTGCCGTGCCATCCACAGATGCCACCTAAAACTCTATCATGCAAAAAGGAAGCCATTGTTGAGCATGATCCAGAAGCCCCGCTGTGTTCTGTGGGCCAAGGCTCTTTTAAAATGGACTGCAGCAAAGTGGCAAAGTGTCCTGTGGTCAGACGAGTCCAAATTTGACATTCTTGTTGGAAATCATGGGCGTCATGTCCTCTGGGCTAAAGAGGAGAAAGACCACCCCTCCTGTTATCAGCGTTCAGTTCAAAAGCCAGCATCTCTGATGGTATGGGGATGCATTAGTGCATATGGTGTGGGGCACTTGCATGTTTTAAAAAGCACCATGAATGCTGAAAGGTATATAAAGGTTTTAGAGCAACATATGCTGCCCTCCAGATGACATGTACAAGGCCTTGTGTATTTCAACAGGACAATGCAAAACCACATACTGCGGCTATTACAACAGCATGGCTTTGTTGTAGAAGAGTCCATGTGCTGAACTGGCCTGTCTGCAGTGCTGATCTTTCACTGATTGAGAACATTTTGCTCATAATTAAACAAAAAATCTGTCAAAGGAGACCCAAAACTCTCCAGCAGCTGGTAGCCTGTATTATACGAGAGAGGAATGCAAGACACCCGTCTCCTCAAAGCCCGGAGGCCTCACTCTGTGTTAAATAGAACACTGGATACAACACCATGGTAAACAGGCTCCTGCGCCCAACTTTTTGAGATCTGTAGCAGCCATCAAATTTGAAATGATCTCATTTTGTGGCTAAAATTGTAAATTTTCTCAGTTTCAACATTTGCTAGATAGATAGATATACTTTACTGAACCCCGTGGGGTAATTTGTCCTCTGCATCTGACCCATCCTATAGTTAGGAGCAGTGGGCAGCCACAGAGCGGCGCTGGGGGACCAACTCCAGTTCTAAAGCCAGCTCCTTGGTCAGGGGTACTGGTTGGAGTGTTCCTATGGGGCATGTTTTTGTGGGTGGGGGAAACCCACGCAAACTCGGGAGAACATTCATACTCCACACAGAAAGGCCCAGGCCGGATCTGAACCCACAACCTTCCTGCTGTGAGGCAGCAGTGCTAACCACTGTTTGTCCCAACTTTTTTGGAATTGGGTTGTACATTTTTACAGATGCCTCTTTCCAGTAGAGGGGTGCAAGTTTCCGTGCAAAGATCAGGGCAGATCTTGCTGCTAGAGAGGAGAGACTAGAAAAGACAAGGGAAAGGGATAACTGTGAAAGTATATGATGGTAGCAATGTCTGTGTACATGTCAGTTATGTCAGTACTGGCTGCATTCTCTTTAAGCCTGAATTATAGTGTTCATCATCGGCAATAGTATAAATTGTCTTTCATGACTTGCAGTAAATAAAGATATGAATAAATGAACTATTAATGAGTATATTTTAATCATATATCAGATTAATGTTGTGAATATTATCAAATAAATAGTTTTATTATGATTCTTGATTTTCAGTTGGAAAATACATTTTAATGTCATTATACAGTAAGGTTCACTTTGAAAGCCCTGAGTATCTTTGGCATTTTTCTGAAGTCGCCATCTTCAACTTGTTACATTTATGTGTTATGGTCTAATGCAGTTGTGCTATGTCATGCAGTAAAACAAAATATGTCATGCAGTAAAACGCTTAATTTTTAAATAAATAAACAAAATACTCAATTAAGTTAAATTGTGTATGAACACAATCAAGAAGAGCTAATAAAATCTAAAGATATGCCAGATTTTAAAGCAGTTTTGCCTCTCTAATCGAAAAAAGATGTAACAAATGTTGACAAATAACATGCAGCTGTCTTTAAAGACAAAATGTCTAATATTTTAAATTCTGCAACTGGGTATTGCATCTGTGTAGATCAATAATTACATTTTGATTGTTTGTAATAGAGCCACTAACAATCATTTTAATATTATATTGCAAATAAATTAGTTTTACCGCATGACATTTTTAAGGGGTGCATACAGGCAAATGCATTAAAATGTCATATACTGTCATCTTTTGTGAGGGGCACTCATAAAAATCAAAAATACACATGTGGATTTACGCAGGAAAAGCTGAACCAGACTTATAACTGCATTTTTATTTTTTTGCTGGTTTGAAACTCAAAAATGTCACTGACTCATCTGAGCATCTATATTATGTACCGAACAACTCACATCAAAACGGAAAAAATCGCGAGAACTCTCCCTACCTAACCGCTGTCTTGCCTTCTTTGAATCGCTACTCTACCGCCAGACTAACTTGTTGTTTCGCAGGATTAATGCTGTAAGCCTTTTAACTGCCCACAGTGATCGTGAGGCGGCGCCAGGTGAGAAAATATAGTTCATGACCACGTGTGGTTTCCTTAGCTGACCGACTCCGCATGACCGCACATCTTTACAGGAGGGAGGTGTTCTTTCTTAGTGACAACTACAGGCATTCAGCCTTTCTTCTTGCACTTGAGCGGGGCTCACACTCACGCTGCCCACTGTTCAGTACGAGTCATTTCATGCAGGATATTTTAACATAACGGATGAATCAAGAGAAGTTGGCAGAAAATTAATTGTAGTATATTTTCAGGTACAGCAGTGTGAGGGAGTGAGGTGAGCTGAGAACAGGCATCGCTGAAAGTCCAGCGGAGACAGCGGCTGATTTGTGTTGCTTTCTGTACTGACACTATGCACCAAAAACTGAAAGATTACTGACTAACCTCAGCAGAATATGCATGGTCTTATATTGTTGCCTTTGTAGCTTCGAGTATGTCTGTATGAAACATGAAATGAGGAAATTAAACAGATAAAAAACAAATCTTCATTTATTTTCTCGCAAAATCTTAAGTTGCAACTTTCCTTATAAATTCAGTCGCGCTTATCCACAGGAAAGTGAAAATGGGTGCGGACGCCACAGCGCTCTACATAATAAAATATTGTTATCCTGTCTCACACAGAAAATCTTTGTCAAAATATTGCCTTTCATAATGTTCGTTTATCTGACAAGCTGAAGCGAGTGCTTTTGAAGATGTGTGTCAGCTGTGTGTGTGAGTTCATCATCTAACTAAAATCTTCTCTGGATGTCAGGAGGACCACAAAGTCCAGCAATCTACAATATAACAGAAACAAATTGAAAATTTCTCTAAACTGACAGTGGACGTGTCCTATACGGTAACATGTATCGTCCACTTCCATAGTAACGTTTAGAGTAAACAACAAAAATAAAGGATTTCCCTGTCTTCACTAAATAGCATTCAAATATATAGAAAGCTTTATGATTTTTGTCCAAAATAACGGCTCTCTCTCGCCACTGTTCTCCTCATAAACAAACCCCACACATCAAGCCGCGTCATGCAGTATACTTCTGGTTTTATCTCATACATCATTCCTTTACATGCAATGGTGTACCAATTAAAAACTTGTGATTCTAAAGGGGACCTATTATGCTATTTTTCCAAGTTTATATTTTGGTCTTTGACTCCCCTAGTGTACTCCTGATCGCGTAAAGTAAAAAAAGGGTATTCCTTTCGGGTGATATTGCCATCCTCAAAAAACACCATTTGGAGTGTATTGTAGTCTCTGCTTGAAACGCCTCATTGGGATGGATCTTCCGCTATGGCCCCCACTCCCCATGTGCCCACTTTCTCCAGACTGGCCAGCTCTGTGGAGGGCGGATCTATGGCGGGACGAGGCAGCAGAACGCAGTTTTCCGAGCCCGCCTCCCCAGACTGTGAACCTGAGATGCGGCTGCTATCTGAGAAGGACTTGACGGGATAATTCCGCAATCAGGCAGTACATGTCTATGAAATGAACTTGTCCTAATAAACGCAATGGTAAAAGTGGAGGACGCGGTGCGAAAGTCTGGCAGCTCAAGCACAAATTTTCTATCGGCTACAGTTTGCTACGGCAACAGTTGGTGAGTACAGCGGTTTTACTACTCCTAGCTAGGATGCAGGGGAAGCTGAAATCCACCCCATATAGACACATTTGTGGAACGAGTCGACATTCCCAAGTGTAGACCGGAGACCATAGAAATCCAGTGGGTCTGAGTTTAGAGGGAAACATGGACAGTGAGGAGCAGCTAAAAGTGGACCAACAGCTTATGGACTGCTTCAGTGTGTATTAGGACCTGCTGGTTCGTGTGCATTAACTGTGGTGTGTTGTTCGCGTGGAGAAACGAACAGCATGACGAAGGGGTGAAAGCTCCAGGCTAAATGGCCTTTTTGGAAATTGCCCGTGGTTATGGATTACTTATTGCTTCGGAATGACCAGCTTTTCCTCGCGGAAAATGGGCGCATTATGGTTAGCGTGCGAGAGCTAGATAGCGCTTCAGTTATGTCATGAACATAATACAGGTTTTACAGTTCGTAAGTTCCGTCTGCGTGAACCGTTGCTTATGTGGAGCTAGCATTTGATCACTTTTACAGGAAAGAATTTAATATTCAATCGATGGCAATGCAGAGAAATCGTTTGTTATACCGGACATGGTATAGCCTGTGTGCTTCCCTATTACTTTCATTGGTAGTATCAGAGAGCTTGCCCAGACACTGGAGATGTATCAGACTGACCCCGGTCATGGATAAGTAAAGTGATCATTTCATAAGCACCCAAAAACGCACCCAAAGCTCTGCCAAATCTACGTCTGGTCTAACTGCAGCCCAACTCGGTAGACACATACAGTACCTCTCTGGTTAGCTTCAACTGTAGTGGCTACAATCAGGCAACGTTATGATGAAACCATCACAGTGATGCTTACCGAAGTAACACAAGCATACTGATCATAATTGCTGCATATAAGTTAACCAGGAGCATTTTTAATTAGCAGAGCACGCTAACTAAAATGAAGTAGCTGATAAGCGGTCATGACTTTGAATCTAATTTGCTGCGCGAAAAATTTGTTTCGCTTCCGGTGTGAAAGCTGCTAGACGACGTGTATTCGCGTCTTTGCGTTGACTTTGAATGTAGGCTAATCTGTCCTGCGAAAAATTTGTTTCGTGTCTGATGTGAAAGCAGCTTTATGGATAGTACGCGACAGCTAGAGAGAGCTCGGTTGTGTTATGAACATAATGCAGGTTTTGCAGACCGTACGTTCCGTAAGCGTGGACAAGTTGCTTATATGGAGCTAGCGAATTGCTCACTTCTACAGGAAAGAATTACCTATTTCATCTCCGCCTTTTTTCAGCTTTTATTAGCGACAACAATTTCTAAAGGGGGATGAAATTATGTCAAGGTAGTGCAGAGAAATCTAAAAAAGTCTGCATTGTCTCTCCCACAGAATTAACTTCGAAAGTGTATAGTGTTTCATAAAAATGCCTAAATCTGTCAAAAATATCCCTGGGGGATGTAAGGGTATTGCCTGAACCTGACTTAATTTTGTGGATAGTCCTATCGTTTTCAAATTTTCGTAATTGTCTCGCCAATAATTTGTGTGGCTTATCACCGAATTCAAAATATCGCTGTTTTGTAAAAATAAAGGCTCTGCAGATCCTATCTGATAATATCTTGTTAAGTTTATATTTAAGAGTTGAAATTTTAGTATGTTTTTCTAATGAGGGCGCAGAGCATTCTCCATATCGAGCTGGCGGGTTTCCTCCTCAAGTTCTAGTTGTTTTGCTTTGTTTCGCTTTTTGAGAGAGGACTGATAAGAAATAATGTGCCCTCTTAAGTAAGCCTTAAAGGCTTCCCATAACGTTATAGGAGATGTATTCTCATTGTCATTAGTTTCAAAAAATAACTTGATGTTTAATTACAGATATTCACAGAACTTAGTACCTGTGATGAGTTGAGGATTGAATCTCCAATTTCTCTGGGTAGACAGATTCTCGCCAAACTGTAATGAAAATGTCATCGGGCTGTGATCAGAAATAATAATATTGTGGTATTCTGCATTGTAGGAAAGTGGCAACAGTTTGCCATCCACCAAAAAAAAGTGAATGCTGGTATAGCTATTATGTACTTTTGAGTGAAAGGAATATTCTCTACCAGTAGCATTAGAGATCCGCCACACATCAAAAACATTCATATTTTCAATATAGGATCTCAGAAGATTAGAGGCCTTGGAAGGTTCCACCCTCTGCGGAGTAGACCTATCCAAATAAGTGTCCAAAACTAGATTGAAATCCCCACCAACTATTAGATTAGTACTAGAGACATCTGGAATCAGATTTAAAACTTTTTAAAAAAATTCTGGATCATCGTTGTTTGGTCCAAATATATTCAGAAGTGTGACAGGTGTAGAGTGAAATTCCCCCACAACCATGATATATCTGTCGTCTCTGTCTGCTATTGTAGATAGGCGTTTAAAGGGAACCCCCTTTCGGATTAAGATGGCAGTGCCTCGAGCCTTTGCTGAGAAATTGGAGTGATACATGTATTGTATCCATCAATACCTGAGCCTAGTATGTGAGTCATTCTTCAGGTGAGTTTCTTGCAAGAAAATTACATCAGCCTGCAAGGATCTGAGATGTGCGAGCACTTTGCCTCTTTTAACTGGCTCGTTAATGCCATTAACATTCCATGAGCAGAATGTTATATCATCCCTGCTCTTACTATTATTATGCATTATGTAGGGTGATTGCAGACATCTAGCCTCAGACCCTCTCCTCGCTCTACCAGACACGCGTAACTATGAGTTAAACGACACTCCACCCACCCCCCCACACACTCCCACCCCCTTCCCACCCGAGATACAGCTAAACAGAAAAACAAAAACAACATCAAAAGTTAACGATAATGCGTAGTCTAACCTCTGTAACAGAGAAGAAACTCAAACAACCAACTGTGGTTGAGCTCTTGATCCTACAATAGTTAGTAGCCCTACAGTTATTAAATTTTCAACAAAACCTATGCACTTACAATAGGGATGAAATATCGATTAAATATCCCCCACTTACAGCATTGAAAAGATGTATAACCTTCCAAGTCTTAACAGACCTTAGTGAAATAAACACCAAACACAGAACTCCGGGGTTTACACTTATTCATAAACCCCTAGGACTTACAAGGCGTCCCCCCGTCACAGTGACTTAAAGCCATGCTGTCGCTACTGTGCAATAATATCCAAGGAAATAATGTATTAGTTCAAGAAATTAAACTGTTCAAACTACCAAATGAAATATGCGTTCTAGCAGACAGACAGGCAAAAATAAATAGATAAGTAAGAAATTGTTTTAAATAAAAATATTTCACAGTGCAATATAGAGGGGGGACTGAAATCCAGGCCTATAACAGTCAGAATTAATAGTATTGATTATGATATTAATGAGGTATCACACTGTTCCCAAACCTCTCACTTTCAGTGACCATTCTGTGAAGGTAGTATTGTTACCTTGGTTGCGACTATGTTATCATTATGTAATTGTCCATAGGTGGCTTTTAACAAAACCTCTGGTCCAGTTATCATTTACCTCCACTCTTTATCAGAAGTGAATGGGCCATGCTCTAAGATGCACATCTCAGGTACGACCCTGTCCAAAGTGGCGTTCAGCATACAGGCGGGCCTCCTCAGGATCTGTGAATGTGGTCTCGTTACCATTATGTGTCACTCTCAACTTGGCTGAGTAAAGAAGACCGAATTTAACTTCAGGTTGGTCTCGCAGCAACCTGGCCAGAGTGAAAACGGCTCTACGTTTAACTACAGTGGGTGGCAAGTCTCTGAAAACTTGGATTCGCTGCCCTTAATACGTGAGACTTTAGGATTTCATGACCTTTTGCAGGATGCTCTCCAGTGTGTGGCACTAGTGCACCCTTAAAATCAGGTGCCGAGGCAGCTCGTCATCACCAGGACGCCGCCTCAGGGTTCTGTGGGCTCGGTCGATCACTGGTTTTATATTCCAGCTGTAAAACCTCCATAAGCAACTGTGGCACAAAATTCCTGGCTTTCTGACCGTTTTCTTCCCCTCCCTTGACTCCTGCGATTCTCAAATTCTGACGCTTAGATCGTCCCTCCAAATCCAAACACTTCTCCGACAGATGTTCAACTTGGCTGTGTAGCTGCTTTCCTGTAGCCTCGAGGTCCACAACAGTATCCGAAGTAGCATTAGCTGACTCTTCTAAACTTTTCAGCGTCTCACTTTGGGAATCTAGTCGGTTATTTACCACAGAAAATGTGGCGTCACTTTCAGCTTTCAGAGCGGAAATTTCAGATCTCAAAGTTGTACTCACAACAGCAATCTTCTCGTCAATTTTGTCGCAAATGTCCGACTTGGCTTGGGACAGCTCCGCTTGCAGTGATGCTATGGCGGCCAACACAGCTTGGATGTCCGTGCTCGGCGTGTTCGGTGTCGGGTCCTCGCCCCCACTCTGGGCCGGTGCTTCAGTCAGGCCTTCATCGTCGTGCAGCATTTCCCAGGACATCCCCGCTCGCGTCGGCATTTTTCGCTGTGCAGTGAGCACTTAAGAGAATTTAAGATAAAAAATGCAGAAACCTATAGCTCGGTGGTTACACAGGTTTTGTTTAAAACATAATTTCAACGTGAAATCTGCAGGAGCTACAGCGAGACGCGTCTTATCTCCTCATTGCTCCCCAGCGTCCCTCAGGTCTGTACTAATTGGACAGCACAACCTGACATCCGGTTTTACCCAGATCTCGTGAAGATCTCGGGAGGAGCTGTTCAGAGAGGAAATCAGGCTCACAAAATCACGTTCTTGGATTACGGCAAAATCCCTGTATCTTATGTTTAGAAACTTTTCAGAGGTTGAGCATGGACAACCAACATTATAACATTACTAATATGTATTAAAAGAAGGATCAGCATGTTAGGTCCCCTTTAAGGCATTAGGAATCGCCACATCAGCGGAGGTAGCGGTTTGCTCGGCTGGAACAGCAGGGCAGGAGTATAAGGCAGAGGAAGGCTTCTTTTTTGCTTGGGGAGCAGCAATTTTTCCTCGTTCTCTCACGCCCCGGAGGGAGCTCGGCGGCTGGACACACAACCTCCAGGAAGTGGCGAACCCGAAGAGCCGGTAATAATGGCTTGACTGGCCAACTCCTGAAGCTGGGACAGCTGGAGACCTGGGGCTGGATGACTCCTAGATTTTTTAAATACGCAAGAGCGAACTCACGCTGCCAAGATCCAGTATTAATGCGAAGGCCTCTGCGCAGACCCGATTAAGAATGGGCTGGATCCGCGAAAGCTTACTGTGAGGAATATCTTCCTCCAAAAAAATGTCATCGTCAGAATCAAACATAACAAAGGTAAACCGCAAAGTCAAGATGACGTATAGGTTGCAGAGCATATCAAAGCGTTTGACAGCTGGTTAACTGCAGGGAGAGAGAGTACTTCTAATTTGACAGCTAGTGAATCATTGGTCCAGAGACTCGGTGTAGGATTCCGGTTGGTTCATAAGTTAACCAGAGTCATTTTTAAAGGACAAGCAGAAACTATACAAAGGAATAGTGGGTGTGCGCAAAGAGAAAGTCTTCCTGCTTGAATCTCTGTTAAGCTTCATTAGTCACCGAAGCCAAAGCCTATTAAATCGACTATTGGACTTCTGCAACAGACCACCTAGTGTACTTGTAATTTAGCGTATTATGGAGCACTTACATCGTTATTGTCAGACAAGCATTTACCAATTTGCCGCGTGCACAACTCAGCTGACAGTGACTTGGTCGAATGCTTTGCCATTCTCATAAATGCATGAGTAGCTACAGCCGAGCGGTGATTGGCTTATGGCACGTAGAATGGTATCATAGCCAAGCTGTGATTGGCTGGTGTACATAATTGTTTCAACTGACCTGTGAAAAAAAAAAACTGGAGCCCGGCATAAAACACGATCCGGATTCATAAAATTTGTAGAAATACCTAATTTTCTAATTTAGAAAACAGCATTTTAAAACAGTCGTAATATTCTGGAAACATAAATATTTTTCCACATTATTTTTCATTTTCCATACTTTTTAATACCTGGATATTAATCAAATTTATTTCCATACTTTCCATACTTGCGTAGGAACCCTGCTTCCCGCAGCGACCAGGGTTCGATTCCGTCTCAGGTCATTTGCTGCATGTCTTCCCCCATTCTTCTCCCCAACCCTCTGTCTCTCTACACTGTATAATTGTCAAATAAAGGAAGAGTTCCCAAAAAAATAATCCTTAAAGCTATCTACAACACTTAAAATAGGACAAGGACAATCACCTATTTTAAGCAAATAAATATATGAAGAGGAAGAAATAATCTTACGTGGTAGTGTGGGGTTGGTAAGTTTTCACCATTTGCCATGACTGTGTGTGAAAGCGCCCCCTGCTGGGATATGCTTACTGGCCGCTCAGCCAACCGTGACATTCTTCAGCGCACGCGCGACCACCTGTGACGTGTCTCCTGGAAGGGTTTCGTGACTGAGTATTATTTATAAAGGCTTTGCATCCCTGCACCGCGCTTTCTCAGACAACCGACTGCGTTTCTACCCTCATGCTGCTCTGAAGTTACCGTTCCTTGTCCGCTCGACTAAGTGAGTGAGAAGGGTAATACAGGCCTGGAAATTCCCAATTTGCTTACAGCAGCATTTCTAAAAAGAAATGCTGTGGAGATGAAGGGCTCTCCACGGCATTTTTGTGTTCTACTACAGCAAAAAAAAAAAAATAAAAATGCTGAGGAGCTAAAGGGCTCTCCACAGCATTTTTGTGTACTAACTGCAGGAATTCCCAACTCAATTCACATTCTACATAAACATGCTACACATCATTGGAAAATCCTCATTATGCACTGTAATTATGTTAGGATAAAAATAAGAATAGTTTATATCGTTTTTGTTTATATAGACGTAATGATTAGGCTCCTCACCATTCAAAGTCGGGGTCCTTCCCTTCCCAGGAATCTATCAGAATCAGAATCCTCAGAGATTCACTTTCTTCACTTTCTTTTATTTCTTCCTCAGTATCACTTCCTGTCTCTCCCCTTCCTTCGCCCCCTCTTCCTCCGTGTGTTTTGTTTTTCCTGCCGTTTAGGGATTTTTGCGCAAAATACTAAAGTGTTGCGTAGAAGCAGGACCTGCTATAATGAAGATTCTTTATGCTCTGGCGTTCAATGAGAAATACGGACTCAATTTCCCAGGTTTCCTGAGAGTGAGAGGGGAAGTGCTATACCTCGTTGTAAAGGTCTCCTTATTGGCTACAAGAATATCTTGGTCCCATCTTCATAGCTTGTGATATGACGGAGCCACCGTCAATCAAAGAAAATTAGTGTGATTTTTATGAGCTTTTTTATGACATGAGCTGCAAATTTATGCACGCAGTTACAATATTGTATCACTAGATGGCACACTCGGATCGGTTATTGTACCCTACTTTAAACCAGATTCCAAAGAATGGGGATGAAGAAGAAAGACAAACAAGATTTTTTCGCCGGCAAAAGGTTTCCGTCGTTTAATAGTACAGTCGGCGGCGATTCTGTCGAATTCGGCAGCAAAAGCCGCGAATGCCGTCGTATATTTCCAGGCCTGTAATACTGCACATTTTGAAAAACATCCCCTCTGAAACAACTGAATCTGATTGGCATTTTGCACAATTAATCAGCAATGAATGAATGTTAAACAATACCTGTAGAGGGGCTACCCATTGTCCTGACTAGGTGCCCATACTGGATTGAACTGGGTCAATTTCAATAATTTCTGAGTTTTTTTTTTTCCTTTAAATTTGGCACCTCCAATCGCACCTGAATCTGGAATGTCCAATTCGAGAACTATGTTCAAGCTTGCTGGTATGTGACCCCTTGATAACAAATCGGGAGAGAGGAACGGTTCACGGCTCTCCTCAAAAGCACGCGCCTGTCTCCCCTGCATCTTTACACTCATTGGTCGAAACTTTGCAGGTTCAGATCGAGTGTGGAGGATTCCTGAAAACGAGCAAGCTTAGAGTCTAAGGCTATGATTACATAGATTACAGTCCAAATTCGATTTTTTTTGCATATCAGATCAAAATCTGATCTTTCTGACTGAGCGTTCTCATTGCACATTGCAAGTGATCACATCCGATCTTGGCGTCCCTATTGTGCAGTGCTCAGTTCCAATATAAACTAGGAATGCCGCGGCAGTACTTAGGTCGTCAAGACTTCCGCTTTGACTCAGACCCCAAATCTTATCATGTAAAATTCTTCAATCAAAAGAACAGTAAACATATTCCCTTTTTCGGTGAAGTAGAATGTACAAAAACGGTGAAACATGATCTTGTATTAAATATATTTATTTAAAAATAACAAGCCAAATTGACTATGGGTTTAAAGAATTTTCAACAATATTGTTAACAATTTTAAACAATAATCATGTGTAAAATTGAATTCAACCATCTCTGACTGGGAGTCTCTCTGTGCTGCCTTGCACTTGCATGGGACTGCCTCCCAGTCTAACTCTGTCCCATTTTAAGAGTTTTCCTGTCGCAAGTAGGGTACGCATCGCATTTTGCGACTTAACTATCAACTTTTATATCATATGGTTCTTAAGGGGATTGTAGATCTCGCCATACTGAACAGTTTGCAACAAACGGATTTGAAATCGGGTGTATTTTGGCTGAGATATGACTCTTTGAACGTGTGCTCTCCTTACACTTGCCAACTTCAATGTCAGATAACTCAAAAACTATAAGAGATATCGTTCTGAAAAAAGTACATGAAATGTAAAATTGAATTCCCTACAGATGTTATGTTGAACATAAAGTTGTCCGATGCATAATTGTGATGCTAAAATTCACGAATCGTGAAATTCATGAAAAAAATGAACTTTTGAGAATAAAATTATTTATTAAAAAACCTATACATTTTTATATGATAATGTTCTTAGGCAGATTGTTAAACAGGACATCTTAAACACAAAGAAAGAATCAGTTTCAAAATCGGTTGAAAAATGTCCGAGTTATGCCCCTTTGAAGATGTAGCCGAAAATTCGAATTTTTCCCGTGGGTCAAGTTCAAGGGGAGATAACTCAAAAACTATTTGGATTTTCAAAATGCCTTACACAATTTTTAAAGTCCACTCAATGTAGGTTAAAATGATATATAATAGAAAGCTGTATGTATTGCGGTTCTGGAGAAGAAGATTTTTAAAGACGGGTGGGGTCAAAACTGGGAAGTTCACTCGGAATTTCAGTTTTTATTTTTTTACGGAAAAATGAGCATACCGGCTGAAGTTGGTAATATGATAAAAGTTGTAGAACATGATGAGACCTACCTGAGGAATTTTTCAAAATATTTTTATCTCTTATAGTTTTTGAGATATTGCCATTGAACGGTTTTTACGTTTTGGGTTATCTCCCCTTTTTGGGGCAAAAATTCAAAAATCGGGCCCTGTTATGCACAACGTCATCATAAAAGCTATCATTTCAGAAAGTTTCATACAAATCGGTCCAGTGGTTACTTCAGAATCGTCCGGACAAAAACGAGGTAGCAAAATAATAATAATCCAAAATCTAAAACCAATAACACTACGTCTTCAGACATTCGTCTTGAAGACCTAATAATTACAAACACCTGGATTGATTAGGTAGAATTTTACACAAACAAGCCATCATGGGCGAGAGGATTGATTTTGGAAATCTATCAAATAATTATGCGTAGCTGCGGCACGAATGCTTTACAATTTGTGAGAAAACGCCAGAAATGGAGGAGGCTGCAGTGTTCTTTATTTTTTGCCGCAGTCACAACTGGCATGGCACCGTGGCACGTGCTGAATCAATCACTACCGTCACACAGAATTACTTTGATTTTGTTTGTCGTGGTGCAAATCACGAAAGGGGCACGTTCAAATCTTATTCAAGTGGATAGACTGTTCAGATTGAGACAAATCTGATTGGAATCGCAATTGAAACCATCTCCGTATGTAGGTGGAATCAGATTCGGGAAAAATCGCATGCCATACTGATAAGTGCCCGGCTGACCAACAGGAGGCGCTGGAGCAACGAACAAATAAACCATTTTTAATACACCCTCCTGGCAGTCCCTCTACAATTTGCATCCCGGTTGCACAATACCAATTGTGCGCTGTTCTAAAAAAGCTGCTGACCACTGCCGGCTGGTATAACCGGGGATCGAACCCGCACCGTAGCTGTCACTCTGCACCGCAGTGCCTTAACTGAGTGAGCTAACCTGGCAGCAAATAATTTTCCAGTTTTAGCAGAACTGTAAACTCCTATAATTCTGCGACAGTTGATCATACAGATGAGGTTTGTAATGGAAATCTGAGTAAAATCAAGCACTGCAAAGTTGTGTCACATTGATGGGTAACACGTACGGCATATGACAGCTTACAACACACGGAAGCCAATGATGTCATGATGCTAACAAAAATGGCGTGGTCTGCCTTGGAGACTGACATTGCTGCTTGCTTTTATTATCATTATTATTATTATCATAAGTAACAAATGAAATTAAAGCTGCAAGCAGTGATGAATGGGCCTCGCACCCTTGTGCACCTTGGGTGTGGTGGCGAGATCCTGACGGGCACAGGTGTGCATTCACAACCATTGGAGAGTGGCAGACTGGTTAAAAAAGGTGTGAGGGTTCGAGCCCCGGCGTACCCACCGGCAGCGGTCGGCAGCTTTTTCAGAGTAGCGCACAATTGGCCATCGCGCTACAGGGTTCCAAATTGGGAAGGGACTGCTGGATTTGGGGATAAAATAGTAGCTTTGTTCAATGCTCCAGCACCTCCTGCTGGCCAGACGGGCGCTCGTCAGGAAGACTCTGGGTTCGTTCATGTCCGGGTATCCGCCCTCGTTCTGAACTTATGAGGATTCAACCAATGAGTGTATAAGAATCAGTGGCTGACGGGCACGTGCTTCGGAGGAGAGTTGTGAACTGTCTTCACTATCCTGAGTTGGCAGCAAGGGGCCTCATACGAGCAAGTTTTGTACATAGTTCATCAATTGGGCATTCCAGATTCGGTTGGGGGCGGTCCATGACGTCAAGACTTTTTTGTGCGGCTTGGTATTATACATGTGCTTACCAAATTTTGTTGGCCTATGACAAATAAAGCCCAAACAGGAGGGCTTTTTCAAATTTTCTAGGGGGCGCCATTTCACCCCGCATTTTTGCAATAAATTTAAAATATGCCAATTTTAAGCAGACCTGACAAGTGTGCAAAATTTGGTTTTTGAGCATGTTAAGGCCTCCCAACATTCGAAAAAACCTGGTGAAAAATAATAGAAACAAGAGTTTGTCACTAAAGTGACTAAATCCCCCACCGTTAGGTCACCAAAACCAACTGGTGTCTGCGCATTCCCAGTAGGAAGGTTGGTACCAAAAATATTTGAAATCAGTTGACTCCTTCTTGAGATATCGCGCTGACAAGGTTTTTCAAGTTGAAAACATGTTTTCTTCAAAACGACCTTGAAAATCAAGTGAACGTCACCAAAAGCGACTGGTGACTGCGCATTCCCAGTAGGAAGGTTGGTACCCAAAAGAATTGAAATAGGTTGACCCCTTCTTGAGATATCGCGCTGACAATGTTCGGGATGAACGGATGGACGTACGGACGGAGCTGAATACTATATCCCCCGCTATAAAAAAAGAAAAAAATTCTAGCAATTTCAGTAGGGTCCTCGAACCAAGCAGATGGTACGTAAGGAGGTCTAAAGTGAGTTCAGCTCACTCATATTACTTCATTTCATTGATTTTATTGTGAAGAAACCCTGAAAATGTGAAAATACGCAGTCAGTCATCAACATGATTGGTAATCCCATACTCACATGGCTTTTCTGCAGTTCCTGATTGCTGGGATCAGTCTCGGATAACCTGTTTTTGGAATGTTGTAGGTCCTCACATCAAACTCATCCAGGACCTCCTCTGACATCAGCAACACAAAGGCCAGAGCTGAACAGCTCAGTACTGTGAGCTTTTTCTTCAAAGGTTTTCCTGACCTCAGGAATTCCTGGATTTCCTCCATTAGAGAGGTGTCCTTCAGTTCATTCAGACAGTGGAACAGGTTGATGGTCTTTTCTGATGAAGATTCCTTTCTGATCCTCTCCTTAATGTACTTGACCGTTTCCTCAATGCTCTCTGATCTGCTTCCTGTCTGTGGGTCTGGTACAGCTGATCTGCTTCCTGTTCCTGTCAGTGTTCCTGCTAAGAGAGTCTGAATGGGGTCCAGTGAGAGGCCCAGAAGGAATCGGAGGAAAAGATCCAGGTGCCCGTTCTTACTCTGTAAGGCCTGAACCACTGCAGTCCTGTGTAACTCAGACAGCTGATCTCTGTCACTGTGAGGATCTGATCCTTCAGATCTGAGCACATTTCTGTTCTCATAAACACAGGAATGAAACACAAACAAGGCAGCCAGATACTCCTGAATGCTCAGATGCACAAAGCAGTAAACCTTCTCCTGATGCAGCCCACACTCCTCTTTAAAGATCTCTGTACACACCCCAGAGTACACTGAACCTTCCTTCACATCAATGCTGCTCTCCCTCAGGTCCTCTTCATAGAATATCAGATTACCCTTCTTCAGCAGAACAAAAGCCAGCCGCCCCAGTTTCAGGATGATACCTGTATCTGACGCTGACGTCTCCTTTGGGTTTGTCTCACTGGTGCCCTGATACTTATCATTCTTCACACGAGTCTGAATGAGCAGGAAGTGAGTGTACATTTCAGTCAGAGTTTTGGGCAGATCTCCCCTCTGTGCTCCACCCAACAGTGTCTCCAGAACAGCAGCAGAGATCCAGCAGAAGACTGGAATGTGACACATGATGTAGAGACTCCTGGATGACTTTATGTGTGAGATGATCCTGCCGGCCTTTTCCTGATCTCTGACTCTCTTCCT
The DNA here is from genome assembly GCA_029721435.1 of Gymnothorax reevesii. Taxonomy (NCBI): domain Eukaryota; kingdom Metazoa; phylum Chordata; class Actinopteri; order Anguilliformes; family Muraenidae; genus Gymnothorax; species Gymnothorax reevesii. Next base: position 190,136,506 of record CM056573.1, on the reverse strand, counting down.
GAAGTACTCCTCCTTCTGAGGGTCATTGAACCCTCGTACCTCTGTCATCTGGTGGACGCACTCAGGAGGGATCTGATTGGCTGCTGCAGGGCGGGAGGTGATCCAGAGGAGAGCAGAGGGGAGCAGATTCCCCTGAATCAGATTAGTCAGCAGCACATCCACTGATGATGACTCTGTTACATCACAGCAGATCTTATTTCTCTGGAAATTTAGAGGAAATCGACACTCGTCCAGACCATCAAAGATAAACACAACTTTGACTTCATCGCTGTTAATACTTTTAATCTCTTTCAGCTGGGGAAAATAGAGCTGCAGAAGCTGCATTAGACTGAATTCTTTGTCCTTCTTCAGATTCAGGTCTCTGAAAGGAAGACTGAAGATGAAATCAATGTCCTGATTGGCTCTTCCTTCTGCCCAATCCAGAATGAACTTCTGCACAGAGACGGTTTTCCCGATGCCAGCGATGCCCCCTGTAAGCACAGTCCTGATGTGTTTCTCCTGTCCAGGTAAAGGCTTAAAGATGTCATTGCAGAGGATTGCAGTCTCCTGTGTGGTTTGTCTCCTGGATTCCGTCTCGATCAGTCTGACCTCGTGTTCATTACTGACCCCCCCACTGCCCCCCTCTGTGATGTACAGCTCTGTATAGATCTCATTCAGGAGGGTTGGGGGGCCCTGCTGCCCTGAACCTTCAAATATGCATTCAAACCTCTGCTTCAGATGGGATTTCAGTGCCTGTTGGGCTCTGCTCAGGGATTTATCTGAGGAGAGAGAGAAAGGAAAATAGCATTTCCCATTCAGTAACAATTTTAAATGGTCAAAAAGCATTAAATATTGCCATCCAATGTGACAAATCAGTGAGAGGCACTTATATCTCAATTACACATCATTACAAATACATATCAAAACAAATTACAAATGCTGTTGCACTTGCACCCCTCCTGTTATCAGTGTTCAGTTCAAAAGCCAGCATCTCTGATGGTATGGGGATGCATTAGTGCATATGGTGTGGGGCACTTGCATATTTTAAAAAGCACCATGAATGCTGAAAGGTGTATAACGGTTTTAGAGCGACATATGCTCCACTCCAGACGACATCGATTCCAAAGAAGGCCTTGTGTATTTCAGCAGGACAATGCAAAACCACATAATGCAGCTATTACAACAGCATGGCTTCGTAGTAGAAGAGTCCATGTGCTGAACTGGCCTGCCTGCAGTCCTGATCTTTCACCGATTGATCAAATTGGGCACATAATTAAAATCTCACTTTCGCATGATTTTTCCTCATCTGCTCCTGTTTGAATTCTAAGGGCTACTGGGTCTTCCCAATCTCTTATTCTTGCAGATATTCTGCCTTTTTCGGACAAATCGTCTACTCAGGCTAATGTCCTTATTCAAGGAGTAGAATGTGGTTTTACAAGTGTACCTCTCCATAACGTTCATCTCAAATCAGACTTAGTCTCTGGGCCTGTAACTGTTGGTGTTTGGTCTTCTCTTCCTTTCAAAGGCATTCATTTACTTCTTGGTAATGATCTTGCTGGGGATAAGGTTGTACCCTACCCTATTGTAACTGACACTCCTTTGATTGATCAAGAATCTGACTCTATAGAGGAGGAAATTCCAGACCTCTATCCTTCATGTGCAGTTACTCGTTCTATGGCCAAAAAGGCGATTCAGGATGTTGCTGACCTGGACTTTAACCTGGCTGACACCTTCATTGGGCAGTCTTTTCATCAAGAACCTTCCAGTCCTGAGATGTCTGGGAAATCTTCAGACTTGTCCTTGTCAGGTCATTCTAATGACATTCTGTCTCGGAAACAACTTATTCAGGAGCAACAACAAGCTCGTAATCTAGCGCATCTTCTACCACAGGCTGCAAGTGAACAAGAGGCTACTCAAGTTCCTGTCTGTTTTTACGACAAAAATGGTGTGTTTATGAGAAAGTGGCATCCACCTGATGTTTCTGCAGATAAAGAGTGGATGATTACCTGTCACACTGTTCTTCCAAAGTCTTATCGTCAAGAAACTCTTAGTCTGGCCCATGACAATCTTATGTCAGGTCATTTGGGTATCAAGAAGACCCTTCAACGTGTCAGGAATAATTTCTTCTGGCCTTCCATGAGGTCTGATGTACAGGAGTACTGCAAATCCTGCCATACTTGTCAAATGGTTGGGAAGCCGAACCAGAATATTTCAAAGGCTCAACTTAAGCCCATTCCCGCTTTTGAAGAACCGTTCAGTCGGATCATCATTGACTGTGTTGGACCATAGCCGAAGACTAGATCTGGTTTTGAGTACCTACTGACTATCATGTGTGCTTCCACCCGGTTTCCTGAGGCAATTCCACTTCGTAACATCAAGGCGAAGACTATCATTAAGGCTCTTACTAAGTTTTTCAGCTTTTTTGGTCTTCCGAAGTCTATTCAGTCTGATCAAGGGTCAAATTTCATGTCTGGCATATTTCAACAAGTTATGCATGAGATTGGTATTAAACAATACAGGTCATCACCTTACCATCCTGAGAGTCAAGGTGCTTTGGAGAGGTTCCATCAAACCCTGAAGAACATGATAAGGACCTACTGCCTTGACACAGAGAAAGACTGGGATGAACATGTCCATCTTCTTCTGTTTGATGCCCGTGAAGCTTTTCAGGAGCAGGGCTTCAGAGCGACTAATATTTTTAAGAGTGCGACTAATAATTTTTCTAAGTTGCACTGGTGCACCTGACGCTGCCCGGGCGAAAAAATAAATTTATTTCGCAAGCACATCATCGCTCTGTGTTCACCTGTGACCGGACTCACACACTCATCATGGTAGGATCATACTGTGTTCTAAATCAATAAGAGACAGAGCTCGGGTGGGTCTTTGCCTCTAATTGGCTGTGGTCCTGTTCACCGCGCTAAGCTGTGCGTGTTTAAAAATTGCGCGCGACCTGAGCGCCAGAGTGGCTGACTAACTGAAACAGAAAAATAAAATAAATGCGACAAAATGAGGGAAAATGAAGAAAGGCAGAAATATTGAAAGTTTATCCATTAAGAAAACCAAGCCTACAACCAACCCTACTACTATAATCCCATCCATCCTATTATGGCCCCAATTTGTTATTACATTTACACACAACAGCAACAGCAAGGGATGACAGACACAATTTAAAACTTAAACACATTTAATTTTTAACAAAGACAATAATTAACAACTAAACAACTAACTACACTACTGACCAAGATTGATTATAAAACAACAAAGAGAAATAATTACAGTCCCTTTTGTTTTGGTGGGGTGGCTTGGTGATGTCCTGGGTAAGGAAAAATAATGCTCTAGCACAGGCAAAAATCCTCAAAAGAAACTTCACAGGTCTTGAACAGAAATGACAGGTCTGGTCACATGTATCCTTCTTCTTGCAATTTCTCCTACTACTTCACTGTCTCAATTCTTCTCCTTATATACTCTTTTGCAGACCCCACCCACATTTAGACCTCTTTTTTTTAATTTTCGGGGACTTGCCCCAGACATGTCTGAAAACATGTCCAAACATAACCCCAGTCTGAGCTCAACAAAAAAAAGGTAAATACTGCCATCCAGTGGCCTATATTCACATTACAATCCCCACTGCTGAGTGTCCATCCCGTCAAGACACGGAGCCCTCGGTCCCTGATGCAGCCCCGGTGCTTCGGCGACAGCATCAGACTCAGAACCAGAGGAGGTGTCAACTGAGTGTGGGATAGAGGCTCTGAGACCCAAATTAAAAAGGCCAAAATATATTCCTTCAGAAAGGACTGCCTGAAACAATTTCCCTGGCTGAAGCACAACAAAGGACGTAACGCAGTGCACTGCGTGTACTGTCAGGAGTGCGGTCAGTATATGGCCTGAAATGGTGCATTCGCGAGCGGGTCAACAACGTTTTGTATCGAAACTTTAAAAAAACATAAGATGTCTAAAAAACACACGCTGTGCCATGACAAGTGCGCACAGAAAGTGGCTCCTCTCCCAGCCGCATTTGAGCGGCAGAGAGTAATCAGGTCCTCTGAGGAATCAGAAATGACTATCAAATGTAATGTTGCATACAACATTGCCAAAGAGGAGTTGCCACACACCAAATTTAAATCACAAATTCTTCTCATGAAGAAAGAAGGATTTCCCTTACCACTCCGGTAACATTTTCTTAAAATGCCTATAAAGGACGTACACAAGGTAAATTGAAACCTTTTCTTGTTTTTAACTTCCCTGATGGGCCCGTATACAGGCCGTCGGAGTGTTAAGGGGTTAAACATCAACCCAACGTATAGCAATGATACAGCATGTGCCCAATTCAACACCCTAAAGTAAAAGACAGCTGCGTATGTCGAAAACGCCACATACATGTCCTGCATGATTGACAGCGACACAGACGACACAAAAGGAGTGTGTGATCGTCTACAGCCACATTCTGCGGAAAGGAAGACCGGTCAGTATTTTAAAAGGACACATCGAGGTGGAGTATGGACATGCACAAGGTAAGTTTGAAGGCACAGACACATTACAGCATGAGAAATAACAAAATATAAATCTTAAGAAAATTGTATAGTCCTAAATATTATATTTAAAAAATATTTATATAATATCTTTAAAAAATATTATTATTAAAAATGAATTAGTAAAAGGATAAGTAGGCTAAGATCACAAATAGATTTTCCTTTGCAGTTTACAGGTTAGTGATCTGCATGATCTTTTTTTTCTTTAGGAATTTATGCTGCCACAAAGCAAGCATTTGCTGCACTTGGGCATCAGTGTGCAGATCGGCTGCGGAAAACGTTTGCTCTGGGTGCTGATGGTGCTGCAGTTAACCTCAGCAGCAAAGGGGGGGTTATAGCCCTTTAACAAAGAGAAGCAGGAGATTTCATTGTGCCCTTTCACTGTACGCCTCACAGGTAGGCCTAATTATATTGCATTTTCTCATTACTAGGTAGTTTATCTATTTGTAAACTAATTGTGATGTATCTTTACAGATTGGTATTGGCTATGTTGTCAGTCCGGAGGGAAAATGTTACGATTGGCCAAGTATATGATCTGCTACATTTGGTGTGGAAGACCTACCATTTCAGTCCCAAATCAATAAGGGAGCTGAAGGTCATTGGAGCAGACCTGGGAGTGGATGTCCTCGTCCCCAGTGGGGTTAAAGGAACACGATGGCTTCCACATGTCTCCAGGGCCCAGGAGATATTCCTCAGACCCGGACAGAATGGCCATGGCCAGTTCACTGCAGTGCACTGTCATATGGACCATTGGCAGGGTCTTCTGCCAATGCAGATATTGCAGGCCGAGCCAGAAAGGTCAGTGGATTTCCACAGAGAATTTACTAAATTTGTGCCATTTTAACTTCAGTCATTTTCCTGCCTAGAATTTTGTTTATTCATGTTGAAGGCTATATGAATAGTTGCTGTGGTTGTATGATACAGGTAAAGAAATCAATGGAAGATGCCACTTTTGTGGCTCTTTGACACTTTCTGGCTGATGTTTTTGCTGGAATTACCAAGTTTAGTCTCGTACTTCAGAAAAATGAGACCATCCTACTGCAGGTAAGGGAGATGAAATGGGATTTAATTCTCGATTATGTTTGTTATTAGCTTCACCTGTATTTATAAAGTGCTTGATGTGTCTAAACAGGCAGTTTGTGCCCTTGAAAACCTGCTGGTGACCACAGAGGTGACGGCTGCAGGGCCTGACCCTGGGGGCAGAGGGTCGCAGTTCATGGCTGAACTCAGGCTGCAGAGGAGGCAGCAGGATGAGCTGAGGGAAATGCCACTCTACAAACTCCAGGTACATTTGTGGTTTTTTTTCTGATATATATATATATATACACATATGCACCCTCCATAATTATCGGCTCCCTTGGTTAAGATGTGTTAAAAGCCTTAAAATAAATTCCATTTTTATTGCAGAAGCATACTCAAACTGAAAATTGTAGAAAAAATTTAACCTGCAACTCAAGTGAATTTTAAGGGAAAGAAAAAATCCCTGACTAACAAATAATTATTTTCATAAAATCACCTGTTCCACAATTATTGGCACCCCCAACAATCCCTAGGAATTAAATGTAATTGAAGTATTTCTGTCATTTCTACAGTAGTTTACAAAGTTGATCGCAGTATCTAGGAACATTTCATTAGTAAATCATCACTTTCCGTGGGGTATAAATATGACGTGACACAGAGGCCATTTCACTTATCCACTCTTCAAAATAGGAAAGACAAAGGAACACACCATTCAAGTAAGGCAGATGTGTGTCGACCTTCACAAGTCAGGCAATGGCTACAAGAAAATAGCCACTCGCCTGCACCTGCCCATATCTACTGTCAGAGGAATCATTTAGAAGTGTAAAACAACTGGAACAGTGGTAAACAAGCCTGGACGAGGACGCAAGGTTATTTTGCCACCACACACAGTGAGGAGGATGGTAAGAGAAATAAAAAGTTCTCCAAAGCTCACTGTTAAAGAATCGCAATGAATGGTAGCATCTTGGGGTCACAAAGTCTCCAAAACAACCATCAGGCGCTATCTACATGCCAACAAGCTGTTTGGGAGGCATGCACGGAAAAAATTTTTTCTCACTCACAATCATAAACGCAAACGTCTGGAGTTCACTAAGCGGTACAGGTACTTCAACTGGGACCATGTGCTTTGGTCAGATGAGACCAAGATAGAGCTTTTTGGCAATAAACACTCTAAGTGGGTCTGGCAGAACACAAAAGATGAGTATGCAGAAAAGCACCTCATGCCCACTGTGAAGTATGGGGGAGGATTGGTGATGCTGTGGGCCTGTTTCTCTTCCAGAGGCCCTGGGAACCTTGTTAGGGTGCATGGCATCATGAACACTTTGAAATACCAGGACATTTTAAATCAAAATCTGGTGGTCTCTGCCCGAAAGCTCAAGATGGGTCGTCACTGGGTCTTTCAGCAAGATAATGACCCCAAATATGTGGCCAAATCTACACAGAAATGGTTCACCAGACACAGAATCAAGCTCCTCCCATGGCCATCTCAGTCCCCAGACCTCAACACCATTGAAAACCTGTGGAGTGAGCTGAAGAGGAGAGTGCAGAGGAGAGGACCCAGGTCACTGGATGATTTAGAGAGATTGTGCAAAGAGGAATGGTCTAAGATCCCTCTTTCTGTATTCTCCCATCTTATGAAACATTATAGGAGAAGATTAGGTGCTGTTTTGTTGGCAAAAGAGGGTTGTACAAAGTAGGGGTGTCAATGTTTACAATTTTTTCTACACGTGTACACGGGACTACTAACCGACTTGTACCCGGTTACATGTTCGGAGATTTATGAGCTTTCTCTATCGCAGTTGCGCTGTATAACCACAGAAAGTAAAATGAGGTCAAAATAAAATCCTCTATCAGTTTCACAGATAAGAAAACTTACAGGTGAAAGCTGAAAAAGTTTTAACCTTCTTTTTTAATCACTGTTTTAACTTTTGCACATTTTTTTTAAACTTAAAGTGCAAACTGCATCCCTCTCTTGCAACGGGAGCTGCGTCTGAATTTTAATATACGTCTCAGAGTAAAAGTAATGTGGAATTGGCGAGAGAAAGCCACTCAAAAAGAAGCCAAAGTGAGAGGAAAAAACTTCACCTTTATATCCACAAAGTTAAAAAAGCAGAGGGGGACTCACAATTATTCACTAAAATTGGCGAAAAAACTGTGTTTTCTTCCTCCTCTTTAGACGTGAGGATTTGTGATCAGGTCGTGAAAAGTCGACAGACACCAACCAACAATATAACGTACAACAACACGCAACAATATAGGCTAAAATAACAAGCCATTAACAGCTTTTGTTTTCTGCTGCACGACATTTGCACATGGAGAAGATGATGAGCGCAGCGCTCCTCTCAAGTCCTCCGCAGCCTATTCTTGATGTGACGCGACACTGGCTGTGGCTGCGGGGTTTTTTTTTTTTATATCAAGGCAACATTGCGCCCCATGCATCTGTATGCGGATAACTGCACTAGTGGGGACATTTAAGTGTAAAGTTAGTTAATGTTATTGTCTGAAGCTTTCAGGCAACATGATCACCCCTAAAAATAGGCGACTATATATATTGGTGAGAAATGAACGAGGAGGAAAAAATGATGTGTACACGGTTATTGATTTTTCTAAACGGTTATGATTTGTTATCCGTGTAACCGATTACACGTGTAGATGCTGACACCCCTAGTACAAAGTATTAACATTAGGGGTGCTAATAATTGTGGCACACATTATTTGATGTAAAAGAATTATTTCCTAGTGTGGATTTTTTTTCCTACTGAATAAATGCATTTGAATTAAAGGCTGTATTTTCCTCTTTTTTCCATTGTGGTCCTATATTATTTAGAAAAAAACTGAATTTATTAGAAGCTGAAGAACACATCTTAACCAATAATTATGGAGGGCGCTGTATATATATATATATATATATATATATATATATATATATATATATATATAGACAGTACAGGCCACACATTCTCATTCAATGCGTTAACTTTATTTTCATGACTATTTACATTGTAGATTCTCACTGAAGGCATCAAAACTATGAATGAACACGTGTGGAATTATGTACTGAACAACAAAGTGTGAAATACCTGTAACTGAAAACATGTCTTATACTGTATTCCAGTTTCTTCAAAGTAGCCACCCTCTGCTCTGATTACTGCTTTGCACACTCTTGGCTTCTCTTGATGAGCTTCAAGAGGTTGTCACCTGAAATGGTTTTCACTTCACAGGTGTGCCTTGTCAGGGTAAATTAGTGGAATTTCTTGCCTTATCAATGGGGTTGGGACCATCAGTTGTGTTGTGCAGTAGTCAGGTTGATACACAGCCGACAGCCCTATTGAACAACTGTTTAATACATATGTACATAATTCCACATGTGTTCGTTCATAGTTTTGATACCTTCAATGAGAATCTACAATGTAAATAGTCATGAAAATAAAGGAAACGCATTGAATGAGATGGTGTATCCAAACTTTTGGCCTGTACGGTATATATGTATAATATCTCACTCACAATTAGTGTTTACGCTTGATGTCCCACACAGACAGTTACTCAAAGGGGACGGGTCTCAGCTGGCAGAGGATGGTGCTGCTGTCACTAAACTGCAGACAGCAATGGCGGCAACAATCAAATCTACTGTTAAACACTTGAAAGCAAGATTCTGTCGTCTCCTAGGCAAGTGTACTCCTCTGTCTTAGGAACACATTAATAGTTCAGAAATGATGTTAATCATTTTATTAAGATGTCTTTATTCTTCCTATAGGAGAGGATGCTACCGAATCTGCCACAACCAAGGTCGTCAAATGCTTAAACATCTTCAATCACGACTGCTGGCCAGAAGACCAAGAGGACTTCGTGGACCACGGTGCTGATGACCTAGCAGTCCTCTTGGATCACTTCTCCCCTGTCCTCACAAGGTAGCATAGTGGACCACTACATAATAGTATGTAGTAGTGCTGGTAGCTATCATTTCCATCTAAGCTCTGATTGGCTGTTTATTCCATGTCAATTTCAGAAATGGCGTTAACACTGAGTTGGCAAAAGAGGAGTTAGTGGGCCTGAAGCTGCTAATAGCTGGGATGTTTAAGGACAAGACCTATCTCAGCCTGATGTTAACCAGAGAGCCATACTGTTCAGAGTACAAGGTTTTACTCTTTTTCTTTTAAATTACATTTTGATATCAATATCAATGTCAACTTTGACAGCTTGTGCATCCCAATGAGAATGTGTTTTGATTTTTCAGAACATACTGCACCTTGTCCACATTCTGCTGGTGCTCCCCGTATCATCTGCAGTCTGTGAGAGAGGATTCTCTTCACAGGAAAGAATCAAATCAGATGCTAGAGCATCACTTCACACAGACACAGTTGAAGACCTGATAAGGATCAGTGTGCAGGGGCCCAGTTTGGAGGATTTTGATGCTCGGGAGAGTGTGGCAAGCTGGTTTAGCCAAGGCCAAAGGGCGAGAAGGCCAAATTACAGGTGTTGGCCATCGTAGGGGCATGTGACAGCAAGGGGAGACCTGCTATAAGATTTTGAGACATGATGTTAGGTCTCAGTTCAGTGAAACTCTTTTAACAGTTGTACTTTTCATTTTGAAATGTTTGAGAGGTTTCTGGCATCTTCTTGCCTGGAGGGGGCCGGATCACCCAGGACTCCTGTAGATCTTTCCAGAATGTTCCTAGTTTTTATAAATGCTGTGATTTTGTTCAGTTGAGGAGAGTGTTTGTTTTGGCATCAGAGTTACATAGTGGCATTATAAGTGTTATTATAAGATTACACAGTGAATTATTTGTAGAAATTTTGGACCTAATCAATAAAGAATACATTTGTTTAAGTTGTCATAGATGGTTTTCTTTGTTGTGATTTTCAAGTCATAACAACTCATTGGTTAGCACAATATTATCCCAAAGTCTGGGGGTCATCAAGATGTTTTTTGGCGAATGGAAAACAAGCCTTCCTGTTCTTTTTGGTCAGCAGTGATTTTGCCGTGTTGCTCCCCTTAGATGCCATTTTTTCCCTGTGTCTCATTCTTACCGCGGAATCATAAACACTGACTTTTCCTGAGGCAACAGAGAACTGCAGTAATTTCGATGTTAGTCACAGTTCTTTTGTGACCCCTAGATGAGTCCTCAATGCGCTCTTGAATAAAATGTGGTAGGCCGGCCACTCCTGGGTAGATTCACCAGTGTCACCACAGGTTTCTCCATTTGTAGCCTACGACTCTCACGGTGATTCTCTGAAGTCCCAAAGCCGGAGAAATGGATATGTGACTTTTTCAAGACAGATAAATGTCACTAAATTTGTTTTTTTATCTGTTCTTAAACTTCTTTAATTCGTGGCATAGTGTACTGCTTTCTGACAGAGGGCGGGGTCAGAACTCAATAAAAGAGAAAGGCTCACTTTAGGATTGAGTACAAGATACGACTGCTAACTTACAAAGCTTTAAACGACTTGGCCCAAGAATGTCTTCGCAGTTTTCTCATTTTCTCACCGCCAAGATTACTTTGTTCACAAGGGGCTGAATTTTTGAAAATTCCAAATATATCCAGAGTTACAACTGGAAACAGAGCATTCTCTTACAGAGCACCGATGTTATGGAACAATCTCCGGAGACAAACACTGGCTTCAGACACACGTCTTCAAGAGCAAGCTGAAAACACACCTTCTTAATCAAGCCAATGCCGAATTACTTCATGTTTATTTGGTCATGGTGGGACTGACTACAGCTTACTTTCATGGCAGGTTCATGGTATTGGAAGCCAGTGTTGGGTAAATCCATGTGGAAACAGAGGCACTGAGCATGCATTAACGCCAGTTCACTAGACTGTACCACGGTGCTTGTGACATCAGTTATATCCTTTCCTTTCATAAAGGCATTCGATTGGATAAAACTTGATTCCCCAAGTAAAAATGTCTGCCGCCTAGTATTGAAGCCAATTCATACATTTGTTGGTTTGAAATACATCACACTGGATTATTACCAAATTAAAATTTATAAAACTATGCACTTTAGACACTTCAAAAATTCTACTTTCTGCTGAAATGTAATCTACCAAGGTGAGGTTTCCTCAGTTAAAAAAAAAAAACCAGTTTTAATGGACCATAATTGTACTTCATTACCCTTTATTTTGTTATTACTTTACAAAGCCTAATTCCAACGAAGTTAGCCATTGTGTAAGACGTGATTAAAAACAGAATATGATGATTTGCAAATCACATAAACCTTTATTTTATTCACAATAGAACATAGACAGCATATCAGATGTTGAAAGTGAGACATTTTGCCATTTCTTGGAAAATATTAGCTCATCGATTTTATTCAAGTTTTACAAAACGACCCAACTTCATTGGAATTGGGGTTTGTAAATTATCCTAATGAATTACATAACATTAAAAGCGGAACACCAGACGCCGGATGTGGATCCATCATGGTCCACAGCTCACACGCAGATTTCACCAAGCATTAATGTTCCCTGGCAGATCAATCCAGGAAAAAACTCATTCAAAACAATGTTACACTGAGGAAAAATTAAGGTGATAACACAGTCGAAAACTAATGAAGGTGAATTTTTTCATGTAGTTTATCACTTTATTTTTCAGTTCAAATGGTCTTTGAAAAATGTCACGAAAGCAATAAAATATTTTCATTAGAGGTGAAAATTACTGAAAAAATTACTTGTAGCGGGAATGATGTTGCCAGGGCACTACAGACTCGTTATTTATCAGCCATTCATGCGCTTCCCACTCAGCAAAGCGATCGGGAGCATCGCAGTTTCCAATCAGGAAGGTCAGCACAGAGCTCCCAGCTTGTCTCCTCTCTGCACCCTCATTCCAGGACTTTTTTGGTGTATTTTGCGATGCAACATTTAAAGAAATGAGGATTTGGTGCCCCTTTCAATTTAAGGTGGTTGGTGGCAAGAGTAAATGATAGGAGGTTATTACATGTCTACTTTCGAGTGAAAAACTGCTGGCAGTGATTGGCTGTGATTAACTCACTTCCATAATTTGTCCTTATCACTGAAAGTATGCATTTGTCACTGTTATCATGCGGTCCAGAGCTCACAGGGAGTGGACAGTTCAATGGTCAGTTAAATGAATATCATAATTTGCTCTTCTAGTGACAATCCCTTACATCTTCCTTATCGCATTAATTTCAGTGAGGTGCCATCTACCGTCACGTATAGGAAGTGAATTTGTTTAATTCAGTTTCTTCAGAAACTGCAATAAAAACATATCCCTGCTGCCGCTGACAGCACATTCTGTGGTTTATTAGAGTGCATGAAAATGCACTCAACTGTTATCCAAGTTCTTCTCATTATTATTCTTCTAACACACTTAATGCGGCCTCAACCGTTTAATGTAGAAACTTCATTCAAACTGCGTTGTGTAGGTCTTACTTATGACACCTGTGCAATGTATTTTTCATCTTTCTAACTTTTATACTTTTTAAACTATGAATAAAAAACTATTAATTTTTCCCCTATAGACTTAACGTTGGGCTGATGACATCACAGTAGGACCATTAAGCAAACAGAATCTTGTGCCAGGTGTCCTGACCACCTGCAGCACCTGTCAGTGTTTCAGGCTTTAAGACTACAATCTGGCTCTCTTAAGACTACAGATCCTGTTCAACTGTTTCCTCTGCTTACACCTGTTTCAAAATAAAAGTCCTCACTGAAATAATTCACTATCAAATAATTTAACCATTTAAACTACTCAAATATTTAACTGTTCAGCCATTGCAGCTGTCAGTTGTCATCAACTATGACTCCCGCCAACTGTTTCCTCTGTCCACAACTGTTTCAAAAATAAAAGACCTCACTACAATAATTCACGATTAAATAATTAAACTAATTAAACTATTCAATTATTTAACTATTCAGGCATTCACACTGCTTGTTGTCATTAACTATGCCTCCAGTCAACTGAAGTAAATCGCCACCTACCTAGCAACCAACATAGCAACCATTGAAATAAAGCATCTATGACTGTTTCCATATCAATCAACATGATTACACTACCAACCACTATAGTTACTGCTTTATTTGTGATTGCAGCCATTATGGACACCCAAACAACAACCTAGCAACCACCTCAAGTACCCTAGCAACAGCCTAGCAACCACTTCCTAAGTTGCAACCTGGTAACCAACATAGCAACCAGCATGATTAACCTATCAACCAGCATAGCAACCACCATAAATGACCTAGCAACAACCTAGCAACCACCCCAAGTACCCAAGCAACAGCCTAGCAACCTCTTCCAGTAACAACCTAGCAACCAACATAGCAACCAACATGATTAACCAAGCAACAAGCCAACAAGCATAGCAACCAGTCCAGTTACCATAGCCACTACCATAATTATCCTACCAACAAGCTAGCTACCAATATCATAATGCAATTATTTGTCACAAATTCCACCTTTAGCAACTGCAGTTTGCATTTTCATGCACTCGTAATTCCCTGGAATTACATTCGCTAGTTTCAATTAATTTGCACATTTGGTGCTGCTAAGATGTAAGATAAACAAATGAATAAATAAAATGTCAAATTCTTCTTGTCCCATAAAGGACTTGGACACATTTGCGCTTTACGGGGACAGCTCTGGAACGCACAGCTAATGGCAGCTGGTGAATAATCATGATCCATCACAAGGACTCGCCAGCTAGTTAATGGAGATCTTTCCTCTCTCCCATGTACAGGGGTAGAGCTGCACTAAGAGAAGACCATATGAAACGGGCCATTACCGTTTTAAAACAGCACATTTCTCAAGTTGGAAACATTTGGGATAATCTAAGTACACAACTTAGCAAAATATATAACATGAGCATAGTCATTTTGGACATTTTAATTCAGAAAAGTTTCAAATTATACCTCTAATAAAGCATTCTTCGTATTGTGTACGACACGTTATACGCCAAAACGCCACACAATTCCTATGCATTCATCTTTAATTGTGGTTTGGAGATGATGTAATATTGTATTTCATTTTGAACACCTGGCTGACATCCTGATTGCCCCTGATACATACCCATCTTATCTATGAGGTTTTAATTATGTTTTAAATAAACTTCAAGCGCTCTTTCTCCACTCTGAAGCTGCAAGCTTTTTCAAACGCAAAGTCCCTGAATTTGAAACATTTGGCCACATCAACTAGCAGAACTTTGATTTTTTTTAATCTAGCTTTTTCGACAACCTCTGTCTTTCTCTCCATATTGACTTTTAAATTACTTAGTTACAAGCCCACTTAAATTTATCCAACTTTCACATCTACTGTCTCCTCTATTCGGCTTCTGCAAGTTTTGCCTGTCTTGCGCTGTTATGTCAATGTATGTAAAGTCAATGAATGTCATTTTTTCATGACATCAGTACTTTGTCACCTCACTTCAGAGTTCAAGGGTCACACAGTGCATTTGTCTGACCAAAGATACTCCAGTCAAGTCAAGATCAGAATCTACTGCTATATACTGCTGTGAAATCTAGATGTTGCATTAAAGTAATAACATTTTTCTCTTTACCAACCCCATCCCTAGCCCATAAACCAGCCCAGCCCACTGGGAATCTTCCTGCCTCTCCTGATTAGCCACTCCATGCCTGCTTGGCGAGGATTAAGGCATTCAGCAGACTTGAGGTATCCAAAATCGCAATGATCTGTCCGTACTAGGAATGGAACTTGACTGCCCTGCAGCCAGTGCTGCCACTCTTTTTTTCCAGGCTAACCTTACGGAAAGCATTCCTTGGTCTCTCAGTTGGGGCCAGGCAGTGAGATCAGTAAGCAAAAGGGAGGGTCTGGAGGTCAGAGACAGATCCCTGAGATGGCACAACACCAACACCAGAATCAGACACATCAATTTCAACAATGAATTGCCGGCTGGGGTGAGGACAGATGAGGACCATGCCATTGATGAAGCACAGTTTAAGCCACTGGAAGGCAATGTCATAATCTCTAGTTCAGGAGAACTTCACATTAGTGGAGTTCAGAGTAGTAAAGGGGGCAGAGATGGATCCATAGTAACGTTTGAACCTTTTGTAGAAATAGGAAAACCCCAGAAAACATTGGAACTCTTTCCACAATTCTAGTTTGGGACATTGGACAACTGCTCGGACCTTGCTCTGGTCCATGGGGATACCTTCGACAAAGACAATGAATCCCTGAAAGCTCATAGAAGGTCAACTAAATTCACATTTCTCCATATTGACAAACAGACAGTCCTCTAAGAAGGGTTGGAGGACCTGACATGCCTGTTGTGTGAGGCGGGCAGGATCTCAAGAAAAGATGATGTTGTCTAGGCAAACATCAACGAACTTGCCTAACGAACAAGTTTGAGAGCCCAAATGGCATAACTAGGTACTCATAATAGCCTGTGGGCATGTTAAGCTTTTTTCCATTCATCTACCTCAGAGATCCTTACTACTTAGTTGGCATTGTAGAAGTTGAGCTTTGTGAAAATGGTGGCCCCCTGGAGACACTGTAGACATCAGTGGCAATGGTTAGCAATTCTTTACTGTTATGTCATTAAGGCCTCAGCAATCGAAGCATTGGTGGAGACCCCCTGTTCTTCTTCCAAATGAAGAGGAATCCAACACTCGTAGATGCTTGCCACCAGAGATCCTATTCTTTTTTGAAAGAGCAGACAGTTCACAGTTCTCCTTCAAAACACTTGCCTGTCAGCTGCTGTTTCTTTAAACTCACAGCTCGAAACTTTGCAAGTTCAGAATGAAGGCAGAGGAAACCCAAAGGTGCTAACTTTGAATTTAACTGAGAAGCGTCCGGCAACAAACAATGCTGACCCAGATCAGCTGTATCTCTCCCTAATACAAGCAGTGCAAAGCCAATTGCTCTTAAAGGCCACTAGACACAGCCAGCACTGGCACCGCTAGGATTTATATTCAAACAATGTTGGTCACAACTGCTCTGCACTGCCGTGCCAAAACCGAGTGAAACACCAGGCAGTGGAGCCAGGAATTTTTGTACGTGCTTTTTCTCGGCCTTGGTCTCTGGATAGTGCACTGAGGAGAGATGACCCCAGGAAGGGGTGGGGCCTAGAAAAAGGCCAATGACGGAGTTGTAGGGGCCACGAAAAGGAAATGTGACACCTCAGGATTTAGAAAATGCCTCCTTCAGATCACAGAACTCGGATGGTACTTTAGGCAAGTTGGCAGATGGCTTGGGAACTAGCTGACTGGGTCTTGTAGGCAATAATGGGCACCATTGGGACTCCAGTATCAGCAGATCCTTCCAGTTAATGCAGGGATTGTGATGAGAAAGACAGGGTTTGCAAAGGAGAAGAAGCAATGTCCAAGAGGATCTCCGCTGAGTGGCTGCCTGAGATGAGTAGTTTCACAGGAGTGGTTATGGGTGTGATGCTGGACCTGAAGATGTTGTGCCCTTGTGTGGGTCTTTCAATAGCCTGGTGCGGAGGATGTAGTTGAGTGGCAAGTACTCGGGCTGTACTCTGTACTCTGGCTGCCTCATGACCATGATTGGACGAACACAAACCTCTCTCATCTCCTCTGAGAAGTGAAAGGAGATGAAAAGACCTGGCATCCGAGACAACAGTGCCCGACTCTCGAGCGCGACTGGGAAAAGGGTGAACATAAAGGCTACGTGAATGCGGTGAGTGGGGAATAGCATGAAAAGCTAAGGAGCAATGACACAGGAGAGACTAACAGGTACCTGGATGACCATCATATGGGCTGGGCGGAGGAAGGTAAGGGCCGACAGCAGGAGTGGAGACAGGAACCACAGCAGCAGGCTCAGGTGGAATCTGCAGCTGATGTAGTTGCCCCAAGAGAGAATTTGTACCGGAATGCAAAGACTGCTGGATCCTATGAAGAAAAAAGCCACCAGTTAAACTCAGGCCCCTACAGCAACTCTTAACTCCGTGAGGCACTAATATTTTCCACAAAATTCCATAAGGAACATGCCAACCAACAGGGGAAGGGAAAGAGATGACAGAAAAACAGTGTAATGTGATTGGAATAAGGTCCTCATAAAAAAGGCAGTTTTGAATATTTTTATTCAGTATTCTGTGCACTGAAAGACGACTCTTAGCATTAGGTCAGTGTATCATCATCAGCTGGGTAACAGGCTGATAATTTTCTTAAGCTTTTGCCTCGTTCCAATTATTTGGAGAAAAGAGGACCTCAAAGATGACATGAAAAAATACCACTCATCCTCTTACTGCAGCCGGAACTCACAGCACAAGGAGACAGTGCTAGTAGTTCAATTTGTCCAACTTTTTCTAATCATTTGCATAATCAATAATGTGGCAAGTTTTTTGGAATTGGAGATGTACACTAACTAGAAAATTCCAGCAGAAATTTTGAATGTGCCTGCTGCTCTGAGTACAGAGTTGGAGGCGGTTGCCAGTGTTCTGGTACACAATAGATATCATGATCTGGGTGGTTGCTAGGTGGTTGCTATGGTGTTCTGGGTGGTTGCTAGGGCGTGGCTAGGCAGTTGCTATGGTGTTCTGGGTGGTTGCTAGGGCGTTCTGGCTGGTTGCTATGGTGTTCCTATTGTTGTTTGGGCATTGCTTCTCTTTGTTTGAGAGTTGGAAGAGAGTTTCTATGTGAGTGTATGAGTTCAAGGCAAGAGGGTGAAGATGAGAGCGATTTTCCCATTGACTTCCATTATAACGAGGTTTCAGAGGTCCATGTTCTTTGGGAATTGTGGGAAATCTGTAAGTCGGATCGCTGAGTAAAGTCATAGCACACTCCTCACAAGCGAGCCGCACGTTTTGACGTGTAATGTGTGGGGATTGGTTGAAAATTGTGGGAGAAGTAGCGAACCGTGCGATTACGGAAGAACTTGGAATAATAATAATAACTAGAAAATTCCAGCAGAAATTTTGAATGTGCCTGCTGCTCTACGAGTACAGTGTTGGAGATGGTTGCCAGCTTTCTGGTATGCAGTAGATATCATGTTCTGGGTGGTTGCTGGGGCATTACTAGACTGTTGCTATGGTGTTCTGGGTGGTTGCTTGGGCACTGATATGGTGTTCTGGGTGGTTGCTAGGGTGTTGCTAGGTGGTTGCCATGATTTTCTGGGTGGTTGCTAGGTCAATGCTATGGTATTCTAGTTTGTTGCTAGGGCATTGCTAGGCGGTTGCTATGGTGTTCTGGGTGGTTGCTAGGGCGTTGCTAGGTGGTTACTATGGTGTTCTGGGTGGTGGCTAGGGCGTTGCTAGCCGGTTGCTATGGTGTTCTGGGTGGTAGCTAGGGCGTTGCTAGGCAGTTGCTATGGTGTTCTGGGTGGTTGCTAGGGCGTTGCGAGGTGGTTGCTATGGTGTTCTGGGTGGTTGCTAGGGCGTTGCTAGGCGGTTGCTATGGTGCTCTGGGTGGTTGCTAGGGTGTTGCTAGGCAGTTGCTATGGTGTTCTGGGTGGTTGCTAGGGCGTTGCTAGGACAGTTGCTATGGTGTTCTGGGTGGTTGCTTGGGCGTTGCTAGGCGGTTGCTATGGTTTTCTGAGTGGTTGCTACGGCGTTGCTAGGCAGTTGCTATGGTGTTCTGGGTGGTTGTTAGGCAGTTGCTATGGTGTTCTGGGTGGTTGCTAGGGCTTTGCTAGGCAGTTGCTATGGTTTTCTGGCTGGTTGCTAGGCAGTTGCTATGGTGTTCTGGGTTGTTGCTAGGGCATTGCCAGGCAGTTACTATGGTGTTCTGGGTGGTTGGTAGGTGGTTGCTATGGTGTTCTGGGTGGTTGCTAGGGCGTTGCTCGGCAGTTGCTATGGTGTTGTGGGTGGTCATTAGGGCGTTGCTAGGCACTTGCTATGGTGTTCTGATTGGTTGCTAGGGCGTTGCTAGGCAGTTGCTATGGTGTTCTGGCTGGTTGCTATGGTGTTCCTATTGTTGTTTGGGCATTGCTTTTCTTTGTTTGAGAGTTGGAAGAGAGTTTCTTTGTGAGTATATGAGTTCAAGGCAAGAGGGTGAAGATGAGAGCGATTTTCCCATTGACTTCCATTATAACGAGGTTTCAGAGGTCCATGTTCTTTGGGAATTGTGGGAAATCTGTAAGTCGGATCGCTGAGTAAAGTCATAGCACACTCCTCACAAGCAAGCCGCACGTTTTGACGTGTAATGTGTGGGGATTGGTTGAAAATTGTGGGAGAAGTAGCGAACCGTGCCATTACGGAGGAACTTGGAATAATAATAATAACTAGAAAATTCCAGCAGAAATTTTGAATGTGCCTGCTGCTCTACGAGTACAGAGTTGGAGATGGTTGCCAGCTTTCTGGTATGCAGTAGAAATCATGTTCTGGGTGGTTGCTGGGGCGTTACTAGACTGTTGTTTTGGTGTTCTGGGTGGTTGCTAGACGGTTGCTATGGTGTTCTGGGTGGTTTGTAGGGCGTTGCTAGGCAGTAGCTATGGTATTCTGGGTGGTTTCTAGGCGGTTGCTATGGTGTTCTTGGTGGTTGCTGGGGCAATGCTAGACGGTTGCTATGGTGTTCTGGGTGGTTACTAGGCGGTTGCTATGGTGTTCTGAGTTGTTGCTAGGGCGTTGCTAGGCAGTTGCTATGGTGTTCTGGGTGGTTTCTAGGCGGTTGCTATGGTGTTCTTGGTGGTTGCTGGGGCAATGCTAGACGGTTGCTATGGTGTTCTGGGTGGTTACTAGGCGGTTGCTATGGTGTTCTGGGTTGTTGATAGGGCGTTGCTAGGCAGTTGCTATGGTGTTCAGGGTGGTTGCTAGGTGGTTGCTATGGGGTTCTGGGTGGGTTCTAGGGCGTTGCTAGGCGGTTGCTATGGTGTTCTGGTTGGATGCTAGGGCGTTGCTAGGCAGTTCCTATGGAGTTCTAGGTGGTTGCTAGGGCGTTGCTAGGCAGTTGCTATGGTGTTCTGGGTGGCTACTAGGCAGTTGCTATGGTGTTCTGGGTGGTTTCTAGGGCGTGGCAAGGCAGTTGCTATGGTGTCCTGGGTGGTTGCTAGGGCGTTGCTAGGCAGTTGCTATGGTGTTCTGGGTGGTTGCTAGGGCGTTGCTAGGCGGTTGCTATGGTGTTCTAGGTGGTTTTTAGGGCGTTATTAAGCAGTTGCTACGGTGTTCTGGGTGGTTGCTAGGGCGTTGCTAGGCGGTTGCTATGGTGTTCTGGGTGGTTGCTAGGGCAATGCTAGGCGGTTGCTATGGTGTTCTGGGTGGTTGCTAGGGCGTTGCTAGGCAGTTGCTATGGTGTTCAGGGTGGTTGCTTGGGCGTTGCTAAGCAGTTGCTATGGTGTTCTGGGTGGTTGCTAGGGCATTGCTAGGCGGTTGCTATGGTGTTCTGGGTGGTTGCTAGGCGGGTGCTATGGGGTTCTGGGTGGTTGCTAGGCAGTTGCTATGGTGTTCTGGGTGGTTGCTAGGGCGTTGCTAAGCGGTTTCTATGGTGTTCTGGTTGGTTGCTAGGGCGTTGCTATGGTGTTCTGGGTGGTTGCTAGGGCGTTGGTATGGAGTTCAGGGTGGTTGCTAGGGCATTGCTAGGCAGTTGCTATGGTGTTCTGGGTGGTTGCTAGGCGGTTGCTATGGTGTTCTAGGTGGTTGCTAGGGCGTTGCTAGGCAGTTGCTATGGTGTTCTGGGTGGTTACTTGGCGGTTGCTATGGTGTTCTGGGTGGTTGCTAGGCGGTTGCTATGGTGTTCTAGGTGGTTGCTAGGGCGTTGCTGGGCAGTTGCTATGGTGTTTTGGGTGGTTGCTAGGGCGGTTCTATGGTGTTCTGGGTGCCTGCTAGGGCATTGCTAGGCAGTTGCTATGGTGTTCTGGGTGGTTGCTAGGGTGTTGCTAGGCAGTTGCTATGGTGTTCTGGGTGGTTGCTAGGCGGTTGCTATGGTGTTCTGGGTGGTTGCTAGGGCGTTGCTTAGCGGTTGCTATGGTGTTCTGGGTGGTTGCTCGGGCGTTGCGCGGCAGTTGCTATGGTGTTCTGGGTGGTTGTTAGGGCGTGCTAGGCAGTTGCTATGGTGTTCTGGGTGGTTGCTAGGGCGTTGCTAGGCAGTTGCTATGGTGTTTTGGGTGGTTGCTAGGGCGTTGCTATGGTGTTCTGGATGGCTGCTAGGGCATTGCTAGGCAGTTGCTATGGTGTTCTGGGTG
Source organism: Gymnothorax reevesii (assembly GCA_029721435.1). Lineage (NCBI taxonomy): Eukaryota > Metazoa > Chordata > Actinopteri > Anguilliformes > Muraenidae > Gymnothorax > Gymnothorax reevesii. The sequence continues at coordinate 190,114,928 of CM056573.1, read as the reverse complement.
GTTGCTAGGGTGTTGCTAGGCAGTTGCTATGGTGTTCTGGGTGGTTGCAAGGCGGTTGCTAAGGTGTTCTGGGTGGTTGCTAGGGCGTTGCTAAGCGATTGCTATGGTGTTCTGGGTGGTTGCTAGGGCATTGCTAGGCAGTTGCTATGGTGTTCTAGGTGGTTGCTAGGGCGTTGCTAGGCAGTTGCTATGGTGTTCTGGGTGGTTGCTAGGCGGTTGCTATGTTGTTCTGAGTGGTTGATAGGGCGTTGCTAGGCAGTTGCTTTGGTGTTCTGGGTGGTTGCTAGGCGGTTGCTAAAATTGTGGGAGAAGTAGCGAACCATGCGATTACGGAAGAACTTGGAATAATAATAATAATAATAAAGAAGTATGCAGGATTTTACTATGTGTCTGCATTGCTGCAGGCACATAATAATAATAATAATAATAATAATAATAATAAAGAAGTATGCAGGATTTTAATATGTTTCTGCATTGCTGCAGGCACATAATAATAATAATAATAAAGAAGTATGCAGGATTTTAATATGTGTCTGCATTGCTGCAGACATATAAAAATAATAATAATAATAATAATAATAATAAAGAAGTATGCAGGATTTTAATATGTGTCTGCATGGCTGCAGGCACATAATTAACCCACTACAAGTGGTAGTAATCAAGGAAACTGATTTGTAATGATAATATCAATATGACAATCTTTTCTTACCTTTGATCACCTGTGAATTCTCCTTTAAGGTTTAATGGAAGACCCATAGAACGATCAATCTTCAGAGACTGACAACTGGGGACAGGTGACCCTGGTCTCTCTAACCGAACCCTGTGAATTCAAGATGGAGACAGAGTTTCCAGTTAAACACATCCTCTTACTGCAGCGCTAACTCACAGCACAAGAAGACAGAAACTCCAGTTAAACTCATCCTCTAACTGCAGCTCTAACTCACAGCACAAGGAGACAGATCTTCCAGTTAAACTCATCCTCTTACTGCAGCTCTAACTCACAGCACAAGAAGACAGAGCCTCCAGTTAAACTCATCCTCTTACTGCAGCTCTAACTCACAGCACAAGGAGACAGAACTTCCAGTTAAACTCATCCTCATACCACAGCTCTAACTCACAGCACATGGAGACAGACCTTCCAGTTAAACTCATCCTCTTACAGATCTTCCAGTTAAACTCATCCTCTTACTGCAGCTCTAACTCACAGCACATGGAGACAGACCTTCCAGTTAAACTCATCCTATTACTGCAGCTCTAACTCACAGCACAAGGAGACAGATCTTCCAGTTAAACTCATCCTCTTACTGCAGCTCTAACTCACAGCACATGGAGACAGAGCTTCCAGTTAAACTCATCCTCTTATTGCAGCACAAACTCACAGCACATGGAGACAGAGCCTCCAGTTAAACTCATCCTCTTACTGCAATCTCACCATTGTTATCATTTGCATTTTCAATATTACGCACAGTTTATTGGAATTGGAGATGTACACTAATTAACCCACTATAAGTTAAAGTAGTCAGGCAAACTGATTTATACTGATAGTATCAAGATGACAATCTTTACTTACCTTAGATCTTCTGTGAATTCTCCTTTAAAGTTTAATGGAAGACCCATAGAACGATCACTCTTCAGAGACTGACAACAGGGTACAGGTGACCCTGGTCTCTCTAACCGAACCCTGTGAATTCAAGACGGAGACAGAGCTTCCAGTTAAACTCATCCTATTACTGCAGCTCTAACTCACAGCACATGGAGACACACCTTCCAGTTAAACTCATCCTCTTACTGCAGCTCTAACTCACAGCACATGGAGACAGACCATCCAGTTAAACTCATCCTATTACAGCAGCGCTAACTCACAGCACATGGAGACAGATCTTCCAGTTAAACTCATCCTCTTACTGCAGCGCTAACTCACAGCACATGGAGACAGACCTTCCAGTTAAACTCATCCTCTTACTGCAGTTCTAACTCACAGCACATGGTGACAGACCTTCCAGTTAAACTCATCCTATTACTGCAGCTCTAACTCACAGCACAAGGAGACAGATCTTCCAGTTAAACTCATCCTCTTACTGCAGCTCTAACTCACAGCACATGGAGACAAACCTTCCAGTTAAACTCATCCACTTACTGCAGCACAAACTCACAGCACATGGAGACAGACCTTCCAGTTAAACTCATCCTCTTACTGCAGCTCTAACTCACAGCACATGAGCAGAGCTTCGAGTTAAACTCATCCTCTTACTGCAGCTCTTACTCACAGCACATGGAGACAGATCTTCCAGTTAAACTCATCCTCTTACTGCAGCTCTAACTCACAGCACAAGGAGAAAGATCTTCCAATTAAACTCATCCTCTTACTGCAGCTCTAACTCACAGCACATGGAGACAGAGCTTCCAGTTAAACTCATCCTCTTACTGCAGCTCTAACTCACAGCACATGGAGACAGACCTTCCAGTTAAATTCATCCTCTTACTGCAGCTCTAACTCACAGCACATGGAGACAGACCTTCCAGTTAAACTCATCCTCTTACTGCAGCTCTAACTCACAGCAAAAGGAGACAGATCTTCCAGTTAAACTCATCCTCTTACTGCAGCTCTAACTCACAGCAAATGGAGACAGAGCTTCCAGTTAAACTCATCCTCTTACTGCAGCTCTAACTCACAGCACATGGAGACAGACCTTCCAGTTAAATTCATCCTCTTACTGCAGCTCTAACTCACAGCACATGGAGACAGACCTTCCAGTTAAACTCATCCTATTACTGCAGCTCTAACTCACAGCAAAAGGAGACAGATCTTCCAGTTAAACTCATCCTCTTACTGCAGCTCTAACTCACAGCACATGGAGACAGAGCTTCCAGTTAAACTCATCCTCTTACTGCAGCTCTAACTCACAGCACATGGAGACAGAGCTTCCAGTTAAACTCATCCTCTTACTGCAGCTCTAACTCACAGCACATGGAGACAGAGCTTCCAGTTAAACTCATCCTCTTACTGCAGCTCTAACTCACAGCACAAGGAGACAGATCTTCCAGTTAAACTCATCCTCTTACTGCAGCGCTAACTCACAGCACAAGAAGACAGAGCCTCCAGGTAAACTCATCCACTTACTGCAGCACAAACTCACAGCACATGGAGACAGAGCCTCCAGTTAAACTCATCCTCTTACTGCAATCTCACCATTGTTATCATTCGCATTTTCAATATTACGCACAGATTATTGGAATTGGAGATGTACACTAATTAACCCACAATAAGTTAAAGTAGTCAGGCAAACTGATTTATACTGATAGTATCAAGATGACAATCTTTACTTACCTTTGATCATCTGTGAATTCTCCTTTAAAGTTTAAAGGAAGACCCATAGAACGATCACTCTTCAGAGACTGACAACTGGGTACAGGTGACCCTGGTCTCTCTAACCGAACCCTGTGAATTCAAGATGGAGACAGAGTTTCCAGTTAAACACATCCTCTTACTGCAGCACTAACTCACAGCACAAGAAGACAGAGCCTCCAGTTAAACTCATCCTCTAACTGCAGCACTAACTCACAGCACAAGTGGACAGATCTTCCAGTTAAACTCATCCTCTTACTGCAGCTCTAACTCACAGCACAAAGAGACAGATCTTCCAGTTAAACTCATCCTCATACCACAGCTCTAACTCACAGCACAAGGAGACAGTGTTGGAAAACATGGGTGCCAATAGCAGATGGACCCTCTGAAGTTTTGCACATTGTGGAGGGCCAATACACAACCTTATCTGGCCCCAGTGCTTCTAGTATATAATTCCTTGATCATTCCCTTTGTGTGTTAACCTCACCACCCTTCAGCCCTGTGTGTTAACCACATCACACCTCAGCCCACACCCCAATTTCCCCTCACCTTGATTGTCTCTCCCTCCACCTCCTCTCACTTTAGGCAAATTACCATTTGTTCCTTTGCATCCTTTGAACTTTCAGCTATAAGTGTTCACAGTTTCCCTCAGTTGTTGGTTCTTGTTCATCTGTACTTGGGGAACAGACCCACTAGTTCCTCTACTCTATTAAATTATCCATTTTGTAACTAAGACGTGCCTGCATTGATTTTTCTACTTACAAAAGTGCGGAGGAATACAGCAAACTCTTTAAAATCCCACAGACAGATCTTCCAGTTAAACTCATCCTCTTACTGCAGCTCTTACTCACAGCACAAGAAGACAGAGCATCCAGTTAAACTCATCCTCTTACTGCAGCTCTAACTCACAGCACAAGGAGACAGATCTTCCAGTTAAACTCATCCTCTTACTGCAGCTCTAACTCACAGCACAAGAAGACAGAGCCTCCAGTTAAACTCATCCTCTAACTGCAGCTCTAACTCACAGCACAAGGAGACAGAACTTCCAGTTAAACTCATCCTCATACCACAGCTCTAACTCACAGCACATGGAGACAGAGCATCCAGTTAAACTCATCCTCTTACTGCAGCTCTAACTCACAGCACATGGAGACAGACCTTCCAGTTAAACTCATCCTCTTACAGATCTTCCAATTAAACTCATCCTCTTACTGCAGCTCTAACTCACAGCACATGGAGACAGACCTTCCAGTTAAACTCATCCTATTACTGCAGCTCTAACTCACAGCACAAGGAGACAGATCTTCCAGTTAAACTCATCCTCTTACTGCAGCTCTAACTCACAGCACATGGAGACAGAGCTTCCAGTTAAACTCATCCTCTTATTGCAGCACAAACTCACAGCACATGGAGACAGAGCCTCCAGTTAAACTCATCCTCTTACTGCAATCTCACCATTGTTATCATTTGCATTTTCAATATTACGCACAGTTTATTGGAATTGGAGATGTACACTAATTAACCCACTATAAGTTAAAGTAGTCAGGAAAACTGATTTATACTGATAGTATCAAGATGACAATCTTTACTTACCTTAGATCTTCTGTGAATTCTCCTTTAAAGTTTAATGGAAGACCCATAGAACGATCACTCTTCAGAGACTGACAACTGGGTACAGGTGACCCTGGTCTCTCTAACCGAACCCTGTGAATTCAAGACGGAGACAGAGCTTCCAGTTAAACTCATCCTATTACTGCAGCTCTAACTCACAGCACATGGAGACACACCTTCCAGTTAAACTCATCCTCTTACTGCAGCTCTAACTCACAGCACATGGAGACAGACCATCCAGTTAAACTCATCCTATTACTGCAGCGCTAACTCACAGCACATGGTGACAGATCTTCCAGTTAAACTCATCCTCTTACTGCAGCGCTAACTCACAGCACATGGAGACAGACCTTCCAGTTAATCTCATCCTCTTACTGCAGTTCTAACTCACAGCACATGGAGACAGACCTTCCAGTTAAACTCATCCTATTACTGCAGCTCTAACTCACAGCACAAGGAGACAGATCTTCCAGTTAAACTCATACTCTTACTGCAGCTCTAACTCACAGCACATGGAGACAAACCTTCCAGTTAAACTCATCCACTTACTGCAGCACAAACTCACAGCACATGGAGACAGACCTTCCAGTTAAACTCATCCTCTTACTGCAGCTCTAACTCACAGCACATGAGCAGAGCTTCGAGTAAAACTCATCCTCTTACTGCAGCTCTTACTCACAGCACATGGAGACAGATCTTCCAGTTAAACTCATCCTCTTACTGCAGCTCTAACTCACAGCACAAGGAGAAAGATCTTCCAATTAAACTCATCCTCTTACTGCAGCTCTAACTCACAGCACATGGAGACAGAGCTTCCAGTTAAACTCATCCTCTTACTGCAGCTCTTACTCACAGCACATGGAGACAGAGCTTCCAGTTAAACTCATCTGCTTACTGCAGCTCTAACTCACAGCACATGGAGACAGAGCTTACAGTTAAACTCATCCTCTTACTGCAGCTCTAACTCACAGCACAAGGAGACAGATCTTCCAGTTAAACTCATCCTCTTACAGATCTTCCAGTTAAACTCATCCTCTTACTGCAGCTCTAACTCACAGCACATGGAGACAGACCTTCCAGTTAAACTCATCCTATTACTGCAGCTCTAACTCATAGCACAAGGAGACAGATCTTCCAGTTAAACTCATCCTCTTACTGCAGCGCTAACTCACAGCACAAGAAGACAGAGCCTCCAGGTAAACTCATCCACTTACTGCAGCACAAACTCACAGCACATGGAGACAGAGCCTCCAGTTAAACTCATCCTCTTACTGCAATCTCACCATTGTTATCATTCGCATTTTCAATATTACGCAAAGTTTATTGGAATTGGAGATGTACACTAATTAACCCACAATAAGTTAAAGTAGTCAGGCAAACTGATTTATACTGATAGTATCAAGATGACAATCTTTACTTACCTTTGATCATCTGTGAATTCTCCTTTAAAGTTTAAAGGAAGACCATTAGAACGATCACTCTTCAGAGACTGACAACTGGGTACAGGTGACCCTGGTCTCTCTAACCGAACCCTGTGAATTCAAGATGGAGACAGAGTTTCCAGTTAAACACATCCTCTTACTGCAGCACTAACTCACAGCACAAGAAGACAGAGCCTCCAGTTAAACTCATCCTCTAACTGCAGCACTAACTCACAGCAGAAGTGGACAGATCTTCCAGTTAAACTCATCCTCTTACTGCAGCTCTAACTCACAGCACAAAGAGACAGATCTTCCAGTTAAACACATCCTCTTACTGCAGCTCTAACTCACAGCACAAGGAGACAGAACTTCCAGTTAAACTCATCCTCATACCACAGCTCTAACTCATAGCACAAGGAGACAGATCTTCCAGTTAAACTCATCCTCTTACTGCAGCTCTTACTCACAGCACAAGAAGACAGAGCATCCAGTTAAACTCATCCTCTTACTGCAGCTCTAACTCACAGCACAAGGAGACAGATCTTCCAGTTAAACTCATCCTCTTACTGCAGCTCTAACTCACAGCACAAGAAGACAGAGCCTCCAGTTAAACTCATCCTCTAACTGCAGCTCTAACTCACAGCACAAGGAGACAGAACTTCCAGTTAAACTCATCCTCATACCACAGCTCTAACTCACAGCACATGGAGACAGAGCATCCAGTTAAACTCATCCTCTTACTGCAGCTCTAACACACAGCACATGGAGACAGACCTTCCAGTTAAACTCATCCTCTTACAGATCTTCCAGTTAAACTCATCCTCTTATTGCAGCTCTAACTCACAGCACATGGAGACAGACCTTCCAGTTAAACTCATCCTATTACTGCAGCTCTAACTCACAGCACAAGGAGACAGATCTTCCAGTTAAACTCATCCTCTTATTGCAGCACAAACTCACAGCACATGGAGACAGAGCTTCCAGTTAAACTCATCCTCTTACTGCAGCTCTAACTCACAGCACATGGAGACAGAGCTTCCAGTTAAACTAACCCTATTACTGAGGCTCTAAACACAGCACATGGAGACAGAGCTTCCAGTTGAACTCATCCTATTACTGCAGCTCTAACTCACAGCACAAGGAGACAGATCTTCCAGTTAAACTCATCCTCTTACTGCAGCGCTAACTCACAGCACAAGAAGACAGAGCCTCCAGGTAAACTCATCCACTTACTGCAGCACAAACTCACAGCAAATGGAGACAGAGCCTCCAGTTAAACTCATCCTCTTACTGCAATCTCACCATTGTTATCATTTGCATTTTCAATATTACGCACAGTTTATTGGAATTGGAGATGTACACTAATTAACCCACTATAAGTTAAAGTAGTCAGGCAAACTGATTTATACTGATAGTATCAAGATGACAATCTTTACTTACCTTAGATCTTCTGTGAATTCTCCTTTAAAGTTTAATGGAAGACCCATAGAACGATCACTCTTCAGAGACTGACAACTGGGTACAGGTGACCCTGGTCTCTCTAACCGAACCCTGTGAATTCAAGACGGAGACAGAGCTTCCAGTTAAACTCATCCTATTACTGCAGCTCTAACTCACAGCACATGGAGACACACCATCCAGTTAAACTCATCCTCTTACTGCAGCTCTAACTCACAGCACATGGAGACAGACCATCCAGTTAAACTCATCCTATTACTGCAGCGCTAACTCACAGCACATGGAGACAGATCTTCCAGTTAAACTCATCCTCTTACTGCAGCGCTACCTCACAGCACATGGAGACAGACCTTCCATTTAAACTCATCCTCTTACTGCAGTTCTAACTCACAGCACATGGAGACAGACCTTCCAGTTAAACTCCTCCTATTACTGCAGCTCTAACTCACAGCACAAGGAGACAGATCTTCCAGTTAAACTCATTCTCTTACTGCAGCTCTAACTCACAGCACATGGAGACAAACCTTCCAGTTAAACTCATCCACTTACTGCAGCACAAACTCACAGCACATGGAGACAGACCTTCGAGTTAAACTCATCCTCTTACTGCAGCTCTAACTCACAGCACATGAGCAGAGCTTCGAGTTAAACTCATCCTCTTACTGCAGCTCTTACTCACAGCACATGGAGACAGATCTTCCAGTTAAACTCATCCTCTTACTGCAGCTCTAACTCACAGCACAAGGAGAAAGATCTTCCAATTAAACTCATCCTCTTACTGCAGCTCTAACTCACAGCACATGGAGACAGAGCTTCCAGTTAAACTCATCCTCTTACTGCAGCTCTAACTCACAGCACATGGAGACAGAGCTTCCAGTTAAACTCATCCTCTTACTGCAGCTCTAACTCACAGCACATGGAGACAGACCTTCCAGTTAAATTCATCCTCTTACTGCAGCTCTAACTCACAGCACATGGAGACAGACCTTCCAGTTAAACTCATCCTCTTACTGCAGCTCTAACTCACAGCAAAAGGAGACAGATCTTCCAGTTAAACTCATCCTCTTACTGCAGCTCTAACTCACAGCACATGGAGACAGAGCATCCAGTTAAACTCATCCTCTTACTGCAGCTCTAACTCACAGCACATGGAGACAGACCTTCCAGTTAAATTCATCCTCTTCCTGCAGCTCTAACTCACAGCACATGGAGACAGACCTTCCAGTTAAACTCATCCTATTACTGCAGCTCTAACTCACAGCAAAAGGAGACAGATCTTCCAGTTAAACTCATCCTCTTACTGCAGCTCTAACTCACAGCACATGGAGACAGAGCTTCCAGTTAAACTCATCCTCTTACTGCAGCTCTAACTCACAGCACATGGAGACAGAGCTTCCAGTTAAACTCATCCTCTTACTGCAGCTCTAACTCACAGCACATGGAGACAGAGCTTCCAGTTAAACTCATCCTCTTACTGCAGCTCTAACTCACAGCACAAGGAGACAGATCTTCCAGTTAAACTCATCCTCTTACTGCAGCGCTAACTCACAGCACAAGAAGACAGAGCCTCCAGGTAAACTCATCCACTTACTGCAGCACAAACTCACAGCACATGGAGACAGAGCCTCCAGTTAAACTCATCCTATTACTGCAGCTCTAACTCACAGCACAAGGAGACAGATCTTCCAGTTAAACTCATCCTCTTATTGCAGCAAAAACTCACAGCACATGGAGACAGAGCTTCCAGTTAAACTCATCCTCTTACTGCAGCTCTAACTCACAGCACAAGGAGACAGATCTTCCAGTTAAACTCATCCTCTTACTGCAGCGCTAACTCACAGCACAAGAAGACAGAGCCTCCAGGTAAACTCATCCACTTACTGCAGCACAAACTCACAGCACATGGAGACAGAGCCTCCAGTTAAACTCATCCTCTTACTGCAATCTCACCATTGTTATCATTCGCATTTTCAATATCACGCACAGTTTATTGGAATTGGAGATGTACACTAATTAACCCACAATAAGTTAAAGTAGTCAGGCAAACTGATTTATACTGATAGTATCAAGATGACAATCTTTACTTACCTTTGATCATCTGTGAATTCTCCTTTAAAGTTTAAAGGAAGACCATTAGAACGATCACTCTTCAGAGACTGACAACTGGGTACAGGTGACCCTGGTCTCTCTAACCGAACCCTGTGAATTCAAGATGGAGACAGAGTTTCCAGTTAAACACATCCTCTTACTGCAGCACTAACTCACAGCACAAGAAGACAGAGCCTCCAGTTAAACTCATCCTCTAACTGCAGCACTAACTCACAGCAGAAGTGGACAGATCTTCCAGTTAAACTCATCCTCTTACTGCAGCTCTAACTCACAGCACAAAGAGACAGATCTTCCAGTTAAACACATCCTCTTACTGCAGCTCTAACTCACAGCACAAGGAGACAGAACTTCCAGTTAAACTCATCCTCATACCACAGCTCTAACTCATAGCACAAGGAGACAGATCTTCCAGTTAAACTCATCCTCTTACTGCAGCTCTTACTCACAGCACAAGAAGACAGAGCATCCAGTTAAACTCATCCTCTTACTGCAGCTCTAACTCACAGCACAAGGAGACAGATCTTCCAGTTAAACTCATCCTCTTACTGCAGCTCTAACTCACAGCACAAGAAGACAGAGCCTCCAGTTAAACTCATCCTCTAACTGCAGCTCTAACTCACAGCACAAGGAGACAGAACTTCCAGTTAAACTCATCCTCATACCACAGCTCTAACTCACAGCACATGGAGACAGAGCATCCAGTTAAACTCATCCTCTTACTGCAGCTCTAACACACAGCACATGGAGACAGACCTTCCAGTTAAACTCATCCTCTTTCAGATCTTCCAGTTAAACTCATCCTCTTATTGCAGCTCTAACTCACAGCACATGGAGACAGACCTTCCAGTTAAACTCATCCTATTACTGCAGCTCTAACTCACAGCACAAGGAGACAGATCTTCCAGTTAAACTCATCCTCTTATTGCAGCACAAACTCACAGCACATGGAGACAGAGCTTCCAGTTAAACTCATCCTCTTACTGCAGCTCTAACTCACAGCACATGGAGACAGAGCTTCCAATTAAACTAACCCTATTACTGAGGTTCTAACTCACAGCACATGGAGACAGAGCTTCCAGTTGAACTCATCCTATTACTGCAGCTCTAACTCACAGCACAAGGAGACAGATCTTCCAGTTAAACTCATCCTCTTACTGCAGCGCTAACTCACAGCACAAGAAGACAGAGCCTCCAGGTAAACTCATCCACTTACTGCAGCACAAACTCACAGCAAATGGAGACAGAGCCTCCAGTTAAACTCATCCTCTTACTGCAATCTCACCATTGTTATCATTTGCATTTTCAATATTACGCACAGTTTATTGGAATTGGAGATGTACACTAATTAACCCACTATAAGTTAAAGTAGTCAGGCAAACTGATTTATACTGATAGTATCAAGATGACAATCTTTACTTACCTTAGATCTTCTGTGAATTCTCCTTTAAAGTTTAATGGAAGACCCATAGAACGATCACTCTTCAGAGACTGACAACTGGGTACAGGTGACCCTGGTCTCTCTAACCGAACCCTGTGAATTCAAGACGGAGACAGAGCTTCCAGTTAAACTCATCCTATTACTGCAGCTCTAACTCACAGCACATGGAGACACACCTTCCAGTTAAACTCATCCTCTTACTGCAGCTCTAACTCACAGCACATGGAGACAGACCATCCAGTTAAACTCATCCTATTACTGCAGCGCTAACTCACAGCACATGGAGACAGATCTTCCAGTTAAACTCATCCTCTTACTGCAGCGCTAACTCACAGCACATGGAGACAGACCTTCCATTTAAACTCATCCTCTTACTGCAGTTCTAACTCACAGCACATGGAGACAGACCTTCCAGTTAAACTCCTCCTATTACTGCAGCTCTAACTCACAGCACAAGGAGACAGATCTTCCAGTTAAACTCATTCTCTTACTGCAGCTCTAACTCACAGCACATGGAGACAAACCTTCCAGTTAAACTCATCCACTTACTGCAGTTCTAACTCACAGCACATGGAGACAGACCTTCCAGTTAAACTCCTCCTATAACTGTAGCTCTAACTCACAGCACAAGGAGACAGATCTTCCAGTTAAACTCATTCTCTTACTGCAGCTCTAACTCACAGCACATGGAGACAAACCTTCCAGTTAAACTCATCCACTTACTGCAGCACAAACTCACAGCACATGGAGACAGACCTTCCAGTTAAACTCATCCTCTTACTGCAGCTCTAACTCACAGCACATGAGCAGAGCTTCGAGTTAAACTCATCCTCTTACTGCAGCTCTTACTCACAGCACATGGAGACAGATCTTCCAGTTAAACTCATCCTCTTACTGCAGCTCTAACTCATAGCACAAGGAGAAAGATCTTCCAATTAAACTCATCCTCTTACTGCAGCTCTAACTCACAGCACATGGAGACAGAGCTTCCATTTAAACTCATCCTCTTACTGCAGCTCTAACTCACAGCACATGGAGACAGAGCTTCCAGTTAAACTCATCCTCTTACTGCAGCTCTAACTCACAGCACATGGAGACAGACCTTCCAGTTAAATTCATCCTCTTACTGCAGCTCTAACTCACAGCACATGGAGACAGACCTTCCAGTTAAACTCATCCTCTTACTGCAGCTCTAACTCACAGCAAAAGGAGACAGATCTTCCAGTTAAACTCATCCTCTTACTGCAGCTCTAACTCACAGCACATGGAGACAGAGCTTCCAGTTAAACTCATCCTCTTACTGCAGCTCTAACTCACAGCACATGGAGACAGACCTTCCAGTTAAATTCATCCTCTTCCTGCAGCTCTAACTCACAGCACATGGAGACAGACCTTCCAGTTAAACTCATCCTATTACTGCAGCTCTAACTCACAGCAAAAGGAGACAGATCTTCCAGTTAAACTCATCCTCTTACTGCAGCTCTAACTCACAGCACATGGAGACAGAGCTTCCAGTTAAACTCATCCTCTTACTGCAGCTCTAACTCACAGCACATGGAGACAGAGCTTCCAGTTAAACTCATCCTCTTACTGCAGCTCTAACTCACAGCACATGGAGACAGAGCTTCCAGTTAAACTCATCCTCTTACTGCAGCTCTAACTCACAGCACAAGGAGACAGATCTTCCAGTTAAACTCATCCTCTTACTGCAGCGCTAACTCACAGCACAAGAAGACAGAGCCTCCAGGTAAACTCATCCACTTACTGCAGCACAAACTCACAGCACATGGAGACAGAGCCTCCAGTTAAACTCATCCTCTTACTGCAATCTCACCATTGTTATCATTCGCATTTTCAATATTACGCACAGTTTATTGGAATTGGAGATGTACACTAATTAACCCACAATAAGTTAAAGTAGTCAGGCAAACTGATTTATGTGGGATTTTAAAGAGTTTGCTGTATTCCTCCGCACTTTTGTAAGTAGAAAAATCAATGCAAGCACGTCTTTGTAATGTGCAAAACTTCAGAGGGTCCATCTGCTATTGGCACCCATGTTTTCCAACAATTAATACTGATAGTATCAAGATGACAATCTTTACTTACCTTTGATCATCTGTGAATTCTCCTTTAAAGTTTAAAGGAAGACCCATAGAACGATCACTCTTCAGAGACTGACAACTGGGTACAGGTGACCCTGGTCTCTCTAACCGAACCCTGTGAATTCAAGATGGAGACAGAGTTTCCAGTTAAACACATCCTCTTACTGCAGCACTAACTCACAGCACAAGAAGACAGAGCCTCCAGTTAAACTCATCCCCTTACTGCAGCACTAACTCACAGCACAAGTGGACAGATCTTCCAGTTAAACTCATCCTCTTACTGCAGCTCTAACTCACAGCACAAAGAGACAGATCTTCCAGTTAAACTCATCCTCTTACTGCAGCTCTAACTCACAGCACAAGGAGACAGAACTTTCAGTTAAACTCATCCTCATACCACAGCTCTAACTCACAGCACAAGGAGACAGATCTTCCAGTTAAACTCATCCTCTTACTGCAGCTCTTACTCACAGCACAAGAAGACGGAGCATCCAGTTAAACTCATCCTCTTACTGCAGCTCTAACTCACAGCACATGGAGACAGATCTTCCAGTTAAACTCATCCTCTTACTGCAGCGCTAACTCACAGCACATGGAGACAGACCTTCCAGTTAAACTCATCCTATTACTGCAGCTCTAACTCACAGCACAAGGAGACAGAACTTCCAGTTAAACTCATCCTCTTACTGCAGCTCTAACTCACTGCACATGGAGACAGATCTTCCAGTTAAACTCATCCTCTTACTGCAGCGCTAACTCACAGCACATGGAGACAGACCTTCCAGTTAAACTCATCCTCTTACTGCAGTTCTAACTCACAGCACATGGAGACAGACCTTCCAGTTAAACTCATCCTATTACTGCAGCTCTAACTCACAGCACAAGGAGACAGATCTTCCAGTTAAACTCATCCTCTTACTGCAGCTCTAACTCACAGCACATGGAGACAAACCTTCCAGTTAAACTCATCCACTTACTGCAGCTCTAACTCACAGCACATGGAGACAGACCTTCCAGTTAAACTCATCCTCTTACTGCAGCTCTAACTCACAGCACATGAGCAGAGCTTCGAGTTAAACTCATCCTCTTACTGCAGCTCTTACTCACAGCACATGGAGACAGATCTTCCAGTTAAACTCATCCTCTTACTGCAGCTCTAACTCACAGCACAAGGAGAAAGATCTTCCAATTAAACTCACCCTCTTACTGCAGCTCTAACTCACAGCACATGGAGACAGAGCTTCCAGTTAAACTCATCCTCTTACTGCAGCTCTAACTCACAGCACATGGAGACAGAGCTTCCAGTTAAACTCATCCTCTTACTGCAGCTCTAACTCACAGCACATGGAGACAGACCTTCCAGTTAAATTCATCCTCTTACTGCAGCTCTAACTCACAGCACATGGAGACAGACCTTCCAGTTAAACTCATCCTCTTACTGCAGCTCTAACTCACAGCAAAAGGAGACAGATTTTCCAGTTAAACTCATCCTCTTACTGCAGCTCTAACTCACAGCACATGGAGACAGAGCTTCCAGTTAAACTCATCCTCTTACTGCAGCTCTAACTCACAGCACATGGAGACAGACCTTCCAGTTAAATTCATCCTCTTACTGCAGCTCTAACTCACAGCACATGGAGACAGACCTTCCAGTTAAACTCATCCTATTACTGCAGCTCTAACTCACAGCAAAAGGAGACAGATCTTCCAGTTAAACTCATCCTCTTACTGCAGCTCTAACTCACAGCACATGGAGACAGAGCTTCCAGTTAAACTCATCCTCTTACTGCAGCTCTAACTCACAGCACATGGAGACAGAGCTTCCAGTTAAACTCATCCTCTTACTGCAGCTCTAACTCACAGCACATGGAGACAGAGCTTCCAGTTAAACTCATCCTATTACTGCAGCTCTAACTCACAGCACAAGGAGACAGATCTTCCAGTTAAACTCATCCTCTTACTGCAGCGCTAACTCACAGCACAAGAAGACAGAGCCTCCAGGTAAACTCATCCTCTTACTGCAATCTCACCATTGTTATCATTCGCATTTTCAATATTACGCACAGTTTATTGGAATTGGAGATGTACACTAATTAACCCACAATAAGTTAAAGTAGTCAGGCAAACTGATTTATACTGATAGTATCAAGATGACAATCTTTACTTACCTTTGATCATCTGTGAATTCTCCTTTAAAGTTTAAAGGAAGACCCATAGAACAATCACTCTTCAGAGACTGACAACTGGGTACAGGTGACCCTGGTCTCTCTAACCGAACCCTGTGAATTCAAGATGGAGACAGAGTTTCCAGTTAAACACATCCTCTTACTGCAGCACTAACTCACAGCACAAGAAGACAGAGCCTCCAGTTAAACTCATCCTCTAACTGCAGCACTAACTCACAGCACAAGTGGACAGATCTTCCAGTTAAACTCATCCTCTTACTGCAGCTCTAACTCACAGCACAAAGAGACAGATCTTCCAGTTAAACTCATCCTCTTACTGCAGCTCTAACTCACAGCACAAGGAGACAGAACTTCCAGTTAAACTCATCCTCATACCACAGCTCTAACTCACAGCACAAGGAGACAGATCTTCCAGTTAAACTCATCCTCTTACTGCAGCTCTTACTCACAGCACAAGGAGACAGAGCATCCAGTTAAACTCATCCTCTTACTGCAGCTCAAACTCACAGCACATGGAGACAGACCTTCCAGTTAAACTCATCCTCTTACTGCAGCTCTAACTCACAGCACATGGAGACAGATCTTCCAGTTAAACTCATCCTCTTACTGCAGCTCTAACTCAAAGCACAAGGAGACAGATCCTCCAGTTAAACTCATCCTCTTAACGCAGCTCTAACTCACAGCACATGGAGACAGAGCTTCCAGTTAAACTCATCCACTTACTGCAGCACAAACTCACAGCAAATGGAGACAGAGCCTCCAGTTAAACTCATCCTCTTAATGCAATCTCACCATTGTTATCATTTGCATTTTCAGTATTACGCACAGTCTATTGGAATTGGAGATGTACACTAATTAACCCACGATAAGTTAAAGTAGTCAGGCAAACTGGTTTATACTGATAGTATCAAGATGAAAATTTTCACTTACCTTTGATCTTCTGTGAATTCTCCTTTAAAGTTTAATGGAAGACCCATAGAACGATCACTCTTCAGAGACTGACAACTGGAAACAGGTGACCCTGGTCTCTCTAACCGAACCCTGTGAATTCAAGACGAAGACAGACCTTCCAGTTAAACTCATCCTCTTACTGCAGCTCTATCTCACAACACATGGAGACAGACCTTCCAGTTAAACTCATCCTATTACTGCAGCTCTAACTCACAGCACATGGAGAGAGACCTTCCAGTTAAACTCATCCTCTTACTGCAGCTCTAACTCACAGCACATGGAGACAAGCCTTCCAGTTAAACTCATCCTATTACTGCAGCTCTAACTCACAGCACAGGGAGACAGACCTTCCAGTTAAACTCATCCTCTTACTGCAGCTCTAACTCACAGCACATGGAGACAGATCTTCCAGTTAAACTCATCCTCTTACTGCAGCTCTAACTCACAGCACATGGAGACAGATCTTCCAGTTAAACTCATCCTCTTACTGCAGCTCTAACTCACAGCACATGGAGACAGACCTTCCAGTTAAACTCATCCTCTTACTGCAGCTCTAACTCACAGCACATGGAGACAGACCTTCCAGTTAAACTCATCCTCTTACGGCAGCTCTTACTCACAGCACAAGAAGACAGAGCATCCAGTTAAACTAATCCTCTTACTGCAGCTCAAACTCACAGCACATGGAGACAGACCTTCCAGTTAAACTCATCCTCTTAATGCAATCTCACCATTGTTATCATTTGCATTTTCAGTATTACGCACAGTTTATTGGAATTGGAGATGTACACTAATTAACCCACGATAAGTTAAAGTAGTCAGGCAAACTGGTTTATACTGATAGTATCAAGATGAAAATCTTTACTTACCTTTGATCTTCTGTGAATTCTCCTTTAAAGTTTAATGGAAGACCCATAGAACGATCACTCTTCAGAGACTGACAACTGGAAACAGGTGACCCTGGTCTCTCTAACCGAACCCTGTGAATTCAAGACGAAGACAGACCTTCCAGTTAAACTCATCCTCTTACTGCAGCTCTATCTCACAACACATAGAGACAGACCTTCCAGTTAAACTCATCCTATTACTGCAGCTCTAACTCACAGCACATGGAGAGAGACCTTCCAGTTAAACTCATCCTCTTACTGCAGCTCTAACTCACAGCACATGGAGACAAGCCTTCCAGTTAAACTCATCCTATTACTGCAGCTCTAACTCACAGCACAGGGAGACAGACCTTCCAGTTAAACTCATCCTCTTACTGCAGCTCTAACTCACAGCACATGGAGACAGATCTTCCAGTTAAACTCATCCTCTTACTGCAGCTCTAACTCACAGCACATGGAGACAGATCTTCCAGTTAAACTCATCCTCTTACTGCAGCTCTAACTCACAGCACATGGAGACAGACCTTCCAGTTAAACTCATCCTCTTACTGCAGCTCTAACTCACAGCACATGGAGACAGACCTTCCAGTTAAACTCATCCTCTTACTGCAGCTCTTACTCACAGCACAAGAAGACAGAGCATCCAGTTAAACTCATCCTCTTACTGCAGCTCAAACTCACAGCACATGGAGACAGACCTTCCAGTTAAACTCATCCTCTTACTGCAGCTCTAACTCACAGCACATGGAGACAGATCTTCCAGTTAAACTCATCCTCTTACTGCAGCTCTAACTCAAAGCACAAGGAGACAGATCCTCCAGTTAAACTCATCCTCTTAACGCAGCTCTAACTCACAGCACATGGAGACAGATCTTCCAGTTAAACTCATCCTCTTACTGCAGCTCTAACTCACAGCACATGGAGACAGACCTTCCAGTTAAACTCATCCTCTTACTGCAGCTCTAACTCACAGCACATGGAGACAGACCTTCCAGTTAAACTCATCCTCTTACTGCAGCTTTAACTCACAGCACAAGAAGACATAGCCTCCAGTTAAACTCATCCTCTAACTGCAGCTCTAACTCACAGCACAAGGAGACAGATCTTCCAGTTAAACACACCCTCTTACTGCAGCTCTTACTCACAGCACATGGAGACAGACCTTCCAGTTAAACTCATCCTATTACTGCAGCTCTAACTCACAGCAAAAGGAGACAGATCTTCCAGTTAAACTCATCCTCTAACTGCAGCTCTAACTCACAGCACAAGGAGACAGAACTTCGAGTTAAACTCATCCTCATACCACAGCTCTAACTCACAGCACATGGAGACAGAGCATCCAGTTAAACTCATCCTCTTACTGCAGCTCTAACTCACAGCACATGGAGACAGACCTTCCAGTTAAACTCATCCTCTTACTGCAGCTTTAACTCACAGCACAAGGAGACAGATCCTCCAGTTAAACTCATCCTCTTAACGCAGCTCTAACTCACAGCACATGGAGACAGAGCTTCCAGTTTAACTCATCTACTTACTGCAGCACAAACTCACAGCACAAGGAGACAGAGCATCCAGTTAAACTCATCCTCTTACCGCAGCTCTAACTCACAGCACAAGAAGACAGATCTTCCAGTTAAACTCATCCTCTTACTGCAGCTCTTACTCACAGCACAAGAAGACAGAGCCTCCAGTTAAACTCATCCTCTTACTGCAGCTCTAACTCACAGCACAAGAAGAAAGAGACTCCAGTTAAACTCATCCTCTTACTGCAGCTCTCACTCACAGCACAAGAAGACAGAGCCTCTAGTTAAACTCATCCTCTTACTGCAGCTCTAACTCACAGCAGAAGGAGACAGATCTTCCAGTTAAACTTATCCTTTTACCACAGCTCTAACTCACAGCACAAGAAGACAGATCTTCCAGTTAAACTCATCCTCTTACTGCAGCTCTAACTCACAGCACAAGGAGACAGATCTTCCATTTATACTCATCCTCTTACTGCAGCTCTAACTCACAGCACAAGGAGACAGATCTTCCAGTTAAACTCATCCTCTTACCGCAGCTCTAACTCACAGCACAAGAAGACAGATTTTCCAGTTAAATTCATCCTCTCACCGCAGCTCTAACTCACAGCACAAGAAGACAGATTTTCCAGTTTAACTCATCCTCTTACCGCAGCTCTAACTCACAGCACAAGAAGACAGATCTTCCAGTTAAAGTCATCCTCTTACTGGAGCTCTAACTCACAGCACAAGGAGACAGATCTTCCAGTTAAACTCATCCTCTTACCGCAGCTCTAACTCACAGCACAAGGAGACAGATCTTCCAGTTAAACTCATCCTCTTACTGGAGCTCTAACTCACAGCACAAAGAGACAGATCTTCCAGTTAAACTCATCCTCTTACCGCAGCTCTATCTCACAGCACAAGGAGACAGATCTTCCAGTTAAACTCATCCTCTAACTGCAGCTCTTATTCACAGCACAAGAAGACAGAGCCTCCAGTTAAACTCATCCTCTTACTGCAGCTCTAACTCACAGCACAAGAAGAAAGAGACTCCAGTTAAACTCATCCTCTCACTGCAGCTCTAACTCACAGCACAAGAAGAAAAAGACTCCAATTAAACTCATCCTCTTACTGCAGCGCTAACTCACAGCACAAGAAGACAGAGCCTCCAGGTAAACTCATCCACTTACTGCAGCACAAACTCACAGCACATGGAGACAGAGCCTCCAGTTAAACTCATCCTCTTACTGCAATCTCACCATTGTTATCATTCGCATTTTCAATATTACGCACAGTTTATTGGAATTGGAGATGTACACTAATTAACCCACAATAAGTTAAAGTAGTCAGGCAAACTGATTTATACTGATAGTATCAAGATGACAATCTTTACTTACCTTTGATCATCTGTGAATTCTCCTTTAAAGTTTAAAGGAAGACCCATAGAACGATCACTCTTCAGAGACTGACAACTGGGTACAGGTGACCCTGGTCTCTCTAACCGAACCCTGTGAATTCAAGATGGAGACAGAGTTTCCAGTTAAACACATCCTCTTACTGCAGCACTAACTCACAGCACAAGAAGACAGAGCCTCCAGTTAAACTCATCCTCTAACTGCAGCACTAACTCACAGCACAAGTGGACAGATCTTCCAGTTAAACTCATCCTCTTACTGCAGCTCTAACTCACAGCACAAAGAGACAGATCTTCCAGTTAAACTCATCCTCATACCACAGCTCTAACTCACAGCACAAGGAGACAGATCTTCCAGTTAAACTCATCCTCTTACTGCAGCTCTTACTCACAGCGCAAGAAGACATAGCATTCAGTTAAACTCATCCTCTTACTGCAGCTCTAACTCACAGCACAAGGAGACAGATCTTCCAGTTAAACTCATCCTCTTACTGCAGCTCTAACTCACAGCACAAGAAGACAGAGCCTCCAGTTAAACTCATCCTCTAACTGCAGCTCTAACTCACAGCACAAGGAGACAGAACTTCCAGTTAAACTCATCCTCATACCACAGCTCTAACTCACAGCACATGGAGACAGAGCATCCAGTTAAACTCATCCTCTTACTGCAGCTCTAACCCACAGCACATGGAGACAGACCTTCCAGTTAAACTCATCCTCTTACAGATCTTCCAGTTAAACTCATCCTCTTACTGCAGCTCTAACTCACAGCACATGGAGACAGACCTTCCAGTTAAACTCATCCTATTACTGCAGCTCTAACTCACAATACAAGGAGACAGATCTTCCAGTTAAACTCATCCTCTTACTGCAGCTCTAACTCACAGCACATGGAGACAGAGCTTCCAGTTAAACTCATCCTCTTATTGCAGCACAAACTCACAGCACATGGAGACAGAGCCTCCAGTTAAACTCATCCTCTTACTGCAATCTCACCATTGTTATCATTTGCATTTTCAATATTACGCACAGTTTATTGGAATTGGAGATGTACACTAATTAACCCACTATAAGTTAAAGTAGTCAGGAAAACTGATTTATACTGATAGTATCAAGATGACAATCTTTACTTACCTTAGATCTTCTGTGAATTCTCCTTTAAAGTTTAATGGAAGACCCATAGAACGATCACTCTTCAGAGACTGACAACTGGGTACAGGTGACCCTGGTCTCTCTAACCGAACCCTGTGAATTCAAGACGGAGACAGAGCTTCCAGTTAAACTCATCCTTTTACTGCAGCTCTAACTCACAGCACATGGAGACACACCTTCCAGTTAAACTCATCCTATTACTGCAGCGCTAACTCACAGCACATGGAGACAGATCTTCCAGTTAAACTCATCCTCTTACTGCAGCGCTAACTAACAGCACATGGAGACAGACCTTCCAGTTAAACTCATCCTCTTACTGCAGTTCTAACTCACAGCACATGGAGACAGACCTTCCAGTTAAACTCATCCTATTACTGCAGCTCTAACTCACAGCACAAGGAGACAGATCTTCCAGTTAAACTCATCCTCTTACTGCAGCTCTAACTCACAGCACATGGAGACAAACCTTCCAGTTAAACTCATCCACTTACTGCAGCACAAACTCACAGCACATGGAGACAGACCTTCCAGTTAAACTCATCCTCTTACTGCAGCTCTAACTCACAGCACATGAGCAGAGCTTCGAGTAAAACTCATCCTCTTACTGCAGCTCTTACTCACAGCACATGGAGACAGATCTTCCAGTTAAACTCATCCTCTTACTGCAGCTCTAACTCACAGCACAAGGAGACAGATCTTCCAGTTAAACTCATCCTCTTACCGCAGCTCTAACTCACAGCACAAGAAGACCGATTTTCCAGTTAAATTCATCCTCTCACCGCAGCTCTAACTAACAGCACAAGAAGACAGATTTTCCAGTTTAACTCATCCTCTTACCGCAGCTCTAACTCACAGCACAAGAAGACAGATCTTCCAGTTAAAGTCATCCTCTTACTGGAGCTCTAACTCACAGCACAAGGAGACAGATCTTCCAGTTAAACTCATCCTCTTACCGCAGCTCTAACTCACAGCACAAGGAGACAGATCTTCCAGTTAAACTCATCCTCTTACTGGAGCTCTAACTCACAGCACAAAGAGACAGATCTTCCAGTTAAACTCATCCTCTTACCGCAGCTCTATCTCACAGCACAAGGAGACAGATCTTCCAGTTAAACTCATCCTCTAACTGCAGCTCTTATTCACAGCACAAGAAGACAGAGCCTCCAGTTAAACTCATCCTCTTACTGCAGCTCTAACTCACAGCACAAGAAGAAAGAGACTCCAGTTAAACTCATCCTCTTACTGCAGCTCTAACTCACAGCACAAGAAGAAAGAGACTCCAATTAAACTCATCCTCTTACTGCAGCGCTAACTCACAGCACAAGAAGACAGAGCCTCCAGGTAAACTCATCCACTTACTGCAGCACAAACTCACAGCACATGGAGACAGAGCCTCCAGTTAAACTCATCCTCTTACTGCAATCTCACCATTGTTATCATTCGCATTTTCAATATTACGCACAGTTTATTGGAATTGGAGATGTACACTAATTAACCCACAATAAGTTAAAGTAGTCAGGCAAACTGATTTATACTGATAGTATCAAGATGACAATCTTTACTTACCTTTGATCATCTGTGAATTCTCCTTTAAAGTTTAAAGGAAGACCCATAGAACGATCACTCTTCAGAGACTGACAACTGGGTACAGGTGACCCTGGTCTCTCTAACCGAACCCTGTGAATTCAAGATGGAGACAGAGTTTCCAGTTAAACACATCCTCTTACTGCAGCACTAACTCACAGCACAAGAAGACAGAGCCTCCAGTTAAACTCATCCTCTAACTGCAGCACTAACTCACAGCACAAGTGGACAGATCTTCCAGTTAAACTCATCCTCTTACTGCAGCTCTAACTCACAGCACAAAGAGACAGATCTTCCAGTTAAACTCATCCTCATACCACAGCTCTAACTCACAGCACAAGGAGACAGATCTTCCAGTTAAACTCATCCTCTTACTGCAGCTCTTACTCACAGCACAAGAAGACATAGCATTCAGTTAAACTCATCCTCTTACTGCAGCTCTAACTCACAGCACAAGGAGACAGATCTTCCAGTTAAACTCATCCTCTTACTGCAGCTCTAACTCACAGCACAAGAAGACAGAGCCTCCAGTTAAACTCATCCTCTAACTGCAGCTCTAACTCACAGCACAAGGAGACAGAACTTCCAGTTAAACTCATCCTCATACCACAGCTCTAACTCACAGCACATGGAGACAGAGCATCCAGTTAAACTCATCCTCTTACTGCAGCTCTAACCCACAGCACATGGAGACAGACCTTCCAGTTAAACTCATCCTCTTACAGATCTTCCAGTTAAACTCATCCTCTTACTGCAGCTCTAACTCACAGCACATGGAGACAGACCTTCCAGTTAAACTCATCCTATTACTGCAGCTCTAACTCACAATACAAGGAGACAGATCTTCCAGTTAAACTCATCCTCTTACTGCAGCTCTAACTCACAGCACATGGAGACAGAGCTTCCAGTTAAACTCATCCTCTTATTGCAGCACAAACTCACAGCACATGGAGACAGAGCCTCCAGTTAAACTCATCCTCTTACTGCAATCTCACCATTGTGATCATTTGCATTTTCAATATTACGCACAGTTTATTGGAATTGGAGATGTACACTAATTAACCCACTATAAGTTAAAGTAGTCAGGAAAACTGATTTATACTGATAGTATCAAGATGACAATCTTTACTTACCTTAGATCTTCTGTGAATTCTCCTTTAAAGTTTAATGGAAGACCCATAGAACGATCACTCTTCAGAGACTGACAACTGGGTACAGGTGACCCTGGTCTCTCTAACCGAACCCTGTGAATTCAAGACAGAGACAGAGCTTCCAGTTAAACTCATCCTTTTACTGCAGCTCTAACTCACAGCACATGGAGACACACCTTCCAGTTAAACTCATCCTATTACTGCAGCGCTAACTCACAGCACATGGAGACAGATCTTCCAGTTAAACTCATCCTCTTACTGCAGCGCTAACTCACAGCACATGGAGACAGACCTTCCAGTTAAACTCATCCTCTTACTGCAGTTCTAACTCACAGCACATGGAGACAGACCTTCCAGTTAAACTCATCCTATTACTGCAGCTCTAACTCACAGCACAAGGAGACAGATCTTCCAGTTAAACTCATCCTCTTACTGCAGCTCTAACTCACAGCACATGGAGACAAACCTTCCAGTTAAACTCATCCACTTACTGCAGCACAAACTCACAGCACATGGAGACAGACCTTCCAGTTAAACTCATCCTCTTACTGCAGCTCTAACTCACAGCACATGAGCAGAGCTTCGAGTAAAACTCATCCTCTTACTGCAGCTCTTACTCACAGCACATGGAGACAGATCTTCCAGTTAAACTCATCCTCTTACTGCAGCTCTAACTCACAGCACAAGGAGAAAGATCTTCCAATTAAACTCATCCTCTTACTGCAGCTCTAACTCACAGCACATGGAGACAGAGCTTCCAGTTAAACTCATCCTCTTACTGCAGCTCTTACTCACAGCACATGGAGACAGAGCTTCCAGTTAAACTCATCCGCTTACTGCAGCTCTAACTCACAGCACATGGAGACAGAGCTTACAGTTAAACTCATCCTCTTACTGCAGCTCTAACTCACAGCACAAGGAGACAGATCTTCCAGTTAAACTCATCCTCTTACAGATCTTCCAGTTAAACTCATCCTCTTACTGCAGCTCTAACTCACAGCACATGGAGACAGACCTTCCAGTTAAACTCATCCTATTACTGCAGCTCAAACTCATAGCACAAGGAGACAGATCTTCCAGTTAAACTCATCCTCTTACTGCAGCGCTAACTCACAGCACAAGAAGACAGAGCCTCCAGGTAAACTCATCCACTTACTGCAGCACAAACTCACAGCACATGGAGACAGAGCCTCCAGTTATACTCATCCTCTTACTGCAATCTCACCATTGTTATCATTCGCATTTTCAATATTACGCACAGTTTATTGGAATTGGAGATGTACACTAATTAACCCACTATAAGTTAAAGTAGTCAGGCAAACTGATTTATACTGATAGTATCAAGATGACAATCTTTACTTACCTTAGATCTTCTGTGAATTCTCCTTTAAAGTTTAATGGAAGACCCATAGAACGATCACTCTTCAGAGACTGACAACTGGGTACAGGTGACCCTGGTCTCTCTAACCGAACCCTGTGAATTCAAGACGGAGACAGAGCTTCCAGTTAAACTCATCCTATTACTGCAGCTCTAACTCACAGCACATGGAGACACACCTTCCAGTTAAACTCATCCTCTTACTGCAGCTCTAACTCACAGCACATGGAGACAGACCATCCAGTTAAACTCATCCTATTACTGCAGCGCTAACTCACAGCACATGGAGACAGATCTTCCAGTTAAACTCATCCTCTTACTGCAGCGCTAACTCACAGCACATGGAGACAGACCTTCCATTTAAACTCATCCTCTTACTGCAGTTCTAACTCACAGCACATGGAGACAGACCTTCCAGTTAAACTCCTCCTATTACTGCAGCTCTAACTCACAGCACAAGGAGACAGATCTTCCAGTTAAACTCATTCTCTTACTGCAGCTCTAACTCACAGCACATGGAGACAAACCTTCCAGTTAAACTCATCCACTTACTGCAGCACAAACTCACAGCACATGGAGACAGAACTTCCAGTTAAACTCATCCTCTTACTGCAGCTCTAACTCACAGCACATGAGCAGAGCTTCGAGTAAAACTCATCCTCTTACTGCAGCTCTTACTCACAGCACATGGAGACAGATCTTCCAGTTAAACTCATCCTATTACTGCAGCTCTAACTCACAGCACATGAGCAGAGCTTCGAGTAAAACTCATCCTCTTACTGCAGCTCTTACTCACAGCACATGGAGACAGACCATCCAGTTAAACTCATCCTATTACTGCAGCGCTAACTCACAGCACATGGAGACAGATCTTCCAGTTAAACTCATCCTCTTACTGCAGCGCTAACTCACAGCACATGGAGACAGACCTTCCATTTAAACTCATCCTCTTACTGCAGTTCTAACTCACAGCACATGGAGACAGACCTTCCAGTTAAACTCCTCCTATTACTGCAGCTCTAACTCACAGCACAAGGAGACAGATCTTCCAGTTAAACTCATCCTCTTACTGCAGCTCTAACTCACAGCACATGGAGACAGATCTTCCAGTTAAACTCATCCTCTTACTGCAGCACAAACTCACAGCACATGGAGACAGAACTTCCAGTTAAACTCATCCTCTTACTGCAGCTCTAACTCACAGCACATGAGCAGAGCTTCGAGTAAAACTCATCCTCTTACTGCAGCTCTTACTCACAGCACATGGAGACAGACCATCCAGTTAAACTCATCCTATTACTGCAGCGCTAACTCACAGCACATGGAGACAGATCTTCCAGTTAAACTCATCCTCTTACTGCAGCGCTAACTCACAGCACATGGAGACAGACCTTCCATTTAAACTCATCCTCTTACTGCAGTTCTAACTCACAGCACATGGAGACAGACCTTCCAGTTAAACTCCTCCTATTACTGCAGCTCTAACTCACAGCACAAGGAGACAGATCTTCCAGTTAAACTCATCCTCTTACTGCAGCTCTAACTCACAGCACATGGAGACAAACCTTCCAGTTAAACTCATCCACTTACTGCAGCACAAACTCACAGCACATGGAGACAGAACTTCCAGTTAAACTCATCCTCTTACTGCAGCTCTAACTCACAGCACATGAGCAGAGCTTCGAGTAAAACTCATCCTCTTACTGCAGCTCTTACTCACAGCACATGGAGACAGATCTTCCAGTTAAACTCATCCTCTTACTGCAGCTCTAACTCACAGCACAAGGAGAAAGATCTTCCAATTAAACTCATCCTCTTACTGCAGCTCTAACTCACAGCACATGGAGACAGAGCTTACAGTTAAACTCATCCTCTTACTGCAGCTCTAACTCACAGCACAAGGAGACAGATCTTCCAGTTAAACTCATCCTCTAACAGATCTTCCAGTTAAACTCATCCTCTTACTGCAGCTCTAACTCACAGCACATGGAGACAGACCTTCCAGTTAAACTCATCCTATTACTGCAGCTCTAACTCATAGCACAAGGAGACAGATCTTCCAGTTAAACTCATCCTCTTACTGCAGCGCTAACTCACAGCACAAGAAGACAGAGCCTCCAGGTAAAATCATCCACTTACTGCAGCACAAACTCACAGCACATGGAGACAGAGCCTCCAGTTAAACTCATCCTCTTACTGCAATCTCACCATTGTTATCATTCGCATTTTCAATATTACGCACAGTTTATTGGAATTGGAGATGTACACTAATTAACCCACAATAAGTTAAAGTAGTCAGGCAAACTGATTTATACTGATAGTATCAAGATGACAATCTTTACTTACCTTTGATCATCTGTGAATTCTCCTTTAAAGTTTAAAGGAAGACCATTAGAACGATCACTCTTCAGAGACTGACAACTGGGTTCAAGTGACCCTGGTCTCTCTAACCGAACCCTGTGAATTCAAGATGGAGACAGAGTTTCCAGTTAAACACATCCTCTTACTGCAGCACTAACTCACAGCACAAGAAGACAGAGCCTCCAGTTAAACTCATCCTCTAACTGCAGCACTAACTCACAGCAGAAGTGGACAGATCTTCCAGTTAAACTCATCCTCTTACTGCAGCTCTAACTCACAGCACAAAGAGACAGATCTTCCAGTTAAACACATCCTCTTACTGCAGCTCTAACTCACAGCACAAGGAGACAGAACTTCCAGTTAAACTCATCCTCATACCACAGCTCTAACTCACAGCACAAGGAGACAGATCTTCCAGTTAAACTCATCCTCTTACTGCAGCTCTTACTCACAGCACAAGAAGACAGAGCATCCAGTTAAACTCATCCTCTTACTGCAGCTCTAACTCACAGCACAAGGAGACAGATCTTCCAGTTAAACTCATCCTCTTACTGCAGCTCTAACTCACAGCACAAGAAGACAGAGCCTCCAGTTAAACTCATCCTCTAACTGCAGCTCTAACTCACAGCACAAGGAGACAGAACTTCCAGTTAAACTCATCCTCATACCACAGCTCTAACTCACAGCACATGGAGACAGAGCATCCAGTTAAACTCATCCTCTTACTGCAGCTCTAACACACAGCACATGGAGACAGACCTTCCAGTTAACTCATCCTCTTACAGATCTTCCAGTTAAACTCATCCTCTTATTGCAGCTCTAACTCACAGCACATGGAGACAGACCTTCCAGTTAAACTCATCCTATTACTGCAGCTCTTACTCACAGCACAAGGAGACAGATCTTCCAGTTAAACTCATCCTCTTATTGCAGCACAAACTCACAGCACATGGAGACAGAGCCTCCAGTTAAACTCATCCTCTTACTGCAATCTCACCATTGTTATCATTTGCATTTTCAATATTACGCACAGTTTATTGGAATTGGAGATGTACACTAATTAACCCACTATAAGTTAAAGTAGTCAGGCAAACTGATTTATACTGATAGTATCAAGATGACAATCTTTACTTACCTTAGATCTTCTGTGAATTCTCCTTTAAAGTTTGATGGAAGACCCATAGAACGATCACTCTTCAGAGACTGACAACTGGATACAGGTGACCCTGGTCTCTCTAACCGAACCCTGTGAATTCAAGACGGAGACAGAGCTTCCAGTTAAACTCATCCTATTACTGCAGCTCTAACTCACAGCACATGGAGACACACCTTCCAGTTAAACTCATCCTCTTACTGCAGCTCTAACTCACAGCACATGGAGACAGACCATCCAGTTAAACTCATCCTATTACTGCAGCGCTAACTCCCAGCACATGGAGACAGATCTTCCAGTTAAACTCATCCTCTTACTGCAGCGCTAACTCACAGCACATGGAGACAGACCTTCCAGTTAAACTCATCCTCTTACTTCAGTTCTAACTCACAGCACATGGAGACAGACCTTCCAGTTAAACTCATCCTATTACTGCAGCTCTAACTCACAGCACAAGGAGACAGATCTTCCAGTTAAACTCATTCTCTTACTGCAGCTCTAACTCACAGCACATGGAGACAAACCTTCCAGTTAAACTCATCCACTTACTGCAGCACAAACTCACAGCACATGGAGACAGACCTTCCAGTTAAACTCATCCTCTTACTGCAGCTCTAACTCACAGCACATGAGCAGAGCTTCGAGTTAAACACATCCTCTTACTGCAGCTCTTACTCACAGCACATGGAGACAGATCTTCCAGTTAAACTCATCCTCTTACTGCAGCTCTAACTCACAGCACAAGGAGAAAGATCTTCCAATTAAACTCATCCTCTTACTGCAGCTCTAACTCACAGCACATGGAGACAGAGCTTCCAGTTAAACTCATCCTCTTACTGCAGCTCTAACTCACAGCACATGGAGAGAGAGCTTCCAGTTAAACTCATCCTCTTACTGCAGCTCTTACTCACAGCACATGGAGACAGACCTTCCAGTTAAATTCATCCTCTTACTGCAGCTCTAACTCACAGCACATGGAGACAGACCTTCCAGTTAAACTCATCCTCTTACTGCAGCTCTAACTCACAGCAAAAGGAGACAGATCTTCCAGTTAAACTAATCCTCTTACTGCAGCTCTAACTCACAGCACATGGAGACAGAGCTTCCAGTTAAACTCATCCTCTTACTGCAGCTCTAACTCACAGCACATGGAGACAGACCTTCCAGTTAAATTCATCCTCTTCCTGCAGCTCTAACTCACAGCACATGGAGACAGACCTTCCAGTTAAACTCATCCTATTACTGCAGCTCTAACTCACAGCAAAAGGAGACAGATCTTCCAGTTAAACTCATCCTCTTACTGCAGCTCTAACTCACAGCACATGGAGACAGAGCTTCCAGTTAAACTCATCCTCTTACTGCAGCTGTAACTCACAGCACATGGAGACAGAGCTTCCAGTTAAACTCATCCTCTTACTGCAGCTCTAACTCACAGCACATGGAGACAGAGCTTCCAGTCAAACTCATCCTCTTACTGCAGCTCTAACTCACAGCACAAGGAGACAGATCTTCCAGTTAAACTCATCCTCTTACTGCAGCGCTAACTCACAGCACAAGAAGACAGAGCCTCCAGGTAAACTCATCCACTTACTGCAGCACAAACTCACAGCACATGGAGACAGAGCCTCCAGTTAAACTCATCCTCTTACTGCAATCTCACCATTGTTATCATTCGCATTTTTAATATTACGCACAGTTTATTGGAATTGGAGATGTACACTAATTAACCCACAATAAGTTAAAGTAGTCAGGCAAACTGATTTATACTGATAGTATCAAGATGACAATCTTTACTTACCTTTGATCATCTGTGAATTCTCCTTTAAAGTTTAAAGGAAGACCCATAGAACGATCACTCTTCAGAGACTGACAACTGGGTACAGGTGACCCTGGTCTCTCTAACCGAACCCTGTGAATTCAAGATGGAGACAGAGTTTCCAGTTAAACAAATCCTCTTACTGCAGCACTAACTCACAGCACAAGAAGACAGAGCCTCCAGTTAAACTCATCCTCTAACTGCAGCACTAACTCACAGCACAAGTGGACAGATCGTCCAGTTAAACTCATCCTCTTACTGCAGCTCTAACTCACAGCACAAAGAGACAGATCTTCCAGTTAAACTCATCCTCTTACTGCAGCTCTAACTCACAGCACAAGGAGACAGAACTTTCAGTTAAACTCATCCTCATACCACAGCTCTAACTCACAGCACAAGGAGACAGATCTTCCAGTTAAACTCATCCTCTTACTGCAGCTCTTACTCACAGCACAAGAAGACAGAGCATCCAGTAAAACTCATCCTCTTACTGCAGCTCTAACTCAACGGACATGGAGACAGATCTTCCAGTTAAACTCATCCTCTTACTGCAGCGCTAACTCACAGCACATGGAGACAGACCTTCCAGTTAAACTCATCCTATTACTGCAGCTCTAACTCACAGCACAAAGATTCAGAACTTCCAGTTAAACTCATCCTCTTACTGCAGCTCTAACTCACTGCACATGGAGACAGATCTTCCAGTTAAACTCATCCTCTTACTGCAGCGCTAACTCACAGCACATGGAGACAGACCTTCCAGTTAAACTCATCCTCTTACTGCAGTTCTAACTCACAGCACATGGAGACAGACCTTCCAGTTAAACTCATCCTATTACTGCAGCTCTAACTCACAGCACAAGGAGACAGATCTTCCAGTTAAACTCATCCTCTTACTGCAGCTCTAACTCACAGCACATGGAGACAAACCTTCCAGTTAAACTCATCCACTTACTGCAGCACAAACTCACAGCACATGGAAACAGACCTTCCAGTTAAACTCATCCTCTTACTGCAGCTCTAACTCACAGCACATGAGCAGAGCTTCGAGTTAAACTCATCCTCTTACTGCAGCTCTTACTCACAGCACATGGAGACAGATCTTCCAGTTAAACTCATCCTCTTACTGCAGCTCTAACTCACAGCACAAGGAGAAAGTTCTTCCAATTAAACTCACCCTCTTACTGCAGCTCTAACTCACAGCACATGGAGACAGAGCTTCCAGTTAAACTCATCCTCTTACTGCAGCTCTAACTCACAGCACATGGAGACAGAGCTTCCAGTTGAACTCATCCTCTTACTGCAGCTCTAACTCACAGCACATGGAGACAGACCTTCCAGTTAAATTCATCCTCTTACTGCAGCTCTAACTCACAGCACATGGAGACAGACCTTCCAGTTAAACTCATCCTCTTACTGCAGCTCTAACTCACAGCAAAAGGAGACAGATTTTCCAGTTAAACTCATCCTCTTACAGATCTTCCAGTTAAACTCATCCTCTTATTGCAGCTCTAACTCACAGCACATGGAGACAGACCTTCCAGTTAAACTCATCCTATTACTGCAGCTCTAACTCACAGCACAAGGAGACAGATCTTCCAGTTAAACTCATCCTCTTATTGCAGCACAAACTCACAGCACATGGAGACAGAGCTTCCAGTTAAACTCATCCTCTTACTGCAGCTCTAACTCACAGCACATGGAGACAGAGCTTCCAGTTAAACTAACCCTATTACTGAGGCTCTAACTCACAGCACATGGAGACAGAGCTTCCAGTTGAACTCATCCTATTACTGCAGCTCTAACTCACAGCACAAGGAGACAGATCTTCCAGTTAAACTCATCCTCTTACTGCAGCGCTAACTCACAGCACAAGAAGACAGAGCCTCCAGGTAAACTCATCCACTTACTGCAGCACAAACTCACAGCAAATGGAGACAGAGCCTCCAGTTAAACTCATCCTCTTACTGCAATCTCACCATTGTTATCATTTGCATTTTCAATATTACGCACAGTTTATTGGAATTGGAGATGTACACTAATTAACCCACTATAAGTTAAAGTAGTCAGGCAAACTGATTTATACTGATAGTATCAAGATGACAATCTTTACTTACCTTAGATCTTCTGTGAATTCTCCTTTAAAGTTTAATGGAAGACCCATAGAACGATCACTCTTCAGAGACTGACAACTGGGTACAGGTGACCCTGGTCTCTCTAACCGAACCCTGTGAATTCAAGACGGAGACAGAGCTTCCAGTTAAACTCATCCTATTACTGCAGCTCTAACTCACAGCACATGGAGACACACCATCCAGTTAAACTCATCCTCTTACTGCAGCTCTAACTCACAGCACATGGAGACAGACCATCCAGTTAAACTCATCCTATTACTGCAGCGCTAACTCACAGCACATGGAGACAGATCTTCCAGTTAAACTCATCCTCTTACTGCAGCGCTACCTCACAGCACATGGAGACAGACCTTCCATTTAAACTCATCCTCTTACTGCAGTTCTAACTCACAGCACATGGAGACAGACCTTCCAGTTAAACTCCTCCTATTACTGCAGCTCTAACTCACAGCACAAGGAGACAGATCTTCCAGTTAAACTCATTCTCTTACTGCAGCTCTAACTCACAGCACATGGAGACAAACCTTCCAGTTAAACTCATCCACTTACTGCAGCACAAACTCACAGCACATGGAGACAGACCTTCCAGTTAAACTCATCCTCTTACTGCAGCTCTAACTCACAGCACATGAGCAGAGCTTCGAGTTAAACTCATCCTCTTACTGCAGCTCTTACTCACAGCACATGGAGACAGATCTTCCAGTTAAACTCATCCTCTTACTGCAGCTCTAACTCACAGCACAAGGAGAAAGATCTTCCAATTAAACTCATCCTCTTACTGCAGCTCTAACTCACAGCACATGGAGACAGAGCTTCCAGTTAAACTCATCCTCTTACTGCAGCTCTAACTCACAGCACATGGAGACAGAGCTTCCAGTTAAACTCATCCTCTTACTGCAGCTCTAACTCACAGCACATGGAGACAGACCTTCCAGTTAAATTCATCCTCTTACTGCAGCTCTAACTCACAGCACATGGAGACAGACCTTCCAGTTAAACTCATCCTCTTACTGCAGCTCTAACTCACAGCAAAAGGAGACAGATCTTCCAGTTAAACTCATCCTCTTACTGCAGCTCTAACTCACAGCACATGGAGACAGAGCATCCAGTTAAACTCATCCTCTTACTGCAGCTCTAACTCACAGCACATGGAGACAGACCTTCCAGTTAAATTCATCCTCTTCCTGCAGCTCTAACTCACAGCACATGGAGACAGACCTTCCAGTTAAACTCATCCTATTACTGCAGCTCTAACTCACAGCAAATGGAGACAGATCTTCCAGTTAAACTCATCCTCTTACTGCAGCTCTAACTCACAGCACATGGAGACAGAGCTTCCAGTTAAACTCATCCTCTTACTGCAGCTCTAACTCACAGCACATGGAGACAGAGCTTCCAGTTAAACTCATCCTCTTACTGCAGCTCTAACTCACAGCACATGGAGACAGAGCTTCCAGTTAAACTCATCCTCTTACTGCAGCTCTAACTCACAGCACAAGGAGACAGATCTTCCAGTTAAACTCATCCTCTTACTGCAGCGCTAACTCACAGCACAAGAAGACAGAGCCTCCAGGTAAACTCATCCACTTACTGCAGCACAAACTCACAGCACATGGAGACAGAGCCTCCAGTTAAACTCATCCTATTACTGCAGCTCTAACTCACAGCACAAGGAGACAGATCTTCCAGTTAAACTCATCCTCTTATTGCAGCAAAAACTCACAGCACATGGAGACAGAGCTTCCAGTTAAACTCATCCTCTTACTGCAGCTCTAACTCACAGCACAAGGAGACAGATCTTCCAGTTAAACTCATCCTCTTACTGCAGCGCTAACTCACAGCACAAGAAGACAGAGCCTCCAGGTAAACTCATCCACTTACTGCAGCACAAACTCACAGCACATGGAGACAGAGCCTCCAGTTAAACTCATCCTCTTACTGCAATCTCACCATTGTTATCATTCGCATTTTCAATATTACGCACAGTTTATTGGAATTGGAGATGTACACTAATTAACCCACAATAAGTTAAAGTAGTCAGGCAAACTGATTTATACTGATAGTATCAAGATGACAATCTTTACTTACCTTTGATCATCTGTGAATTCTCCTTTAAAGTTTAAAGGAAGACCATTAGAACGATCACTCTTCAGAGACTGACAACTGGGTACAGGTGACCCTGGTCTCTCTAACCGAACCCTGTGAATTCAAGATGGAGACAGAGTTTCCAGTTAAACACATCCTCTTACTGCAGCACTAACTCACAGCACAAGAAGACAGAGCCTCCAGTTAAACTCATCCTCTAACTGCAGCACTAACTCACAGCAGAAGTGGACAGATCTTCCAGTTAAACTCATCCTCTTACTGCAGCTCTAACTCACAGCACAAAGAGACAGATCTTCCAGTTAAACACATCCTCTTACTGCAGCTCTAACTCACAGCACAAGGAGACAGAACTTCCAGTTAAACTCATCCTCATACCACAGCTCTAACTCATAGCACAAGGAGACAGATCTTCCAGTTAAACTCATCCTCTTACTGCAGCTCTTACTCACAGCACAAGAAGACAGAGCATCCAGTTAAACTCATCCTCTTACTGCAGCTCTAACTCACAGCACAAGGAGACAGATCTTCCAGTTAAACTCATCCTCTTACTGCAGCTCTAACTCACAGCACAAGAAGACAGAGCCTCCAGTTAAACTCATCCTCTAACTGCAGCTCTAACTCACAGCACAAGGAGACAGAACTTCCAGTTAAACTCATCCTCATACCACAGCTCTAACTCACAGCACATGGAGACAGAGCATCCAGTTAAACTCATCCTCTTACTGCAGCTCTAACACACAGCACATGGAGACAGACCTTCCAGTTAAACTCATCCTCTTACAGATCTTCCAGTTAAACTCATCCTCTTATTGCAGCTCTAACTCACAGCACATGGAGACAGACCTTCCAGTTAAACTCATCCTATTACTGCAGCTCTAACTCACAGCACAAGGAGACAGATCTTCCAGTTAAACTCATCCTCTTATTGCAGCACAAACTCACAGCACATGGAGACAGAGCTTCCAGTTAAACTCATCCTCTTACTGCAGCTCTAACTCACAGCACATGGAGACAGAGCTTCCAATTAAACTAACCCTATTACTGAGGTTCTAACTCACAGCACATGGAGACAGAGCTTCCAGTTGAACTCATCCTATTACTGCAGCTCTAACTCACAGCACAAGGAGACAGATCTTCCAGTTAAACTCATCCTCTTACTGCAGCGCTAACTCACAGCACAAGAAGACAGAGCCTCCAGGTAAACTCATCCACTTACTGCAGCACAAACTCACAGCAAATGGAGACAGAGCCTCCAGTTAAACTCATCCTCTTACTGCAATCTCACCATTGTTATCATTTGCATTTTCAATATTACGCACAGTTTATTGGAATTGGAGATGTACACTAATTAACCCACTATAAGTTAAAGTAGTCAGGCAAACTGATTTATACTGATAGTATCAAGATGACAATCTTTACTTACCTTAGATCTTCTGTGAATTCTCCTTTAAAGTTTAATGGAAGACCCATAGAACGATCACTCTTCAGAGACTGACAACTGGGTACAGGTGACCCTGGTCTCTCTAACCGAACCCTGTGAATTCAAGACGGAGACAGAGCTTCCAGTTAAACTCATCCTATTACTGCAGCTCTAACTCACAGCACATGGAGACACACCTTCCAGTTAAACTCATCCTCTTACTGCAGCTCTAACTCACAGCACATGGAGACAGACCATCCAGTTAAACTCATCCTATTACTGCAGCGCTAACTCACAGCACATGGAGACAGATCTTCCAGTTAAACTCATCCTCTTACTGCAGCGCTAACTCACAGCACATGGAGACAGACCTTCCATTTAAACTCATCCTCTTACTGCAGTTCTAACTCACAGCACATGGAGACAGACCTTCCAGTTAAACTCCTCCTATTACTGCAGCTCTAACTCACAGCACAAGGAGACAGATCTTCCAGTTAAACTCATTCTCTTACTGCAGCTCTAACTCACAGCACATGGAGACAAACCTTCCAGTTAAACTCATCCACTTACTGCAGTTCTAACTCACAGCACATGGAGACAGACCTTCCAGTTAAACTCCTCCTATTACTGTAGCTCTAACTCACAGCACAAGGAGACAGATCTTCCAGTTAAACTCATTCTCTTACTGCAGCTCTAACTCACAGCACATGGAGACAAACCTTCCAGTTAAACTCATCCACTTACTGCAGCACAAACTCACAGCACATGGAGACAGACCTTCCAGTTAAACTCATCCTCTTACTGCAGCTCTAACTCACAGCACATGAGCAGAGCTTCGAGTTAAACTCATCCTCTTACTGCAGCTCTTACTCACAGCACATGGAGACAGATCTTCCAGTTAAACTCATCCTCTTACTGCAGCTCTAACTCACAGCACAAGGAGAAAGATCTTCCAATTAAACTCATCCTCTTACTGCAGCTCTAACTCACAGCACATGGAGACAGAGCTTCCATTTAAACTCATCCTCTTACTGCAGCTCTAACTCACAGCACATGGAGACAGAGCTTCCAGTTAAACTCATCCTCTTACTGCAGCTCTAACTCACAGCACATGGAGACAGACCTTCCAGTTAAATTCATCCTCTTACTGCAGCTCTAACTCACAGCACATGGAGACAGACCTTCCAGTTAAACTCATCCTCTTACTGCAGCTCTAACTCACAGCAAAAGGAGACAGATCTTCCAGTTAAACTCATCCTCTTACTGCAGCTCTAACTCACAGCACATGGAGACAGAGCTTCCAGTTAAACTCATCCTCTTACTGCAGCTCTAACTCACAGCACATGGAGACAGACCTTCCAGTTAAATTCATCCTCTTCCTGCAGCTCTAACTCACAGCACATGGAGACAGACCTTCCAGTTAAACTCATCCTATTACTGCAGCTCTAACTCACAGCAAAAGGAGACAGATCTTCCAGTTAAACTCATCCTCTTACTGCAGCTCTAACTCACAGCACATGGAGACAGAGCTTCCAGTTAAACTCATCCTCTTACTGCAGCTCTAACTCACAGCACATGGAGACAGAGCTTCCAGTTAAACTCATCCTCTTACTGCAGCTCTAACTCACAGCACATGGAGACAGAGCTTCCAGTTAAACTCATCCTCTTACTGCAGCTCTAACTCACAGCACAAGGAGACAGATCTTCCAGTTAAACTCATCCTCTTACTGCAGCGCTAACTCACAGCACAAGAAGACAGAGCCTCCAGGTAAACTCATCCACTTACTGCAGCACAAACTCACAGCACATGGAGACAGAGCCTCCAGTTAAACTCATCCTCTTACTGCAATCTCACCATTGTTATCATTCGCATTTTCAATATTACGCACAGTTTATTGGAATTGGAGATGTACACTAATAAACCCACAATAAGTTAAAGTAGTCAGGCAAACTGATTTATGTGGGATTTTAAAGAGTTTGCTGTATTCCTCCGCACTTTTGTAAGTAGAAAAATCAATGCAAGCACGTCTTTGTAATGTGCAAAACTTCAGAGGGTCCATCTGCTATTGGCACCCATGTTTTCCAACAATTAATACTGATAGTATCAAGATGACAATCTTTACTTACCTTTGATCATCTGTGAATTCTCCTTTAAAGTTTAAAGGAAGACCCATAGAACGATCACTCTTCAGAGACTGACAACTGGGTACAGGTGACCCTGGTCTCTCTAACCGAACCCTGTGAATTCAAGATGGAGACAGAGTTTCCAGTTAAACACATCCTCTTACTGCAGCACTAACTCACAGCACAAGAAGACAGAGCCTCCAGTTAAACTCATCCTCTAACTGCAGCACTAACTCACAGCACAAGTGGACAGATCTTCCAGTTAAACTCATCCTCTTACTGCAGCTCTAACTCACAGCACAAAGAGACAGATCTTCCAGTTAAACTCATCCTCTTACTGCAGCTCTAACTCACAGCACAAGGAGACAGAACTTTCAGTTAAACTCATCCTCATACCACAGCTCTAACTCACAGCACAAGGAGACAGATCTTCCAATTAAACTCATCCTCTTACTGCAGCTCTTACTCACAGCACAAGAAGACGGAGCATCCAGTTAAACTCATCCTCTTACTGCAGCTCTAACTCACAGCACATGGAGACAGATCTTCCAGTTAAACTCATCCTCTTACTGCAGCGCTAACTCACAGCACATGGAGACAGACCTTCCAGTTAAACTCATCCTATTACTGCAGCTCTAACTCACAGCACAAGGAGACAGAACTTCCAGTTAAACTCATCCTCTTACTGCAGCTCTAACTCACTGCACATGGAGACAGATCTTCCAGTTAAACTCATCCTCTTACTGCAGCGCTAACTCACAGCACATGGAGACAGACCTTCCAGTTAAACTCATCCTCTTACTGCAGTTCTAACTCACAGCACAAAGAGACAGATCTTCCAGTTAAACTCATCCTCTTACTGCAGCTCTAACTCACAGCACAAGGAGACAGAACTTTCAGTTAAACTCATCCTCATACCACAGCTCTAACTCACAGCACAAGGAGACAGATCTTCCAGTTAAACTCATCCTCTTACTGCAGCTCTTACTCACAGCACAAGAAGACGGAGCATCCAGTTAAACTCATCCTCTTACTGCAGCTCTAACTCACAGCACATGGAGACAGATCTTCCAGTTAAACTCATCCTCTTACTGCAGCGCTAACTCACAGCACATGGAGACAGACCTTCCAGTTAAACTCATCCTATTACTGCAGCTCTAACTCACAGCACAAGGAGACAGAACTTCCAGTTAAACTCATCCTCTTACTGCAGCTCTAACTCACTGCACATGGAGACAGATCTTCCAGTTAAACTCATCCTCTTACTGCAGCGCTAACTCACAGCACATGGAGACAGACCTTCCAGTTAAACTCATCCTCTTACTGCAGTTCTAACTCACAGCACATGGAGACAGACCTTCCAGTTAAACTCATCCTATTACTGCAGCTCTAACTCACAGCACAAGGAGACAGATCTTCCAGTTAAACTCATCCTCTTACTGCAGCTCTAACTCACAGCACATGGAGACAAACCTTCCAGTTAAACTCATCCACTTACTGCAGCTCTAACTCACAGCACATGGAGACAGACCTTCCAGTTAAACTCATCCTCTTACTGCAGCTCTAACTCACAGCACATGAGCAGAGCTTCGAGTTAAACTCATCCTCTTACTGCAGCTCTTACTCACAGCACATGGAGACAGATCTTCCAGTTAAACTCATCCTCTTACTGCAGCTCTAACTCACAGCACAAGGAGAAAGATCTTCCAATTAAACTCACCCTCTTACTGCAGCTCTAACTCACAGCACATGGAGACAGAGCTTCCAGTTAAACTCATCCTCTTACTGCAGCTCTAACTCACAGCACATGGAGACAGAGCTTCCAGTTAAACTCATCCTCTTACTGCAGCTCTAACTCACAGCACATGGAGACAGACCTTCCAGTTAAATTCATCCTCTTACTGCAGCTCTAACTCACAGCACATGGAGACAGACCTTCCAGTTAAACTCATCCTCTTACTGCAGCTCTAACTCACAGCAAAAGGAGACAGATCTTCCAGTTAAACTCATCCTCTTACTGCAGCTCTAACTCACAGCACATGCAGACAGAGCTTCCAGTTAAACTCATCCTCTTACTGCAGCTCTAACTCACAGCACATGGAGACAGACCTTCCAGTTAAATTCATCCTCTTACTGCAGCTCTAAGTCACAGCACATGGAGACAGACCTTCCAGTTAAACTCATCCTATTACTGCAGCTCTAACTCACAGCAAAAGGAGACAGATCTTCCAGTTAAACTCATCCTCTTACTGCAGCTCTAACTCACAGCACATGGAGACAGAGCTTCCAGTTAAACTCATCCTCTTACTGCAGCTCTAACTCACAGCACATGGAGACAGAGCTTCCAGTTAAACTCATCCTCTTACTGCAGCTCTAACTCACAGCACATGGAGACAGAGCTTCCAGTTAAACTCATCCTATTACTGCAGCTCTAACTCACAGCACAAGGAGACAGATCTTCCAGTTAAACTCATCCTCTTACTGCAGCGCTAACTCACAGCACAAGAAGACAGAGCCTCCAGGTAAACTCATCCTCTTACTGCAATCTCACCATTGTTATCATTCGCATTTTCAATATTACGCACAGTTTATTGGAATTGGAGATGTACACTAATTAACCCACAATAAGTTAAAGTAGTCAGGCAAACTGATTTATACTGATAGTATCAAGATGACAATCTTTACTTACCTTTGATCATCTGTGAATTCTCCTTTAAAGTTTAAAGGAAGACCCATAGAACAATCACTCTTCAGAGACTGACAACTGGGTACAGGTGACCCTGGTCTCTCTAACCGAACCCTGTGAATTCAAGATGGAGACAGAGTTTCCAGTTAAACACATCCTCTTACTGCAGCACTAACTCACAGCACAAGAAGACAGAGCCTCCAGTTAAACTCATCCTCTAACTGCAGCACTAACTCACAGCACAAGTGGACAGATCTTCCAGTTAAACTCATCCTCTTACTGCAGCTCTAACTCACAGCACAAAGAGACAGATCTTCCAGTTAAACTCATCCTCTTACTGCAGCTCTAACTCACAGCACAAGGAGACAGAACTTCCAGTTAAACTCATCCTCATACCACAGCTCTAACTCACAGCACAAGGAGACAGATCTTCCAGTTAAACTCATCCTCTTACTGCAGCTCTTACTCACAGCACAAGAAGACAGAGCATCCAGTTAAACTCATCCTCTTACTGCAGCTCAAACTCACAGCACATGGAGACAGACCTTCCAGTTAAACTCATCCTCTTACTGCAGCTCTAACTCACAGCACATGGAGACAGATCTTCCAGTTAAACTCATCCTCTTACTGCAGCTCTAACTCAAAGCACAAGGAGACAGATCCTCCAGTTAAACTCATCCTCTTAACGCAGCTCTAACTCACAGCACATGGAGACAGAGCTTCCAGTTAAACTCATCCACTTACTGCAGCACAAACTCACAGCAAATGGAGACAGAGCCTCCAGTTAAACTCATCCTCTTAATGCAATCTCACCATTGTTATCATTTGCATTTTCAGTATTACGCACAGTCTATTGGAATTGGAGATGTACACTAATTAACCCACGATAAGTTAAAGTAGTCAGGCAAACTGGTTTATACTGATAGTATCAAGATGAAAATCTTTACTTACCTTTGATCTTCTGTGAATTCTCCTTTAAAGTTTAATGGAAGACCCATAGAACGATCACTCTTCAGAGACTGACAACTGGAAACAGGTGACCCTGGTCTCTCTAACCGAACCCTGTGAATTCAAGACGAAGACAGACCTTCCAGTTAAACACATCCTCTTACTGCAGCACTAACTCACAGCACAAGAAGACAGAGCCTCCAGTTAAACTCATCCTCTAACTGCAGCACTAACTCACAGCACAAGTGGACAGATCTTCCAGTTAAACTCATCCTCTTACTGCAGCTCTAACTCACAGCACAAAGAGACAGATCTTCCAGTTAAACTCATCCTCTTACTGCAGCTCTAACTCACAGCACAAGGAGACAGAACTTCCAGTTAAACTCATCCTCATACCACAGCTCTAACTCACAGCACAAGGAGACAGATCTTCCAGTTAAACTCATCCTCTTACTGCAGCTCTTACTCACAGCACAAGAAGACAGAGCATCCAGTTAAACTCATCCTCTTACTGCAGCTCAAACTCACAGCACATGGAGACAGACCTTCCAGTTAAACTCATCCTCTTACTGCAGCTCTAACTCACAGCACATGGAGACAGATCTTCCAGTTAAACTCATCCTCTTACTGCAGCTCTAACTCAAAGCACAAGGAGACAGATCCTCCAGTTAAACTCATCCTCTTAACGCAGCTCTAACTCACAGCACATGGAGACAGAGCTTCCAGTTAAACTCATCCACTTACTGCAGCACAAACTCACAGCAAATGGAGACAGAGCCTCCAGTTAAACTCATCCTCTTAATGCAATCTCACCATTGTTATCATTTGCATTTTCAGTATTACGCACAGTCTATTGGAATTGGAGATGTACACTAATTAACCCACGATAAGTTAAAGTAGTCAGGCAAACTGGTTTATACTGATAGTATCAAGATGAAAATCTTTACTTACCTTTGATCTTCTGTGAATTCTCCTTTAAAGTTTAATGGAAGACCCATAGAACGATCACTCTTCAGAGACTGACAACTGGAAACAGGTGACCCTGGTCTCTCTAACCGAACCCTGTGAATTCAAGACGAAGACAGACCTTCCAGTTAAACTCATCCTCTTACTGCAGTTCTATCTCACAACACATGGAGACAGACCTTCCAGTTAAACTCATCCTATTACTGCAGCTCTAACTCACAGCACATGGAGAGAGACCTTCCAGTTAAACTCATCCTCTTACTGCAGCTCTAACTCACAGCACATGGAGACAAGCCTTCCAGTTAAACTCATCCTATTACTGCAGCTCTAACTCACAGCACAGGGAGACAGACCTTCCAGTTAAACTCATCCTCTTACTGCAGCTCTAACTCACAGCACATGGAGACAGATCTTCCAGTTAAACTCATCCTCTTACTGCAGCTCTAACTCACAGCACATGGAGACAGATCTTCCAGTTAAACTCATCCTCTTACTGCAGCTCTAACTCACAGCACATGGAGACAGACCTTCCAGTTAAACTCATCCTCTTACTGCAGCTCTAACTCACAGCACATGGAGACAGACCTTCCAGTTAAACTCATCCTCTTACTGCAGCTCTTACTCACAGCACAAGAAGACAGAGCATCCAGTTAAACTAATCCTCTTACTGCAGCTCAAACTCACAGCACATGGAGACAGACCTTCCAGTTAAACTCATCCTCTTAATGCAATCTCACCATTGTTATCATTTGCATTTTCAGTATTACGCACAGTCTATTGGAATTGGAGATGTACACTAATTAACCCACGATAAGTTAAAGTAGTCAGGCAAACTGGTTTATACTGATAGTATCAAGATGAAAATCTTTACTTACCTTTGATCTTCTGTGAATTCTCCTTTAAAGTTTAATGGAAGACCCATAGAACGATCACTCTTCAGAGACTGACAACTGGAAACAGGTGACCCTGGTCTCTCTAACCGAACCCTGTGAATTCAAGACGAAGACAGACCTTCCAGTTAAACTCATCCTCTTACTGCAGCTCTATCTCACAACACATGGAGACAGACCTTCCAGTTAAACTCATCCTATTACTGCAGCTCTAACTCACAGCACATGGAGAGAGA
This sequence comes from Gymnothorax reevesii, assembly GCA_029721435.1. Classification (NCBI taxonomy): domain Eukaryota; kingdom Metazoa; phylum Chordata; class Actinopteri; order Anguilliformes; family Muraenidae; genus Gymnothorax; species Gymnothorax reevesii. The sequence continues at coordinate 190,070,394 of CM056573.1, read as the reverse complement.
CCTTCCAGTTAAACTCATCCTCTTACTGCAGCTCTAACTCACAGCACATGGAGACAAGCCTTCCAGTTAAACTCATCCTATTACTGCAGCTCTAACTCACAGCACAGGGAGACAGACCTTCCAGTTAAACTCATCCTCTTACTGCAGCTCTAACTCACAGCACATGGAGACAGATCTTCCAGTTAAACTCATCCTCTTACTGCAGCTCTAACTCACAGCACATGGAGACAGATCTTCCAGTTAAACTCATCCTCTTACTGCAGCTCTAACTCACAGCACATGGAGACAGACCTTCCAGTTAAACTCATCCTCTTACTGCAGCTCTAACTCACAGCACATGGAGACAGACCTTCCAGTTAAACTCATCCTCTTACTGCAGCTCTTACTCACAGCACAAGAAGACAGAGCATCCAGTTAAACTCATCCTCTTACTGCAGCTCAAACTCACAGCACATGGAGACAGACCTTCCAGTTAAACTCATCCTCTTACTGCAGCTCTAACTCACAGCACATGGAGACAGATCTTCCAGTTAAACTCATCCTCTTACTGCAGCTCTAACTCAAAGCACAAGGAGACAGATCCTCCAGTTAAACTCATCCTCTTAACGCAGCTCTAACTCACAGCACATGGAGACAGAGCTTCCAGTTAAACTCATCCACTTACTGCAGCACAAACTCACAGCAAATGGAGACAGAGCCTCCAGTTAAACTCATCCTCTTAATGCAATCTCACCATTGTTATCATTTGCATTTTCAGTATTACGCACAGTCTATTGGAATTGGAGATGTACACTAATTAACCCACGATAAGTTAAAGTAGTCAGGCAAACTGGTTTATACTGATAGTATCAAGATGAAAATCTTTACATACCTTTGATCTTCTGTGAATTCTCCTTTAAAGTTTAATGGAAGACCCATAGAACGATCACTCTTCAGAGACTGACAACTGGGAACAGGTGACCCTGGTCTCTCTAACCGAACCCTGTGAATTCAAGACGAAGACAGACCTTCCAGTTAAACTCATCCTCTTACTGCAGCTCTATCTCACAACACATGGAGACAGACCTTCCAGTTAAACTCATCCTATTACTGCAGCTCTAACTCACAGCACATGGAGAGAGACCTTCCAGTTAAACTCATCCTCTTACTGCAGCTCTAACTCACAGCACATGGAGACAAGCCTTCCAGTTAAACTCATCCTATTACTGCAGCTCTAACTCACAGCACAGGGAGACAGACCTTCCAGTTAAACTCATCCTCTTACTGCAGCTCTAACTCACAGCACATGGAGACAGATCTTCCAGTTAAACTCATCCTCTTACTGCAGCTCTAACTCACAGCACATGGAGACAGATCTTCCAGTTAAACTCATCCTCTTACTGCAGCTCTAACTCACAGCACATGGAGACAGACCTTCCAGTTAAACTCATCCTCTTACTGCAGCTCTAACTCACAGCACATGGAGACAGACCTTCCAGTTAAACTCATCCTCTTACTGCAGCTTTAACTCACAGCACAAGAAGACATAGCCTCCAGTTAAACTCATCCTCTAACTGCAGCTCTAACTCACAGCACAAGGAGACAGATCTTCCAGTTAAACACACCCTCTTACTGCAGCTCTTACTCACAGCACATGGAGACAGACCTTCCAGTTAAACTCATCCTATTACTGCAGCTCTAACTCACAGCAAAAGGAGACAGATCTTCCAGTTAAACTCATCCTCTAACTGCAGCTCTAACTCACAGCACAAGGAGACAGAACTTCGAGTTAAACTCATCCTCATACCACAGCTCTAACTCACAGCACATGGAGACAGAGCATCCAGTTAAACTCATCCTCTTACTGCAGCTCTAACTCACAGCACATGGAGACAGACCTTCCAGTTAAACTCATCCTCTTACTGCAGCTTTAACTCACAGCACAAGGAGACAGATCCTCCAGTTAAACTCATCCTCTTAACGCAGCTCTAACTCACAGCACATGGAGACAGAGCTTCCAGTTTAACTCATCTACTTACTGCAGCACAAACTCACAGCACAAGGAGACAGAGCATCCAGTTAAACTCATCCTCTTACCGCAGCTCTAACTCACAGCACAAGAAGACAGATCTTCCAGTTAAACTCATCCTCTTACTGCAGCTCTTACTCACAGCACAAGAAGACAGAGCCTCCAGTTAAACTCATCCTCTTACTGCAGCTCTAACTCACAGCACAAGAAGAAAGAGACTCCAGTTAAACTCATCCTCTTACTGCAGCTCTCACTCACAGCACAGGGAGACAGACCTTCCAGTTAAACTCATCCTCTTACTGCAGCTCTATCTCACAACACATGGAGACAGACCTTCCAGTTAAACTCATCCTATTACTGCAGCTCTAACTCACAGCACATGGAGAGAGACCTTCCAGTTAAACTCATCCTCTTACTGCAGCTCTAACTCACAGCACATGGAGACAAGCCTTCCAGTTAAACTCATCCTATTACTGCAGCTCTAACTCACAGCACAGGGAGACAGACCTTCCAGTTAAACTCATCCTCTTACTGCAGCTCTAACTCACAGCACATGGAGACAGATCTTCCAGTTAAACTCATCCTCTTACTGCAGCTCTAACTCACAGCACATGGAGACAGATCTTCCAGTTAAACTCATCCTCTTACTGCAGCTCTAACTCACAGCACATGGAGACAGACCTTCCAGTTAAACTCATCCTCTTACTGCAGCTCTAACTCACAGCACATGGAGACAGACCTTCCAGTTAAACTCATCCTCTTACTGCAGCTTTAACTCACAGCACAAGAAGACATAGCCTCCAGTTAAACTCATCCTCTAACTGCAGCTCTAACTCACAGCACAAGGAGACAGATCTTCCAGTTAAACACACCCTCTTACTGCAGCTCTTACTCACAGCACATGGAGACAGACCTTCCAGTTAAACTCATCCTATTACTGCAGCTCTAACTCACAGCAAAAGGAGACAGATCTTCCAGTTAAACTCATCCTCTAACTGCAGCTCTAACTCACAGCACAAGGAGACAGAACTTCGAGTTAAACTCATCCTCATACCACAGCTCTAACTCACAGCACATGGAGACAGAGCATCCAGTTAAACTCATCCTCTTACTGCAGCTCTAACTCACAGCACATGGAGACAGACCTTCCAGTTAAACTCATCCTCTTACTGCAGCTTTAACTCACAGCACAAGGAGACAGATCCTCCAGTTAAACTCATCCTCTTAACGCAGCTCTAACTCACAGCACATGGAGACAGAGCTTCCAGTTTAACTCATCTACTTACTGCAGCACAAACTCACAGCACAAGGAGACAGAGCATCCAGTTAAACTCATCCTCTTACCGCAGCTCTAACTCACAGCACAAGAAGACAGATCTTCCAGTTAAACTCATCCTCTTACTGCAGCTCTTACTCACAGCACAAGAAGACAGAGCCTCCAGTTAAACTCATCCTCTTACTGCAGCTCTAACTCACAGCACAAGAAGAAAGAGACTCCAGTTAAACTCATCCTCTTACTGCAGCTCTCACTCACAGCACAAGAAGACAGAGCCTCTAGTTAAACTCATCCTCTTACTGCAGCTCTAACTCACAGCAGAAGGAGACAGATCTTCCAGTTAAACTTATCCTTTTACCACAGCTCTAACTCACAGCACAAGAAGACAGATCTTCCAGTTAAACTCATCCTCTTACTGCAGCTCTAACTCACAGCACAAGGAGACAGATCTTCCATTTATACTCATCCTCTTACTGCAGCTCTAACTCACAGCACAAGGAGACAGATCTTCCAGTTAAACTCATCCTCTTACCGCAGCTCTAACTCACAGCACAAGAAGACAGATTTTCCAGTTAAATTCATCCTCTCACCGCAGCTCTAACTCACAGCACAAGAAGACAGATTTTCCAGTTTAACTCATCCTCTTACCGCAGCTCTAACTCACAGCACAAGAAGACAGATCTTCCAGTTAAAGTCATCCTCTTACTGGAGCTCTAACTCACAGCACAAGGAGACAGATCTTCCAGTTAAACTCATCCTCTTACCGCAGCTCTAACTCACAGCACAAGGAGACAGATCTTCCAGTTAAACTCATCCTCTTACCGGAGCTCTAACTCACAGCACAAAGAGACAGATCTTCCAGTTAAACTCATCCTCTTACCGCAGCTCTATCTCACAGCACAAGGAGACAGATCTTCCAGTTAAACTCATCCTCTAACTGCAGCTCTTATTCACAGCACAAGAAGACAGAGCCTCCAGTTAAACTCATCCTCTTACTGCAGCTCTAACTCACAGCACAAGAAGAAAGAGACTCCAGTTAAACTCATCCTCTCACTGCAGCTCTAACTCACAGCACAAGAAGAAAAAGACTCCAATTAAACTCATCCTCTTACTGCAGCGCTAACTCACAGCACAAGAAGACAGAGCCTCCAGGTAAACTCATCCACTTACTGCAGCACAAACTCACAGCACATGGAGACAGAGCCTCCAGTTAAACTCATCCTCTTACTGCAATCTCACCATTGTTATCATTCGCATTTTCAATATTACGCACAGTTTATTGGAATTGGAGATGTACACTAATTAACCCACAATAAGTTAAAGTAGTCAGGCAAACTGATTTATACTGATAGTATCAAGATGACAATCTTTACTTACCTTTGATCATCTGTGAATTCTCCTTTAAAGTTTAAAGGAAGACCCATAGAACGATCACTCTTCAGAGACTGACAACTGGGTACAGGTGACCCTGGTCTCTCTAACCGAACCCTGTGAATTCAAGATGGAGACAGAGTTTCCAGTTAAACACATCCTCTTACTGCAGCACTAACTCACAGCACAAGAAGACAGAGCCTCCAGTTAAACTCATCCTCTAACTGCAGCACTAACTCACAGCACAAGTGGACAGATCTTCCAGTTAAACTCATCCTCTTACTGCAGCTCTAACTCACAGCACAAAGAGACAGATCTTCCAGTTAAACTCATCCTCATACCACAGCTCTAACTCACAGCACAAGGAGACAGATCTTCCAGTTAAACTCATCCTCTTACTGCAGCTCTTACTCACAGCACAAGAAGACATAGCATTCAGTTAAACTCATCCTCTTACTGCAGCTCTAACTCACAGCACAAGGAGACAGATCTTCCAGTTAAACTCATCCTCTTACTGCAGCTCTAACTCACAGCACAAGAAGACAGAGCCTCCAGTTAAACTCATCCTCTAACTGCAGCTCTAACTCACAGCACAAGGAGACAGAACTTCCAGTTAAACTCATCCTCATACCACAGCTCTAACTCACAGCACATGGAGACAGAGCATCCAGTTAAACTCATCCTCTTACTGCAGCTCTAACCCACAGCACATGGAGACAGACCTTCCAGTTAAACTCATCCTCTTACAGATCTTCCAGTTAAACTCATCCTCTTACTGCAGCTCTAACTCACAGCACATGGAGACAGACCTTCCAGTTAAACTCATCCTATTACTGCAGCTCTAACTCACAATACAAGGAGACAGATCTTCCAGTTAAACTCATCCTCTTACTGCAGCTCTAACTCACAGCACATGGAGACAGAGCTTCCAGTTAAACTCATCCTCTTATTGCAGCACAAACTCACAGCACATGGAGACAGAGCCTCCAGTTAAACTCATCCTCTTACTGCAATCTCACCATTGTTATCATTTGCATTTTCAATATTACGCACAGTTTATTGGAATTGGAGATGTACACCAATTAACCCACTATAAGTTAAAGTAGTCAGGAAAACTGATTTATACTGATAGTATCAAGATGACAATCTTTACTTACCTTAGATCTTCTGTGAATTCTCCTTTAAAGTTTAATGGAAGACCCATAGAACGATCACTCTTCAGAGACTGACAACTGGGTACAGGTGACCCTGGTCTCTCTAACCGAACCCTGTGAATTCAAGACGGAGACAGAGCTTCCAGTTAAACTCATCCTTTTACTGCAGCTCTAACTCACAGCACATGGAGACACACCTTCCAGTTAAACTCATCCTATTACTGCAGCGCTAACTCACAGCACATGGAGACAGATCTTCCAGTTAAACTCATCCTCTTACTGCAGCACTAACTAACAGCACATGGAGACAGACCTTCCAGTTAAACTCATCCTCTTACTGCAGTTCTAACTCACAGCACATGGAGACAGACCTTCCAGTTAAACTCATCCTATTACTGCAGCTCTAACTCACAGCACAAGGAGACAGATCTTCCAGTTAAACTCATCCTCTTACTGCAGCTCTAACTCACAGCACATGGAGACAAACCTTCCAGTTAAACTCATCCACTTACTGCAGCACAAACTCACAGCACATGGAGACAGACCTTCCAGTTAAACTCATCCTCTTACTGCAGCTCTAACTCACAGCACATGAGCAGAGCTTCGAGTAAAACTCATCCTCTTACTGCAGCTCTTACTCACAGCACATGGAGACAGATCTTCCAGTTAAACTCATCCTCTTACTGCAGCTCTAACTCACAGCACAAGGAGACAGATCTTCCAGTTAAACTCATCCTCTTACTGCAGCTCTAACTCACAGCACAAGAAGACAGATTTTCCAGTTAAATTCATCCTCTCACCGCAGCTCTAACTAACAGCACAAGAAGACAGATTTTCCAGTTTAACTCATCCTCTTACCGCAGCTCTAACTCACAGCACAAGAAGACAGATCTTCCAGTTAAAGTCATCCTCTTACTGGAGCTCTAACTCACAGCACAAGGAGACAGATCTTCCAGTTAAACTCATCCTCTTACCGCAGCTCTAACTCACAGCACAAGGAGACAGATCTTCCAGTTAAACTCATCCTCTTACTGGAGCTCTAACTCACAGCACAAAGAGACAGATCTTCCAGTTAAACTCATCCTCTTACCGCAGCTCTATCTCACAGCACAAGGAGACAGATCTTCCAGTTAAACTCATCCTCTAACTGCAGCTCTTATTCACAGCACAAGAAGACAGAGCCTCCAGTTAAACTCATCCTCTTACTGCAGCTCTAACTCACAGCACAAGAAGAAAGAGACTCCAGTTAAACTCATCCTCTTACTGCAGCTCTAACTCACAGCACAAGAAGAAAGAGACTCCAATTAAACTCATCCTCTTACTGCAGCGCTAACTCACAGCACAAGAAGACAGAGCCTCCAGGTAAACTCATCCACTTACTGCAGCACAAACTCACAGCACATGGAGACAGAGCCTCCAGTTAAACTCATCCTCTTACTGCAATCTCACCATTGTTATCATTCGCATTTTCAATATTACGCACAGTTTATTGGAATTGGAGATGTACACTAATTAACCCACAATAAGTTAAAGTAGTCAGGCAAACTGATTTATACTGATAGTATCAAGATGACAATCTTTACTTACCTTTGATCATCTGTGAATTCTCCTTTAAAGTTTAAAGGAAGACCCATAGAACGATCACTCTTCAGAGACTGACAACTGGGTACAGGTGACCCTGGTCTCTCTAACCGAACCCTGTGAATTCAAGATGGAGACAGAGTTTCCAGTTAAACACATCCTCTTACTGCAGCACTAACTCACAGCACAAGAAGACAGAGCCTCCAGTTAAACTCATCCTCTAACTGCAGCACTAACTCACAGCACAAGTGGACAGATCTTCCAGTTAAACTCATCCTCTTACTGCAGCTCTAACTCACAGCACAAAGAGACAGATCTTCCAGTTAAACTCATCCTCATACCACAGCTCTAACTCACAGCACAAGGAGACAGATCTTCCAGTTAAACTCATCCTCTTACTGCAGCTCTTACTCACAGCACAAGAAGACATAGCATTCAGTTAAACTCATCCTCTTACTGCAGCTCTAACTCACAGCACAAGGAGACAGATCTTCCAGTTAAACTCATCCTCTTACTGCAGCTCTAACTCACAGCACAAGAAGACAGAGCCTCCAGTTAAACTCATCCTCTAACTGCAGCTCTAACTCACAGCACAAGGAGACAGAACTTCCAGTTAAACTCATCCTCATACCACAGCTCTAACTCACAGCACATGGAGACAGAGCATCCAGTTAAACTCATCCTCTTACTGCAGCTCTAACCCACAGCACATGGAGACAGACCTTCCAGTTAAACTCATCCTCTTACAGATCTTCCAGTTAAACTCATCCTCTTACTGCAGCTCTAACTCACAGCACATGGAGACAGACCTTCCAGTTAAACTCATCCTATTACTGCAGCTCTAACTCACAATACAAGGAGACAGATCTTCCAGTTAAACTCATCCTCTTACTGCAGCTCTAACTCACAGCACATGGAGACAGAGCTTCCAGTTAAACTCATCCTCTTATTGCAGCACAAACTCACAGCACATGGAGACAGAGCCTCCAGTTAAACTCATCCTCTTACTGCAATCTCACCATTGTGATCATTTGCATTTTCAATATTACGCACAGTTTATTGGAATTGGAGATGTACACTAATTAACCCACTATAAGTTAAAGTAGTCAGGAAAACTGATTTATACTGATAGTATCAAGATGACAATCTTTACTTACCTTAGATCTTCTGTGAATTCTCCTTTAAAGTTTAATGGAAGACCCATAGAACGATCACTCTTCAGAGACTGACAACTGGGTACAGGTGACCCTGGTCTCTCTAACCGAACCCTGTGAATTCAAGACGGAGACAGAGCTTCCAGTTAAACTCATCCTTTTACTGCAGCTCTAACTCACAGCACATGGAGACACACCTTCCAGTTAAACTCATCCTATTACTGCAGCGCTAACTCACAGCACATGGAGACAGATCTTCCAGTTAAACTCATCCTCTTACTGCAGCGCTAACTCACAGCACATGGAGACAGACCTTCCAGTTAAACTCATCCTCTTACTGCAGTTCTAACTCACAGCACATGGAGACAGACCTTCCAGTTAAACTCATCCTATTACTGCAGCTCTAACTCACAGCACAAGGAGACAGATCTTCCAGTTAAACTCATCCTCTTACTGCAGCTCTAACTCACAGCACATGGAGACAAACCTTCCAGTTAAACTCATCCACTTACTGCAGCACAAACTCACAGCACATGGAGACAGACCTTCCAGTTAAACTCATCCTCTTACTGCAGCTCTAACTCACAGCACATGAGCAGAGCTTCGAGTAAAACTCATCCTCTTACTGCAGCTCTTACTCACAGCACATGGAGACAGATCTTCCAGTTAAACTCATCCTCTTACTGCAGCTCTAACTCACAGCACAAGGAGAAAGATCTTCCAATTAAACTCATCCTCTTACTGCAGCTCTAACTCACAGCACATGGAGACAGAGCTTCCAGTTAAACTCATCCTCTTACTGCAGCTCTTACTCACAGCACATGGAGACAGAGCTTCCAGTTAAACTCATCCGCTTACTGCAGCTCTAACTCACAGCACATGGAGACAGAGCTTACAGTTAAACTCATCCTCTTACTGCAGCTCTAACTCACAGCACAAGGAGACAGATCTTCCAGTTAAACTCATCCTCTTACAGATCTTCCAGTTAAACTCATCCTCTTACTGCAGCTCTAACTCACAGCACATGGAGACAGACCTTCCAGTTAAACTCATCCTATTACTGCAGCTCTAACTCATAGCACAAGGAGACAGATCTTCCAGTTAAACTCATCCTCTTACTGCAGCGCTAACTCACAGCACAAGAAGACAGAGCCTCCAGGTAAACTCATCCACTTACTGCAGCACAAACTCACAGCACATGGAGACAGAGCCTCCAGTTATACTCATCCTCTTACTGCAATCTCACCATTGTTATCATTCGCATTTTCAATATTACGCACAGTTTATTGGAATTGGAGATGTACACTAATTAACCCACTATAAGTTAAAGTAGTCAGGCAAACTGATTTATACTGATAGTATCAAGATGACAATCTTTACTTACCTTAGATCTTCTGTGAATTCTCCTTGAAAGTTTAATGGAAGACCCATAGAACGATCACTCTTCAGAGACTGACAACTGGGTACAGGTGACCCTGGTCTCTCTAACCGAACCCTGTGAATTCAAGACGGAGACAGAGCTTCCAGTTAAACTCATCCTATTACTGCAGCTCTAACTCACAGCACATGGAGACACACCTTCCAGTTAAACTCATCCTCTTACAGCAGCTCTAACTCACAGCACATGGAGACAGACCATCCAGTTAAACTCATCCTATTACTGCAGCGCTAACTCACAGCACATGGAGACAGATCTTCCAGTTAAACTCATCCTCTTACTGCAGCGCTAACTCACAGCACATGGAGACAGACCTTCCAGTTAAACTCATCCTCTTACTGCAGTTCTAACTCACAGCACATGGAGACAGACCTTCCAGTTAAACTCATCCTATTACTGCAGCTCTAACTCACAGCACAAGGAGACAGATCTTCCAGTTAAACTCATTCTCTTACTGCAGCTCTAACTCACAGCACATGGAGACAAACCTTCCAGTTAAACTCATCCACTTACTGCAGCACAAACTCACAGCACATGGAGACAGACCTTCCAGTTAAACTCATCCTCTTACTGCAGCTCTAACTCACAGCACATGAGCAGAGCTTCGAGTTAAACTCATCCTCTTACTGCAGCTCTTACTCACAGCACATGGAGACAGATCTTCCAGTTAAACTCATCCTCTTACTGCAGCTCTAACTCACAGCACAAGGAGAAAGATCTTCCAATTAAACTCATCCTCTTACTGCAGCTCTAACTCACAGCACATGGAGACAGAGCTTCCAGTTAAACTCATCCTCTTACTGCAGCTCTAACTCACAGCACATGGAGACAGAGCTTCCAGTTAAACTCATCCTCTTACTGCAGCTCTAACTCACAGCACATGGAGACAGACCTTCCAGTTAAATTCATCCTCTTACTGCAGCTCTAACTCACAGCACATGGAGACAGACCTTCCAGTTAAACTCATCCTCTTACTGCAGCTCTAACTCACAGCAAAAGGAGACAGATCTTCCAGTTAAACTCATCCTCTTACTGCAGCTCTAACTCACAGCACATGGAGACAGAGCTTCCAGTTAAACTCATTCTCTTACTGCAGCTCTAACTCACAGCACATGGAGACAGACCTTCCAGTTAAATTCATCCTCTTCCTGCAGCTGTAACTCACAGCACATGGAGACAGACCTTCCAGTTAAACTCATCCTCTTACTGCAGTTCTAACTCACAGCACATGGAGACAGACCTTCCAGTTAAACTCATCCTATTACTGCAGCTCTAACTCACAGCACAAGGAGACAGATCTTCCAGTTAAACTCATCCTCTTACTGCAGCTCTAACTCACAGCACATGGAGACAAACCTTCCAGTTAAACTCATCCACTTACTGCAGCACAAACTCACAGCACATGGAGACAGAACTTCCAGTTAAACTCATCCTCTTACTGCAGCTCTAACTCACAGCACATGAGCAGAGCTTCGAGTAAAACTCATCCTCTTACTGCAGCTCTTACTCACAGCACATGGAGACAGATCTTCCAGTTAAACTCATCCTCTTACTGCAGCTCTAACTCACAGCACAAGGAGAAAGATCTTCCAATTAAACTCATCCTCTTACTGCAGCTCTAACTCACAGCACATGGAGACAGAGCTTACAGTTAAACTCATCCTCTTACTGCAGCTCTAACTCACAGCACAAGGAGACAGATCTTCCAGTTAAACTCATCCTCTAACAGATCTTCCAGTTAAACTCATCCTCTTACTGCAGCTCTAACTCACAGCACATGGAGACAGACCTTCCAGTTAAACTCATCCTATTACTGCAGCTCTAACTCATAGCACAAGGAGACAGATCTTCCAGTTAAACTCATCCTCTTACTGCAGCGCTAACTCACAGCACAAGAAGACAGAGCCTCCAGGTAAAATCATCCACTTACTGCAGCACAAACTCACAGCACATGGAGACAGAGCCTCCAGTTAAACTCATCCTCTTACTGCAATCTCACCATTGTTATCATTCGCATTTTCAATATTACGCACAGTTTATTGGAATTGGAGATGTACACTAATTAACCCACAATAAGTTAAAGTAGTCAGGCAAACTGATTTATACTGATAGTATCAAGATGACAATCTTTACTTACCTTTGATCATCTGTGAATTCTCCTTTAAAGTTTAAAGGAAGACCATTAGAACGATCACTCTTCAGAGACTGACAACTGGGTTCAAGTGACCCTGGTCTCTCTAACCGAACCCTGTGAATTCAAGATGGAGACAGAGTTTCCAGTTAAACACATCCTCTTACTGCAGCACTAACTCACAGCACAAGAAGACAGAGCCTCCAGTTAAACTCATCCTCTAACTGCAGCACTAACTCACAGCAGAAGTGGACAGATCTTCCAGTTAAACTCATCCTCTTACTGCAGCTCTAACTCACAGCACAAAGAGACAGATCTTCCAGTTAAACACATCCTCTTACTGCAGCTCTAACTCACAGCACAAGGAGACAGAACTTCCAGTTAAACTCATCCTCATACCACAGCTCTAACTCACAGCACAAGGAGACAGATCTTCCAGTTAAACTCATCCTCTTACTGCAGCTCTTACTCACAGCACAAGAAGACAGAGCATCCAGTTAAACTCATCCTCTTACTGCAGCTCTAACTCACAGCACAAGGAGACAGATCTTCCAGTTAAACTCATTCTCTTACTGCAGCTCTAACTCACAGCACATGGAGACAAACCTTCCAGTTAAACTCATCCACTTACTGCAGCACAAACTCACAGCACATGGAGACAGACCTTCCAGTTAAACTCATCCTCTTACTGCAGCTCTAACTCACAGCACATGAGCAGAGCTTCGAGTTAAACTCATCCTCTTACTGCAGCTCTTACTCACAGCACATGGAGACAGATCTTCCAGTTAAACTCATCCTCTTACTGCAGCTCTAACTCACAGCACAAGGAGAAAGATCTTCCAATTAAACTCATCCTCTTACTGCAGCTCTAACTCACAGCACATGGAGACAGAGCTTCCAGTTAAACTCATCCTCTTACTGCAGCTCTAACTCACAGCACATGGAGACAGAGCTTCCAGTTAAACTCATCCTCTTACTGCAGCTCTAACTCACAGCACATGGAGACAGACCTTCCAGTTAAATTCATCCTCTTACTGCAGCTCTAACTCACAGCACATGGAGACAGACCTTCCAGTTAAACTCATCCTCTTACTGCAGCTCTAACTCACAGCAAAAGGAGACAGATCTTCCAGTTAAACTCATCCTCTTACTGCAGCTCTAACTCACAGCACATGGAGACAGAGCTTCCAGTTAAACTCATTCTCTTACTGCAGCTCTAACTCACAGCACATGGAGACAGACCTTCCAGTTAAATTCATCCTCTTCCTGCAGCTGTAACTCACAGCACATGGAGACAGACCTTCCAGTTAAACTCATCCTCTTACTGCAGTTCTAACTCACAGCACATGGAGACAGACCTTCCAGTTAAACTCATCCTATTACTGCAGCTCTAACTCACAGCACAAGGAGACAGATCTTCCAGTTAAACTCATCCTCTTACTGCAGCTCTAACTCACAGCACATGGAGACAAACCTTCCAGTTAAACTCATCCACTTACTGCAGCACAAACTCACAGCACATGGAGACAGAACTTCCAGTTAAACTCATCCTCTTACTGCAGCTCTAACTCACAGCACATGAGCAGAGCTTCGAGTAAAACTCATCCTCTTACTGCAGCTCTTACTCACAGCACATGGAGACAGATCTTCCAGTTAAACTCATCCTCTTACTGCAGCTCTAACTCACAGCACAAGGAGAAAGACCTTCCAATTAAACTCATCCTCTTACTGCAGCTCTAACTCACAGCACATGGAGACAGAGCTTACAGTTAAACTCATCCTCTTACTGCAGCTCTAACTCACAGCACAAGGAGACAGATCTTCCAGTTAAACTCATCCTCTAACAGATCTTCCAGTTAAACTCATCCTCTTACTGCAGCTCTAACTCACAGCACATGGAGACAGACCTTCCAGTTAAACTCATCCTATTACTGCAGCTCTAACTCATAGCACAAGGAGACAGATCTTCCAGTTAAACTCATCCTCTTACTGCAGCGCTAACTCACAGCACAAGAAGACAGAGCCTCCAGGTAAAATCATCCACTTACTGCAGCACAAACTCACAGCACATGGAGACAGAGCCTCCAGTTAAACTCATCCTCTTACTGCAATCTCACCATTGTTATCATTCGCATTTTCAATATTACGCACAGTTTATTGGAATTGGAGATGTACACTAATTAACCCACAATAAGTTAAAGTAGTCAGGCAAACTGATTTATACTGATAGTATCAAGATGACAATCTTTACTTACCTTTGATCATCTGTGAATTCTCCTTTAAAGTTTAAAGGAAGACCATTAGAACGATCACTCTTCAGAGACTGACAACTGGGTTCAAGTGACCCTGGTCTCTCTAACCGAACCCTGTGAATTCAAGATGGAGACAGAGTTTCCAGTTAAACACATCCTCTTACTGCAGCACTAACTCACAGCACAAGAAGACAGAGCCTCCAGTTAAACTCATCCTCTAACTGCAGCACTAACTCACAGCAGAAGTGGACAGATCTTCCAGTTAAACTCATCCTCTTACTGCAGCTCTAACTCACAGCACAAAGAGACAGATCTTCCAGTTAAACACATCCTCTTACTGCAGCTCTAACTCACAGCACAAGGAGACAGAACTTCCAGTTAAACTCATCCTCATACCACAGCTCTAACTCACAGCACAAGGAGACAGATCTTCCAGTTAAACTCATCCTCTTACTGCAGCTCTTACTCACAGCACAAGAAGACAGAGCATCCAGTTAAACTCATCCTCTTACTGCAGCTCTAACTCACAGCACAAGGAGACAGATCTTCCAGTTAAACTCATCCTCTTACTGCAGCTCTAACTCACAGCACAAGAAGACAGAGCCTCCAGTTAAACTCATCCTCAAACTGCAGCTCTAACTCACAGCACAAGGAGACAGAACTTCCAGTTAAACTCATCCTCATACCACAGCTCTAACTCACAGCACATGGAGACAGAGCATCCAGTTAAACTCATCCTCTTACTGCAGCTCTAACACACAGCACATGGAGACAGACCTTCCAGTTAACTCATCCTCTTACAGATCTTCCAGTTAAACTCATCCTCTTATTGCAGCTCTAACTCACAGCACATGGAGACAGACCTTCCAGTTAAACTCATCCTATTACTGCAGCTCTTACTCACAGCACAAGGAGACAGATCTTCCAGTTAAACTCATCCTCTTATTGCAGCACAAACTCACAGCACATGGAGACAGAGCCTCCAGTTAAACTCATCCTCTTACTGCAATCTCACCATTGTTATCATTTGCATTTTCAATATTACGCACAGTTTATTGGAATTGGAGATGTACACTAATTAACCCACTATAAGTTAAAGTAGTCAGGCAAACTGATTTATACTGATAGTATCAAGATGACAATCTTTACTTACCTTAGATCTTCTGTGAATTCTCCTTTAAAGTTTGATGGAAGACCCATAGAACGATCACTCTTCAGAGACTGACAACTGGATACAGGTGACCCTGGTCTCTCTAACCGAACCCTGTGAATTCAAGACGGAGACAGAGCTTCCAGTTAAACTCATCCTATTACTGCAGCTCTAACTCACAGCACATGGAGACACACCTTCCAGTTAAACTCATCCTCTTACTGCAGCTCTAACTCACAGCACATGGAGACAGACCATCCAGTTAAACTCATCCTATTACTGCAGCGCTAACTCCCAGCACATGGAGACAGATCTTCCAGTTAAACTCATCCTCTTACTGCAGCGCTAACTCACAGCACATGGAGACAGACCTTCCAGTTAAACTCATCCTCTTACTTCAGTTCTAACTCACAGCACATGGAGACAGACCTTCCAGTTAAACTCATCCTATTACTGCAGCTCTAACTCACAGCACAAGGAGACAGATCTTCCAGTTAAACTCATTCTCTTACTGCAGCTCTAACTCACAGCACATGGAGACAAACCTTCCAGTTAAACTCATCCACTTACTGCAGCACAAACTCACAGCACATGGAGACAGACCTTCCAGTTAAACTCATCCTCTTACTGCAGCTCTAACTCACAGCACATGAGCAGAGCTTCGAGTTAAACACATCCTCTTACTGCAGCTCTTACTCACAGCACATGGAGACAGATCTTCCAGTTAAACTCATCCTCTTACTGCAGCTCTAACTCACAGCACAAGGAGAAAGATCTTCCAATTAAACTCATCCTCTTACTGCAGCTCTAACTCACAGCACATGGAGACAGAGCTTCCAGTTAAACTCATCCTCTTACTGCAGCTCTAACTCACAGCACATGGAGACAGAGCTTCCAGTTAAACTCATCCTCTTACTGCAGCTCTTACTCACAGCACATGGAGACAGACCTTCCAGTTAAATTCATCCTCTTACTGCAGCTCTAACTCACAGCACATGGAGACAGACCTTCCAGTTAAACTCATCCTCTTACTGCAGCTCTAACTCACAGCAAAAGGAGACAGATCTTCCAGTTAAACTCATCCTCTTACTGCAGCTCTAACTCACAGCACATGGAGACAGAGCTTCCAGTTAAACTCATCCTCTTACTGCAGCTCTAACTCACAGCACATGGAGACAGACCTTCCAGTTAAATTCATCCTCTTCCTGCAGCTCTAACTCACAGCACATGGAGACAGACCTTCCAGTTAAACTCATCCTATTACTGCAGCTCTAACTCACAGCAAAAGGAGACAGATCTTCCAGTTAAACTCATCCTCTTACTGCAGCTCTAACTCACAGCACATGGAGACAGAGCTTCCAGTTAAACTCATCCTCTTACTGCAGCTGTAACTCACAGCACATGGAGACAGAGCTTCCAGTTAAACTCATCCTCTTACTGCAGCTCTAACTCACAGCACATGGAGACAGAGCTTCCAGTCAAACTCATCCTCTTACTGCAGCTCTAACTCACAGCACAAGGAGACAGATCTTCCAGTTAAACTCATCCTCTTACTGCAGCGCTAACTCACAGCACAAGAAGACAGAGCCTCCAGGTAAACTCATCCACTTACTGCAGCACAAACTCACAGCACATGGAGACAGAGCCTCCAGTTAAACTCATCCTCTTACTGCAATCTCACCATTGTTATCATTCGCATTTTTAATATTACGCACAGTTTATAGGAATTGGAGATGTACACTAATTAACCCACAATAAGTTAAAGTAGTCAGGCAAACTGATTTATACTGATAGTATCAAGATGACAATCTTTACTTACCTTTGATCATCTGTGAATTCTCCTTTAAAGTTTAAAGGAAGACCCATAGAACGATCACTCTTCAGAGACTGACAACTGGGTACAGGTGACCCTGGTCTCTCTAACCGAACCCTGTGAATTCAAGATGGAGACAGAGTTTCCAGTTAAACAAATCCTCTTACTGCAGCACTAACTCACAGCACAAGAAGACAGAGCCTCCAGTTAAACTCATCCTCTAACTGCAGCACTAACTCACAGCACAAGTGGACAGATCGTCCAGTTAAACTCATCCTCTTACTGCAGCTCTAACTCACAGCACAAAGAGACAGATCTTCCAGTTAAACTCATCCTCTTACTGCAGCTCTAACTCACAGCACAAGGAGACAGAACTTTCAGTTAAACTCATCCTCATACCACAGCTCTAACTCACAGCACAAGGAGACAGATCTTCCAGTTAAACTCATCCTCTTACTGCAGCTCTTACTCACAGCACAAGAAGACAGAGCATCCAGTAAAACTCATCCTCTTACTGCAGCTCTAACTCAACGGACATGGAGACAGATTTTCCAGTTAAACTCATCCTCTTACTGCAGCGCTAACTCACAGCACATGGAGACAGACCTTCCAGTTAAACTCATCCTATTACTGCAGCTCTAACTCACAGCACAAAGATTCAGAACTTCCAGTTAAACTCATCCTCTTACTGCAGCTCTAACTCACTGCACATGGAGACAGATCTTCCAGTTAAACTCATCCTCTTACTGCAGCGCTAACTCACAGCACATGGAGACAGACCTTCCAGTTAAACTCATCCTCTTACTGCAGTTCTAACTCACAGCACATGGAGACAGACCTTCCAGTTAAACTCATCCTATTACTGCAGCTCTAACTCACAGCACAAGGAGACAGATCTTCCAGTTAAACTCATCCTCTTACTGCAGCTCTAACTCACAGCACATGGAGACAAACCTTCCAGTTAAACTCATCCACTTACTGCAGCACAAACTCACAGCACAAAGAGACAGACCTTCCAGTTAAACTCATCCTCTTACTGCAGCTCTAACTCACAGCACATGAGCAGAGCTTCGAGTTAAACTCATCCTCTTACTGCAGCTCTTACTCACAGCACATGGAGACAGATCTTCCAGTTAAACTCATCCTCTTACTGCAGCTCTAACTCACAGCACAAGGAGAAAGATCTTCCAATTAAACTCACCCTCTTACTGCAGCTCTAACTCACAGCACATGGAGACAGAGCTTCCAGTTAAACTCATCCTCTTACTGCAGCTCTAACTCACAGCACATGGAGACAGAGCTTCCAGTTGAACTCATCCTCTTACTGCAGCTCTAACTCACAGCACATGGAGACAGACCTTCCAGTTAAATTCATCCTCTTACTGCAGCTCTAACTCACAGCACATGGAGACAGACCTTCCAGTTAAACTCATCCTCTTACTGCAGCTCTAACTCACAGCAAAAGGAGACAGATTTTCCAGTTAAACTCATCCTCTTACTGCAGCTCTAACTCACAGCACATGGAGACAGAGCTTCCAGTTAAACTCATCCTCTTACTGCAGCTCTAACTCACAGCACATGGAGACAGACCTTCCAGTTAAATTCATCCTCTTACTGCAGCTCTAACTCACAGCACATGGAGACAGACCTTCCAGTTAAACTCATCCTATTACTGCAGCTCTAACTCACAGCAAAAGGAGACAGATCTTCCAGTTAAACTCATCCTCTTACTGCAGCTCTAACTCACAGCACATGGAGACAGAGCTTCCAGTTAAACTCATCCTCTTACTGCAGCTCTAACTCACAGCAAATGGAGACAGAGCTTCCAGTTAAACTCATCCTATTACTGCAGCTCTAACTCACAGCACAAGGAGACAGATCTTCCAGTTAAACTCATCCTCTTACTGCAGCGCTAACTCACAGCACAAGAAGACAGAGCCTCCAGGTAAACTCATCCACTTACTGCAGCACAAACTCACAGCACATGGAGACAGAGCCTCCAGTTAAACTCATCCTCTTACTGCAATCTCACCATTGTTATCATTCGCATTTTCAATATTACGCACAGTTTATTGGAATTGGAGATGTACACTAATTAACCCACAATAAGTTAAAGTAGTCAGGCAAACTGATTTATACTGACAGTATCAAGATGACAATCTTTACTTACCTTTGATCATCTGTGAATTCTCCTTTAAAGTTTAAAGGAAGACCCATAGAACAATCACTCTTCAGAGACTGACAACTGGGTACAGGTGACCCTGGTCTCTCTAACCGAACCCTGTGAATTCAAGATGGAGACAGAGTTTCCAGTTAAACACATCCTCTTACTGCAGCACTAACTCACAGCACAAGAAGACAGAGCCTCCAGTTAAACTCATCCTCTAACTGCAGCACTAACTCACAGCACAAGTGGACAGATCTTCCAGTTAAACTCATCCTCTTACTGCAGCTCTAACTCACAGCACAAAGAGACAGATCTTCCAGTTAAACTCATCCTCTTACTGCAGCTCTAACTCACAGCACAAAGAGACAGATCTTCCAGTTAAACTCATCCTCATACCACAGCTCTTACTCACAGCACAAGGAGACAGATCTTCCAGTTAAACTCATCCTCTTACTGCAGCTCTTACTCACAGCACAAGGAGACAGATCTTCCAGTTAAACTCATCCTCTTACTGCAGCTCTAACTCACAGCACAAGAAGACATAGCCTCCAGTTAAACGTATCCTCTAACTGCAGCTCTAACTCACAGCACAAGGAGACAGAACTTCCAGTTAAACTCATCCTCATACCACAGTTCTAACTCACAGCACATGGAGACAGAGCATCCAGTTAAACTCATCCTCTTACAGCAGCTCTAACCCACAGCACATGGAGACAGACCTTCCAGTTAAACTCATCCTCTTACAGATCTTCCAGTTAAACTCATCCTCTTACTGCAGCTCTAACTCACAGCACATGGAGACAGACCTTCCAGTTAAACTCATCCTATTACTGCAGCTCTAACTCACAGCACAAGGAGACAGATCTTCCAGTTAAACTCATCCTCTTACTGCAGCTCTAACTCACAGCACATGGAGACAGAGCTTCCAGTTAAACTCATCCTCTTATTGCAGCACAAACTCACAGCACATGGAGACAGAGCCTCCAGTTAAACTCATCCTCTTACTGCAATCTCACCATTGTTATCATTTGCATTTTCAATATTACGCACAGTTTATTGGAATTGGAGATGTACACTAATTAACCCACTATAAGTTAAAGTAGTCAGGAAAACTGATTTATACTGATAGTATCAAGATGACAATCTTTACTTACCTTAGATCTTCTGTGAATTCTCCTTTTAAGTTTAATGGAAGACCCATAGAACGATCACTCTTCAGAGACTGACAACTGGGTACAGGTGACCCTGGTCTCTCTAACCGAACCCTGTGAATTCAAGACGGAGACAGAGCTTCCAGTTAAACTCATCCTATTACTGCAGCTCTAACTCACTGCACATGGAGACACACCTTCCAGTTAAACTCATCCTATTACTGCAGCGCTAACTCACAGCACATGGAGACAGACCTTCCAGTTAAACTCATCCTCTTACTGCAGTTCTAACTCACAGCACATGGAGACAGACCTTCCAGTTAAACTCATCCTATTACTGCAGCTCTAACTCACAGCACAAGGAGACAGATCTTCCAGTTAAACTCATCCTCTTACTGCAGCTCTAACTCACAGCACATGGAGACAAACCTTCCAGTTAAACTCATCCACTTACTGCAGCACAAACTCACAGCACATGGAGACAGACCTTCCAGTTAAACTCATTCTCTTACTGCAGCTCTAACTCACAGCACATGAGCAGAGCTTCGAGTAAAACTCATCCTCTTACTGCAGCTCTTACTCACAGCACATGGAGACAGATCTTCCAGTTAAACTCATCCTCTTACTGCAGCTCTAACTCACAGCACAAGGAGAAAGATCTTCCAATTAAACTCATCCTCTTACTGCAGCTCTAACTCACAGCACATGGAGACAGAGCTTCCAGTTAAACTCATCCTCTTACTGCAGCTCTTACTCACAGCACATGGAGACAGAGCTTCCAGTTAAACTCATCCGCTTACTGCAGCTCTAACTCACAGCACATGGAGACAGAGCTTACAGTTAAACTCATCCTCTTACTGCAGCTCTAACTCACAGCACAAGGAGACAGATCTTCCAGTTAAACTCATCCTCTTACAGATCTTCCAGTTAAACTCATCCTCTTACTGCAGCTCTAACTCAAAGCACATGGAGACAGACCTTCCAGTTAAACTCATCCTATTACTGCAGCTCTAACTCATAGCACAAGGAGACAGATCTTCCAGTTAAACTCATCCTCTTACTGCAGCGCTAACTCACAGCACAAGAAGACAGAGCCTCCAGGTAAACTCATCCACTTACTGCAGCACAAACTCACAGCACATGGAGACAGAGCCTCCAGTTAAACTCATCCTCTTACTGCAATCTCACCATTGTTATCATTCGCATTTTCAATATTACGCACAGTTTATTGGAATTGGAGATGTACACTAATTAACCCACTATAAGTTAAAGTAGTCAGGCAAACTGATTTATACTGATAGTATCAAGATGACAATCTTTACTTACCTTTGATCATCTGTGAATTCTCCTTTAAAGTTTAAAGGAAGACCATTAGAACGATCACTCTTCAGAGACTGACAACTGGGTACAGGTGACCCTGGTCTCTCTAACCGAACCCTGTGAATTCAAGATGGAGACAGAGTTTCCAGTTAAACACATCCTCTTACTGCAGCACTAACTCACAGCACAAGAAGACAGAGCCTCCAGTTAAACTCATCCTCTAACTGCAGCACTAACTCACAACAGAAGTGGACAGATCTTCCAGTTAAACTCATCCTCTTACTGCAGCTCTAACTCACAGCACAAAGAGACAGATCTTCCAGTTAAACACATCCTCTTACTGCAGCTCTAACTCACAGCACAAGGAGACAGAACTTCCAGTTAAACTCATCCTCATACCACAGCTCTAACTCACAGCACAAGGAGACAGATCTTCCAGTTAAACTCATCCTCTTACTGCAGCTCTTACTCACAGCACAAGAAGACAGAGCATCCAGTTAAACTCATCCTCTTACTGCAGCTCTAACTCACAGCACAAGGAGACAGATCTTCCAGTTAAACTCATCCTCTTACTGCAGCTCTAACTCACAGCACAAGAAGACAGAGCCTCCAGTTAAACTCATCCTCTAACTGCAGCTCTAACTCACAGCACAAGGAGACAGAACTTCCAGTTAAACTCATCCTCATACCACAGCTCTAACTCACAGCACATGGAGACAGAGCATCCAGTTAAACTCATCCTCTTACTGCAGCTCTAACACACAGCACATGGAGACAGACCTTCCAGTTAAACTCATCCTCTTACAGATCTTCCAGTTAAACTCATCCTCTTATTGCAGCTCTAACACACAGCACATGGAGACAGACCTTCCAGTTAAACTCATCCTATTACTGCAGCTCTAACTCACAGCACAAGGAGACAGATCTTCCAGTTAAACTCATCCTCTTATTGCAGCACAAACTCACAGCACATGGAGACAGAGCCTCCAGTTAAACTCATCCTCTTACTGCAATCTCACCATTGTTATCATTTGCATTTTCAATATTACGCACAGTTTATTGGAATTGGAGATGTACACTAATTAACCCACTATAAGTTAAAGTAGTCAGGCAAACTGATTTATACTGATAGTATCAAGATGACAATCTTTACTTACCTTAGATCTTCTGTGAATTCTCCTTTAAAGTTTAATGGAAGACCCATAGAACGATCACTCTTCAGAGACTGACAACTGGGTACAGGTGACCCTGGTCTCTCTAACCGAACCCTGTGAATTCAAGATGGAGACAGAGCTTCCAGTTAAACTCATCCTATTACTGCAGCTCTAACTCACAGCACATGTAGACACACCTTCCAGTTAAACTCATCCTCTTACTGCAGCTCTAACTCACAGCACATGGAGACAGACCATCCAGTTAAACTCATCCTATTACTGCAGCGCTAACTCACAGCACATGGAGACAGATCTTCCAGTTAAACTCATCCTCTTACTGCAGCGCTAACTCACAGCACATGGAGACAGACCTTCCAGTTAAACTCATCCTCTTACTGCAGTTCTAACTCACAGCACATGGAGACAGACCTTCCAGTTAAACTCATCCTATTACTGCAGCTCTAACTCACAGCACAAGGAGACAGATCTTCCAGTTAAACTCATTCTCTTACTGCAGCTCTAACTCACAGCACATGGAGACAAACCTTCCAGTTAAACTCATCCACTTACTGCAGCACAAACTCACAGCACATGGAGACAGACCTTCCAGTTAAACTCATCCTCTTACTGCAGCTCTAACTCACAGCACATGAGCAGAGCTTCGAGTTAAACTCATCCTCTTACTGCAGCTCTTACTCACAGCACATGGAGACAGATCTTCCAGTTAAACTCATCCTCTTACTGCAGCTCTAACTCACAGCACAAGGAGAAAGATCTTCCAATTAAACTCATCCTCTTACTGCAGCTCTAACTCACAGCACATGGAGACAGAGCTTCCAGTTAAACTCATCCTCTTACTGCAGCTCTAACTCACAGCACAAGGAGACAGAGCTTCCAGTTAAACTCATCCTCTTACTGCAGCTCTAACTCACAGCACATGGAGACAGACCTTCCAGTTAAATTCATCCTCTTACTGCAGCTCTAACTCACAGCACATGGTGACAGACCTTCCAGTTAAACTCATCCTCTTACTGCAGCTCTAACTCACAGCAAAAGGAGACAGATCTTCCAGTTAAACTCATCCTCTTACTGCAGCTCTAACTCACAGCACATGGTGACAGACCTTCCAGTTAAACTCATCCTCTTACTGCAGCTCTAACTCACAGCAAAAGGAGACAGATCTTCCAGTTAAACTCATCCTCTTACTGCAGCGCTAACTCACAGCACATGGAGACAGACCTTCCAGTTAAACTCATCCTCTTACTGCAGTTCTAACTCACAGCACATGGAGACAGACCTTCCAGTTAAACTCATCCTATTACTGCAGCTCTAACTCACAGCACAAGGAGACAGATCTTCCAGTTAAACTCATTCTCTTACTGCAGCTCTAACTCACAGCACATGGAGACAAACCTTCCAGTTAAACTCATCCACTTACTGCAGCACAAACTCACAGCACATGGAGACAGACCTTCCAGTTAAACTCATCCTCTTACTGCAGCTCTAACTCACAGCACATGAGCAGAGCTTCGAGTTAAACTCATCCTCTTACTGCAGCTCTTACTCACAGCACATGGAGACAGATCTTCCAGTTAAACTCATCCTCTTACTGCAGCTCTAACTCACAGCACAAGGAGAAAGATCTTCCAATTAAACTCATCCTCTTACTGCAGCTCTAACTCACAGCACATGGAGACAGAGCTTCCAGTTAAACTCATCCTCTTACTGCAGCTCTAACTCACAGCACAAGGAGACAGAGCTTCCAGTTAAACTCATCCTCTTACTGCAGCTCTAACTCACAGCACATGGAGACAGACCTTCCAGTTAAATTCATCCTCTTACTGCAGCTCTAAATCACAGCACATGGTGACAGACCTTCCAGTTAAACTCATCCTCTTACTGCAGCTCTAACTCACAGCAAAAGGAGACAGATCTTCCAGTTAAACTCATCCTCTTACTGCAGCTCTAACTCACAGCACATGGAGACAGAGCTTCCAGTTAAACTCATCCTCTTACTGCAGCTCTAACTCACAGCACATGGAGACAGACCTTCCAGTTAAATTCATCCTCTTCCTGCAGCTCTAACTCACAGCACATGGAGACAGACCTTCCAGTTAAACTCATCCTCTTACTGCAGTTCTAACTCACAGCACATGGAGACAGACCTTCCAGTTAAACTCATCCTATTACTGCAGCTCTAACTCACAGCACAAGGAGACAGATCTTCCAGTTAAACTCATCCTCTTACTGCAGCTCTAACTCACAGCACATGGAGACAAACCTTCCAGTTAAACTCATCCACTTACTGCAGCACAAACTCACAGCACATGGAGACAGACCTTCCAGTTAAACTCATCCTCTTACTGCAGCTCTAACTCACAGCACATGAGCAGAGCTTCGAGTAAAACTCATCCTCTTACTGCAGCTCTTACTCACAGCACATGGAGACAGATCTTCCAGTTAAACTCATCCTCTTACTGCAGCTCTAACTCACAGCACAAGGAGAAAGATCTTCCAATTAAACTCATCCTCTTACTGCAGCTCTAACTCACAGCACATGGAGACAGAGCTTACAGTTAAACTCATCCTCTTACTGCAGCTCTAACTCACAGCACAAGGAGACAGATCTTCCAGTTAAACTCATCCTCTTACAGATCTTCCAGTTAAACTCATCCTCTTACTGCAGCTCTAACTCACAGCACATGGAGACAGACCTTCCAGTTAAACTCATCCTATTACTGCAGCTCTAACTCATAGCACAAGGAGACAGATCTTCCAGTTAAACTCATCCTCTTACTGCAGCGCTAACTCACAGCACAAGAAGACAGAGCCTCCAGGTAAACTCATCCACTTACTGCAGCACAAACTCACAGCACATGGAGACAGAGCCTCCAGTTAAACTCATCCTCTTACTGCAATCTCACCATTGTTATCATTCGCATTTTCAATATTACGCACAGTTTATTGGAATTGGAGATGTACACTAATTAACCCACAATAAGTTAAAGTAGTCAGGCAAACTGATTTATACTGATAGTATCAAGATGACAATCTTTACTTACCTTTGATCATCTGTGAATTCTCCTTTAAAGTTTAAAGGAAGACCATTAGAACGATCACTCTTCAGAGACTGACAACTGGGTACAGGTGACCCTGGTCTCTCTAACCGAACCCTGTGAATTCAAGATGGAGACAGAGTTTCCAGTTAAACACATCCTCTTACTGCAGCACTAACTCACAGCACAAGAAGACAGAGCCTCCAGTTAAACTCATCCTCTAACTGCAGCACTAACTCACAGCAGAAGTGGACAGATCTTCCAGTTAAACTCATCCTCTTACTGCAGCTCTAACTCACAGCACAAAGAGACAGATCTTCCAGTTAAACACATCCTCTTACTGCAGCTCTAACTCACAGCACAAGGAGACAGAACTTCCAGTTAAACTCATCCTCATACCACAGCTCTAACTCACAGCACAAGGAGACAGATCTTCCAGTTAAACTCATCCTCTTACTGCAGCTCTTACTCACAGCACAAGAAGACAGAGCATCCAGTTAAACTCATCCTCTTACTGCAGCTCTAACTCACAGCACAAGGAGACAGATCTTCCAGTTAAACTCATCCTCTTACTGCAGCTCTAACTCACAGCACAAGAAGACAGAGCCTCCAGTTAAACTCATCCTCTAACTGCAGCTCTAACTCACAGCACAAGGAGACAGAACTTCCAGTTAAACTCATCCTCATACCACAGCTCTAACTCACAGCACATGGAGACAGAGCATCCAGTTAAACTCATCCTCTTACTGCAGCTCTAACACACAGCACATGGAGACAGACCTTCCAGTTAACTCATCCTCTTACAGATCTTCCAGTTAAACTCATCCTCTTATTGCAGCTCTAACTCACAGCACATGGAGACAGACCTTCCAGTTAAACTCATCCTATTACTGCAGCTCTAACTCACAGCACAAGGAGACAGATCTTCCAGTTAAACTCATCCTCTTATTGCAGCACAAACTCACAGCACATGGAGACAGAGCCTCCAGTTAAACTCATCCTCTTACTGCAATCTCACCATTGTTATCATTTGCATTTTCAATATTACGCACAGTTTATTGGAATTGGAGATGTACACTAATTAACCCACTATAAGTTAAAGTAGTCAGGCAAACTGATTTATACTGATAGTATCAAGATGACAATCTTTACTTACCTTAGATCTTCTGTGAATTCTCCTTTAAAGTTTAATGGAAGACCCATAGAACGATCACTCTTCAGAGACTGACAACTGGGTACAGGTGACCCTGGTCTCTCTAACCGAACCCTGTGAATTCAAGACGGAGACAGAGCTTCCAGTTAAACTCATCCTATTACTGCAGCTCTAACTCACAGCACAAGGAGACAGAACTTCCAGTTAAACTCATCCTCATACCACAGCTCTAACTCACAGCACATGGAGACAGAGCATCCAGTTAAACTCATCCTCTTACTGCAGCTCTAACACACAGCACATGGAGACAGACCTTCCAGTTAACTCATCCTCTTACAGATCTTCCAGTTAAACTCATCCTCTTATTGCAGCTCTAACTCACAGCACATGGAGACAGACCTTCCAGTTAAACTCATCCTATTACTGCAGCTCTAACTCACAGCACAAGGAGACAGATCTTCCAGTTAAACTCATCCTCTTATTGCAGCACAAACTCACAGCACATGGAGACAGAGCCTCCAGTTAAACTCATCCTCTTACTGCAATCTCACCATTGTTATCATTTGCATTTTCAATATTACGCACAGTTTATTGGAATTGGAGATGTACACTAATTAACCCACTATAAGTTAAAGTAGTCAGGCAAACTGATTTATACTGATAGTATCAAGATGACAATCTTTACTTACCTTAGATCTTCTGTGAATTCTCCTTTAAAGTTTAATGGAAGACCCATAGAACGATCACTCTTCAGAGACTGACAACTGGGTACAGGTGACCCTGGTCTCTCTAACCGAACCCTGTGAATTCAAGACGGAGACAGAGCTTCCAGTTAAACTCATCCTATTACTGCAGCTCTAACTCACAGCACAAGGAGACACACCTTCCAGTTAAACTCATCCTCTTACTGCAGCTCTAACTCACAGCACATGGAGACAGACCATCCAGTTAAACTCATCCTATTACTGCAGCGCTAACTCAAAAAACATGGAGACAGATCTTCCAGTTAAACTCATCCTCTTACTGCAGCGCTAACTCACAGCACATGGAGACAGACCTTCCAGTTAAACTCATCCTCTTACTGCAGTTCTAACTCACAGCACATGGAGACAGACCTTCCAGTTAAACTCATCCTATTACTGCAGCTCTAACTCACAGCACAAGGAGACAGAGCTTCCAGTTAAACTCATCCTCTTACTGCAGCTCTTACTCACAGCACATGGAGACAGAGCTTCCAGTTAAACTCATCCGCTTACTGCAGCTCTAACTCACAGCACATGGAGACAGAGCTTACAGTTAAACTCATCCTCTTACTGCAGCTCTAACTCACAGCACAAGGAGACAGATCTTCCAGTTAAACTCATCCTCTTACAGATCTTCCAGTTAAACTCATCCTCTTACTGCAGCTCTAACTCAAAGCACATGGAGACAGACCTTCCAGTTAAACTCATCCTATTACTGCAGCTCTAACTCATAGCACAAGGAGACAGATCTTCCAGTTAAACTCATCCTCTTACTGCAGCGCTAACTCACAGCACAAGAAGACAGAGCCTCCAGGTAAACTCATCCACTTACTGCAGCACAAACTCACAGCACATGGAGACAGAGCCTCCAGTTAAACTCATCCTCTTACTGCAATCTCACCATTGTTATCATTCGCATTTTCAATATCACGCACAGTTTATTGGAATTGGAGATGTACACTAATTAACCCACTATAAGTTAAAGTAGTCAGGCAAACTGATTTATACTGATAGTATCAAGATGACAATCTTTACTTACCTTTGATCATCTGTGAATTCTCCTTTAAAGTTTAAAGGAAGACCATTAGAACGATCACTCTTCAGAGACTGACAACTGGGTACAGGTGACCCTGGTCTCTCTAACCGAACCCTGTGAATTCAAGATGGAGACAGAGTTTCCAGTTAAACACATCCTCTTACTGCAGCACTAACTCACAGCACAAGAAGACAGAGCCTCCAGTTAAACTCATCCTCTAACTGCAGCACTAACTCACAACAGAAGTGGACAGATCTTCCAGTTAAACTCATCCTCTTACTGCAGCTCTAACTCACAGCACAAAGAGACAGATCTTCCAGTTAAACACATCCTCTTACTGCAGCTCTAACTCACAGCACAAGGAGACAGAACTTCCAGTTAAACTCATCCTCATACCACAGCTCTAACTCACAGCACAAGGAGACAGATCTTCCAGTTAAACTCATCCTCTTACTGCAGCTCTTACTCACAGCACAAGAAGACAGAGCATCCAGTTAAACTCATCCTCTTACTGCAGCTCTAACTCACAGCACAAGGAGACAGATCTTCCAGTTAAACTCATCCTCTTACTGCAGCTCTAACTCACAGCACAAGAAGACAGAGCCTCCAGTTAAACTCATCCTCTAACTGCAGCTCTAACTCACAGCACAAGGAGACAGAACTTCCAGTTAAACTCATCCTCATACCACAGCTCTAACTCACAGCACATGGAGACAGAGCATCCAGTTAAACTCATCCTCTTACTGCAGCTCTAACACACAGCACATGGAGACAGACCTTCCAGTTAAACTCATCCTCTTACAGATCTTCCAGTTAAACTCATCCTCTTATTGCAGCTCTAACACACAGCACATGGAGACAGACCTTCCAGTTAAACTCATCCTATTACTGCAGCTCTAACTCACAGCACAAGGAGACAGATCTTCCAGTTAAACTCATCCTCTTATTGCAGCACAAACTCACAGCACATGGAGACAGAGCCTCCAGTTAAACTCATCCTCTTACTGCAATCTCACCATTGTTATCATTTGCATTTTCAATATTACGCACAGTTTATTGGAATTGGAGATGTACACTAATTAACCCACTATAAGTTAAAGTAGTCAGGCAAACTGATTTATACTGATAGTATCAAGATGACAATCGTTACTTACCTTAGATCTTCTGTGAATTCTCCTTTAAAGTTTAATGGAAGACCCATAGAACGATCACTCTTCAGAGACTGACAACTGGGTACAGGTGACCCTGGTCTCTCTAACCGAACCCTGTGAATTCAAGATGGAGACAGAGCTTCCAGTTAAACTCATCCTATTACTGCAGCTCTAACTCACAGCACATGTAGACACACCTTCCAGTTAAACTCATCCTCTTACTGCAGCTCTAACTCACAGCACATGGAGACAGACCATCCAGTTAAACTCATCCTATTACTGCAGCGCTAACTCACAGCACATGGAGACAGATCTTCCAGTTAAACTCATCCTCTTACTGCAGCGCTAACTCACAGCACATGGAGACAGACCTTCCAGTTAAACTCATCCTCTTACTGCAGTTCTAACTCACAGCACATGGAGACAGACCTTCCAGTTAAACTCATCCTATTACTGCAGCTCTAACTCACAGCACAAGGAGACAGATCTTCCAGTTAAACTCATTCTCTTACTGCAGCTCTAACTCACAGCACATGGAGACAAACCTTCCAGTTAAACTCATCCACTTACTGCAGCACAAACTCACAGCACATGGAGACAGACCTTCCAGTTAAACTCATCCTCTTACTGCAGCTCTAACTCACAGCACATGAGCAGAGCTTCGAGTTAAACTCATCCTCTTACTGCAGCTCTTACTCACAGCACATGGAGACAGATCTTCCAGTTAAACTCATCCTCTTACTGCAGCTCTAACTCACAGCACAAGGAGAAAGATCTTCCAATTAAACTCATCCTCTTACTGCAGCTCTAACTCACAGCACATGGAGACAGAGCTTCCAGTTAAACTCATCCTCTTACTGCAGCTCTAACTCACAGCACAAGGAGACAGAGCTTCCAGTTAAACTCATCCTCTTACTGCAGCTCTAACTCACAGCACATGGAGACAGACCTTCCAGTTAAATTCATCCTCTTACTGCAGCTCTAACTCACAGCACATGGTGACAGACCTTCCAGTTAAACTCATCCTCTTACTGCAGCTCTAACTCACAGCAAAAGGAGACAGATCTTCCAGTTAAACTCATCCTCTTACTGCAGCTCTAACTCACAGCACATGGTGACAGACCTTCCAGTTAAACTCATCCTCTTACTGCAGCTCTAACTCACAGCAAAAGGAGACAGATCTTCCAGTTAAACTCATCCTCTTACTGCAGCGCTAACTCACAGCACATGGAGACAGACCTTCCAGTTAAACTCATCCTCTTACTGCAGTTCTAACTCACAGCACATGGAGACAGACCTTCCAGTTAAACTCATCCTATTACTGCAGCTCTAACTCACAGCACAAGGAGACAGATCTTCCAGTTAAACTCATTCTCTTACTGCAGCTCTAACTCACAGCACATGGAGACAAACCTTCCAGTTAAACTCATCCACTTACTGCAGCACAAACTCACAGCACATGGAGACAGACCTTCCAGTTAAACTCATCCTCTTACTGCAGCTCTAACTCACAGCACATGAGCAGAGCTTCGAGTTAAACTCATCCTCTTACTGCAGCTCTTACTCACAGCACATGGAGACAGATCTTCCAGTTAAACTCATCCTCTTACTGCAGCTCTAACTCACAGCACAAGGAGAAAGATCTTCCAATTAAACTCATCCTCTTACTGCAGCTCTAACTCACAGCACATGGAGACAGAGCTTCCAGTTAAACTCATCCTCTTACTGCAGCTCTAACTCACAGCACAAGGAGACAGAGCTTCCAGTTAAACTCATCCTCTTACTGCAGCTCTAACTCACAGCACATGGAGACAGACCTTCCAGTTAAATTCATCCTCTTACTGCAGCTCTAACTCACAGCACATGGTGACAGACCTTCCAGTTAAACTCATCCTCTTACTGCAGCTCTAACTCACAGCAAAAGGAGACAGATCTTCCAGTTAAACTCATCCTCTTACTGCAGCTCTAACTCACAGCACATGGAGACAGAGCTTCCAGTTAAACTCATCCTCTTACTGCAGCTCTAACTCACAGCACATGGAGACAGACCTTCCAGTTAAATTCATCCTCTTCCTGCAGCTCTAACTCACAGCACATGGAGACAGACCTTCCAGTTAAACTCATCCTCTTACTGCAGTTCTAACTCACAGCACATGGAGACAGATCTTCCAGTTAAACTCATCCTATTACTGCAGCTCTAACTCACAGCACAAGGAGACAGATCTTCCAGTTAAACTCATCCTCTTACTGCAGCTCTAACTCACAGCACATGAAGACAAACCTTCCAGTTAAACTCATCCACTTACTGCAGCACAAACTCACAGCACATGGAGACAGACCTTCCAGTTAAACTCATCCTCTTACTGCAGCTCTAACTCACAGCACATGAGCAGAGCTTCGAGTAAAACTCATCCTCTTACTGCAGCTCTTACTCACAGCACATGGAGACAGATCTTCCAGTTAAACTCATCCTCTTACTGCAGCTCTAACTCACAGCACAAGGAGAAAGATCTTCCAATTAAACTCATCCTCTTACTGCAGCTCTAACTCACAGCACATGTAGACACACCTTCCAGTTAAACTCATCCTCTTACTGCAGCTCTAACTCACAGCACATGGAGACAGACCATCCAGTTAAACTCATCCTATTACTGCAGCGCTAACTCACAGCACATGGAGACAGATCTTCCAGTTAAACTCATCCTCTTACTGCAGCGCTAACTCACAGCACATGGAGACAGACCTTCCAGTTAAACTCATCCTCTTACTGCAGTTCTAACTCACAGCACATGGAGACAGACCTTCCAGTTAAACTCATCCTATTACTGCAGCTCTAACTCACAGCACAAGGAGACAGATCTTCCAGTTAAACTCATTCTCTTACTGCAGCTCTAACTCACAGCACATGGAGACAAACCTTCCAGTTAAACTCATCCACTTACTGCAGCACAAACTCACAGCACATGGAGACAGACCTTCCAGTTAAACTCATCCTCTTACTGCAGCTCTAACTCACAGCACATGAGCAGAGCTTCGAGTTAAACTCATCCTCTTACTGCAGCTCTTACTCACAGCACATGGAGACAGATCTTCCAGTTAAACTCATCCTCTTACTGCAGCTCTAACTCACAGCACAAGGAGAAAGATCTTCCAATTAAACTCATCCTCTTACTGCAGCTCTAACTCACAGCACATGGAGACAGAGCTTCCAGTTAAACTCATCCTCTTACTGCAGCTCTAACTCACAGCACAAGGAGACAGAGCTTCCAGTTAAACTCATCCTCTTACTGCAGCTCTAACTCACAGCACATGGAGACAGACCTTCCAGTTAAATTCATCCTCTTACTGCAGCTCTAACTCACAGCACATGGTGACAGACCTTCCAGTTAAACTCATCCTCTTACTGCAGCTCTAACTCACAGCAAAAGGAGACAGATCTTCCAGTTAAACTCATCCTCTTACTGCAGCTCTAACTCACAGCACATGGAGACAGAGCTTCCAGTTAAACTCATCCTCTTACTGCAGCTCTAACTCACAGCACATGGAGACAGACCTTCCAGTTAAATTCATCCTCTTCCTGCAGCTCTAACTCACAGCACATGGAGACAGACCTTCCAGTTAAACTCATCCTCTTACTGCAGTTCTAACTCACAGCACATGGAGACAGATCTTCCAGTTAAACTCATCCTATTACTGCAGCTCTAACTCACAGCACAAGGAGACAGATCTTCCAGTTAAACTCATCCTCTTACTGCAGCTCTAACTCACAGCACATGAAGACAAACCTTCCAGTTAAACTCATCCACTTACTGCAGCACAAACTCACAGCACATGGAGACAGACCTTCCAGTTAAACTCATCCTCTTACTGCAGCTCTAACTCACAGCACATGAGCAGAGCTTCGAGTAAAACTCATCCTCTTACTGCAGCTCTTACTCACAGCACATGGAGACAGATCTTCCAGTTAAACTCATCCTCTTACTGCAGCTCTAACTCACAGCACAAGGAGAAAGATCTTCCAATTAAACTCATCCTCTTACTGCAGCTCTAACTCACAGCACATGGAGACAGAGCTTACAGTTAAACTCATCCTCTTACTGCAGCTCTAACTCACAGCACAAGGAGACAGATCTTCCAGTTAAACTCATCCTCTTACAGATCTTCCAGTTAAACTCATCCTCTTACTGCAGCTCTAACTCACAGCACATGGAGACAGACCTTCCAGTTAAACTCATCCTATTACTGCAGCTCTAACTCATAGCACAAGGAGACAGATCTTCCAGTTAAACTCATCCTCTTACTGCAGCGCTAACTCACAGCACAAGAAGACAGAGCCTCCAGGTAAACTCATCCACTTACTGCAGCACAAACTCACAGCACATGGAGACAGAGCCTCCAGTTAAACTCATCCTCTTACTGCAATCTCACCATTGTTATCATTCGCATTTTCAATATTACGCACAGTTTATTGGAATTGGAGATGTACACTAATTAACCCACAATAAGTTAAAGTAGTCAGGCAAACTGATTTATACTGATAGTATCAAGATGACAATCTTTACTTACCTTTGATCATCTGTGAATTCTCCTTTAAAGTTTAAAGGAAGACCATTAGAACGATCACTCTTCAGAGACTGACAACTGGGTACAGGTGACCCTGGTCTCTCTAACCGAACCCTGTGAATTCAAGATGGAGACAGAGTTTCCAGTTAAACACATCCTCTTACTGCAGCACTAACTCACAGCACAAGAAGACAGAGCCTCCAGTTAAACTCATCCTCTAACTGCAGCACTAACTCACAGCAGAAGTGGACAGATCTTCCAGTTAAACTCATCCTCTTACTGCAGCTCTAACTCACAGCACAAAGAGACAGATCTTCCAGTTAAACACATCCTCTTACTGCAGCTCTAACTCACAGCACAAGGAGACAGAACTTCCAGTTAAACTCATCCTCATACCACAGCTCTAACTCACAGCACAAGGAGACAGATCTTCCAGTTAAACTCATCCTCTTACTGCAGCTCTTACTCACAGCACAAGAAGACAGAGCATCCAGTTAAACTCATCCTCTTACTGCAGCTCTAACTCACAGCACAAGGAGACAGATCTTCCAGTTAAACTCATCCTCTTACTGCAGCTCTAACTCACAGCACAAGAAGACAGAGCCTCCAGTTAAACTCATCCTCTAACTGCAGCTCTAACTCACAGCACAAGGAGACAGAACTTCCAGTTAAACTCATCCTCATACCACAGCTCTAACTCACAGCACATGGAGACAGAGCATCCAGTTAAACTCATCCTCTTACTGCAGCTCTAACACACAGCACATGGAGACAGACCTTCCAGTTAACTCATCCTCTTACAGATCTTCCAGTTAAACTCATCCTCTTATTGCAGCTCTAACTCACAGCACATGGAGACAGACCTTCCAGTTAAACTCATCCTATTACTGCAGCTCTAACTCACAGCACAAGGAGACAGATCTTCCAGTTAAACTCATCCTCTTATTGCAGCACAAACTCACAGCACATGGAGACAGAGCCTCCAGTTAAACTCATCCTCTTACTGCAATCTCACCATTGTTATCATTTGCATTTTCAATATTACGCACAGTTTATTGGAATTGGAGATGTACACTAATTAACCCACTATAAGTTAAAGTAGTCAGGCAAACTGATTTATACTGATAGTATCAAGATGACAATCTTTACTTACCTTAGATCTTCTGTGAATTCTCCTTTAAAGTTTAATGGAAGACCCATAGAACGATCACTCTTCAGAGACTGACAACTGGGTACAGGTGACCCTGGTCTCTCTAACCGAACCCTGTGAATTCAAGACGGAGACAGAGCTTCCAGTTAAACTCATCCTATTACTGCAGCTCTAACTCACAGCACAAGGAGACACACCTTCCAGTTAAACTCATCCTCTTACTGCAGCTCTAACTCACAGCACATGGAGACAGACCATCCAGTTAAACTCATCCTATTACTGCAGCGCTAACTCAAAAAACATGGAGACAGATCTTCCAGTTAAACTCATCCTCTTACTGCAGCGCTAACTCACAGCACATGGAGACAGACCTTCCAGTTAAACTCATCCTCTTACTGCAGTTCTAACTCACAGCACATGGAGACAGACCTTCCAGTTAAACTCATCCTATTACTGCAGCTCTAACTCACAGCACAAGGAGACAGATCTTCCGGTTAAACTCATTCTCTTACTGCAGCTCTAACTCACAGCACATGGAGACAAACCTTCCAGTTAAACTCATCCACTTACTGCAGCACAAACTCACAGCACATGGAGACAGACCTTCCAGTTAAACTCATCCTCTTACTGCAGCTCTAACTCACAGCACATGAGCAGAGCTTCGAGTTAAACTCATCCTCTTACTGCAGCTCTTACTCACAGCACATGGAGACAGATCTTCCAGTTAAACTCATCCTCTTACTGCAGCTCTAACTCACAGCACAAGGAGAAAGATCTTCCAATTAAACTCATCCTCTTACTGCAGCTCTAACTCACAGCACATGGAGACAGAGCTTCCAGTTAAACTCATCCTCTTACTGCAGCTCTAACTCACAGCACATGGAGACAGAGCTTCCAGTTAAACTCATCCTCTTACTGCAGCTCTAACTCACAGCACATGGAGACAGACCTTCCAGTTAAATTCATCCTCTTACTGCAGCTCTAACTCACAGCACATGGAGACAGACCTTCCAGTTAAACTCATCCTCTTACTGCAGCTCTAACTCACAGCAAAAGGAGACAGATCTTCCAGTTAAACTCATCCTCTTACTGCAGCTCTAACTCACAGCACATGGAGACAGAGCTTCCAGTTAAACTCATCCTCTTACTGCAGCTCTAACTCACAGCACATGGAGACAGACCTTCCAGTTAAATTCATCCTCTTCCTGCAGCTCTAACTCACAGCACATGGAGACAGACCTTCCAGTTAAACTCATCCTATTACTGCAGCTCTAACTCACAGCAAAAGGAGACAGATCTTCCAGTTAAACTCATCCTCTTACTGCAGCTCTAACTCACAGCACATGGAGACAGAGCTTCCAGTTAAACTCATCCTCTTACTGCAGCTCTAACTCACAGCACATGGAGACAGAGCTTCCAGTTAAACTCATCCTCTTACTGCAGCTCTAACTCAAAGCACATGGAGACAGAGCTTCCAGTTAAATTCATCCTCTTACTGCAGCTCTAACTCACAGCACAAGGAGACAGATCTTCCAGTTAAACTAATCCTCTTACTGCAGCGCTAACTCACAGCACAAGAAGACAGAGCCTCCAGGTAAACTCATCCACTTACTGCAGCACAAACTCACAGCACATGGAGACAGATCTTCCAGTTAAACTCATCCTCTTACTTCAGCGCTAACTCACAGCACAAGAAGACAGAGCCTCCAGGTAAACTCATCCACTTACTGCAGCACAAACTCACAGCACAT
Source organism: Gymnothorax reevesii (assembly GCA_029721435.1). NCBI lineage: Eukaryota > Metazoa > Chordata > Actinopteri > Anguilliformes > Muraenidae > Gymnothorax > Gymnothorax reevesii. The sequence goes on along the minus strand of CM056573.1, from coordinate 190,032,671 downwards.
GGAGACAGAGCCTCCAGTTAAACTCATCCTCTTACTGCAATCTCACCATTGTTATCATTCGCATTTTCAATATTACGCACAGTTTATTGGAATTGGAGATGTACACTAATTAACCCACAATAAGTTAAAGTAGTCAGGCAAACTGATTTATACTGATAGTATCAAGATGACAATCTTTACTTACCTTTGATCATCTGTGAATTCTCCTTTAAAGTTTAAAGGAAGACCATTAGAACGATCACTCTTCAGAGACTGACAACTGGGTACAGGTGACCCTGGTCTCTCTAACCGAACCCTGTGAATTCAAGATGGAGACAGAGTTTCCAGTTAAACACATCCTCTTACTGCAGCACTAACTCACAGCACAAGAAGACAGAGCCTCCAGTTAAACTCATCCTCTAACTGCAGCACTAACTCACAGCAGAAGTGGACAGATCTTCCAGTTAAACTCATCCTCTTACTGCAGCTCTAACTCACAGCACAAAGAGACAGATCTTCCAGTTAAACACATCCTCTTACTGCAGCTCTAACTCACAGCACAAGGAGACAGAACTTCCAGTTAAACTCATCCTCATACCACAGCTCTAACTCACAGCACAAGGAGACAGATCTTCCAGTTAAACTCATCCTCTTACTGCAGCTCTTACTCACAGCACAAGAAGACAGAGCATCCAGTTAAACTCATCCTCTTACTGCAGCTCTAACTCACAGCACAAGAAGACAGAGCCTCCAGTTAAACTCATCCTCTAACTGCAGCTCTAACTCACAGCACAAGGAGACAGAACTTCCAGTTAAACTCATCCTCATACCACAGCTCTAACTCACAGCACATGGAGACAGAGCATCCAGTTAAACTCATCCTCTTACTGCAGCTCTAACACACAGCACATGGAGACAGACCTTCCAGTTAACTCATCCTCTTACAGATCTTCCAGTTAAACTCATCCTCTTATTGCAGCTCTAACTCACAGCACATGGAGACAGACCTTCCAGTTAAACTCATCCTATTACTGCAGCTCTAACTCACAGCACAAGGAGACAGATCTTCCAGTTAAACTCATCCTCTTATTGCAGCACAAACTCACAGCACATGGAGACAGAGCCTCCAGTTAAACTCATCCTCTTACTGCAATCTCACCATTGTTATCATTTGCATTTTCAATATTACGCACAGTTTATTGGAATTGGAGATGTACACTAATTAACCCACTATAAGTTAAAGTAGTCAGGCAAACTGATTTATACTGATAGTATCAAGATGACAATCTTTACTTACCTTAGATCTTCTGTGAATTCTCCTTTAAAGTTTAATGGAAGACCCATAGAACGATCACTCTTCAGAGACTGACAACTGGGTACAGGTGACCCTGGTCTCTCTAACCGAACCCTGTGAATTCAAGACGGAGACAGAGCTTCCAGTTAAACTCATCCTATTACTGCAGCTCTAACTCACAGCACAAGGAGACACACCTTCCAGTTAAACTCATCCTCTTACTGCAGCTCTAACTCACAGCACATGGAGACAGACCATCCAGTTAAACTCATCCTATTACTGCAGCGCTAACTCAAAAAACATGGAGACAGATCTTCCAGTTAAACTCATCCTCTTACTGCAGCGCTAACTCACAGCACATGGAGACAGACCTTCCAGTTAAACTCATCCTCTTACTGCAGTTCTAACTCACAGCACATGGAGACAGACCTTCCAGTTAAACTCATCCTATTACTGCAGCTCTAACTCACAGCACAAGGAGACAGATCTTCCGGTTAAACTCATTCTCTTACTGCAGCTCTAACTCACAGCACATGGAGACAAACCTTCCAGTTAAACTCATCCACTTACTGCAGCACAAACTCACAGCACATGGAGACAGACCTTCCAGTTAAACTCATCCTCTTACTGCAGCTCTAACTCACAGCACATGAGCAGAGCTTCGAGTTAAACTCATCCTCTTACTGCAGCTCTTACTCACAGCACATGGAGACAGATCTTCCAGTTAAACTCATCCTCTTACTGCAGCTCTAACTCACAGCACAAGGAGAAAGATCTTCCAATTAAACTCATCCTCTTACTGCAGCTCTAACTCACAGCACATGGAGACAGAGCTTCCAGTTAAACTCATCCTCTTACTGCAGCTCTAACTCACAGCACATGGAGACAGAGCTTCCAGTTAAACTCATCCTCTTACTGCAGCTCTAACTCACAGCACATGGAGACAGACCTTCCAGTTAAATTCATCCTCTTACTGCAGCTCTAACTCACAGCACATGGAGACAGACCTTCCAGTTAAACTCATCCTCTTACTGCAGCTCTAACTCACAGCAAAAGGAGACAGATCTTCCAGTTAAACTCATCCTCTTACTGCAGCTCTAACTCACAGCACATGGAGACAGAGCTTCCAGTTAAACTCATCCTCTTACTGCAGCTCTAACTCACAGCACATGGAGACAGACCTTCCAGTTAAATTCATCCTCTTCCTGCAGCTCTAACTCACAGCACATGGAGACAGACCTTCCAGTTAAACTCATCCTATTACTGCAGCTCTAACTCACAGCAAAAGGAGACAGATCTTCCAGTTAAACTCATCCTCTTACTGCAGCTCTAACTCACAGCACATGGAGACAGAGCTTCCAGTTAAACTCATCCTCTTACTGCAGCTCTAACTCACAGCACATGGAGACAGAGCTTCCAGTTAAACTCATCCTCTTACTGCAGCTCTAACTCAAAGCACATGGAGACAGAGCTTCCAGTTAAATTCATCCTCTTACTGCAGCTCTAACTCACAGCACAAGGAGACAGATCTTCCAGTTAAACTAATCCTCTTACTGCAGCGCTAACTCACAGCACAAGAAGACAGAGCCTCCAGGTAAACTCATCCACTTACTGCAGCACAAACTCACAGCACATGGAGACAGAGCCTCCAGTTAAACTCATCCTCTTACTGCAATCTCACCATTGTTATCATTCGCATTTTCAATATTACGCACAGTTTATTGGAATTGGAGATGTACACTAATTAACCCACAATAAGTTAAAGTAGTCAGGCAAACTGATTTATACTGATAGTATCAAGATGACAATCTTTACTTACCTTTGATCATCTGTGAATTCTCCTTTAAAGTTTAAAGGAAGACCCATAGAACGATCACTCTTCAGAGACTGACAACTGGGTACAGGTGACCCTGGTCTCTCTAACCGAACCCTGTGAATTCAAGATGGAGACAGAGTTTCCAGTTAAACACATCCTCTTACTGCAGCACTAACTCACAGCACAAGAAGACAGAGCCTCCAGTTAAACTCATCCTCTAACTGCAGCACTAACTCACAGCACAAGAGGACAGATCGTCCAGTTAAACTCATCCTCTTACTGCAGCTCTAACTCACAGCACAAAGAGACAGATCTTCCAGTTAAACTCATCCTCTTACTGCAGCTCTAACTCACAGCACAAGGAGACAGAACTTTCAGTTAAACTCATCCTCATACCACAGCTCTAACTCACAGCACAAGGAGACAGATCTTCCAGTTAAACTCATCCTCTTACTGCAGCTCTTACTCACAGCACAAGAAGACAGAGCATCCAGTTAAACTCATCCTCTTACTGCAGCTCTAACTCACAGCACATGGAGACAGATCTTCCAGTTAAACTCATCCTCTTACTGCAGCGCTAACTCACAGCACATGATGACAGACCTTCCAGTTAAACTCATCCTATTACTGCAGCTCTAACTCACAGCACAAAGAGACAGAACTTCCAGTTAAACTCATCCTCTTACTGCAGCTCTAACTCACTGCACATGGAGACAGATCTTCCAGTTAAACTCATCCTCTTACTGCAGCGCTAACTAACAGCACATGGAGACAGACCTTCCAGTTAAACTCATCCTCTTCCTGCAGTTCTAACTCACAGCACATGGAGACAGACCTTCCAGTTAAACTCATCCTATTACTGCAGCTCTAACTCACAGCACAAGGAGACAGATCTTCCAGTTAAACTCATCCTCTTACTGCAGCTCTAACTCACAGCACATGGAGACAAACCTTCCAGTTAAACTCATCCACTTACTGCAGCACAAACTCACAGCACATGGAGACAGACCTTCCAGTTAAACTCATCCTCTTACTGCAGCTCTAACTCACAGCACATGAGCAGAGCTTCGAGTTAAACTCATCCTCTTACTGCAGCTCTTACTCACAGCACATGGAGACAGATCTTCCAGTTAAACTCATCCTCTTACTGCAGCTCTAACTCACAGCACAAGGAGAAAGATCTTCCAATTAAACTCACCCTCTTACTGCAGCTCTAACTCACAGCACATGGAGACAGAGCTTCCAGTTAAACTCATCCTCTTACTGCAGCTCTAACTCACAGCACATGGAGACAGAGCTTCCAGTTAAACTCATCCTCTTACTGCAGCTCTAACTCACAGCACATGGAGACAGACCTTCCAGTTAAATTCATCCTCTTACTGCAGCTCTAACTCACAGCACATGGAGACAGACCTTCCAGTTAAACTCATCCTCTTACTGCAGCTCTAACTCACAGCAAAAGGAGACAGATCTTCCAGTTAAACTCATCCTCTTACTGCAGCTCTAACTCACAGCACATGGAGACAGACCTTCCAGTTAAATTCATCCTCTTACTGCAGCTCTAACTCACAGCACATGGAGACAGACCTTCCAGTTAAACTCATCCTATTACTGCAGCTCTAACTCACAGCAAAAGGAGACAGATCTTCCAGTTAAACTCATCCTCTTACTGCAGCTCTAACTCACAGCACATGGAGACAGAGCTTCCAGTTAAACTCATCCTCTTACTGCAGCTCTAACTCACAGCACATGGAGACAGAGCTTCCAGTTAAACTCATCCTCTTACTGCAGCTCTAACTCACAGCACATGGAGACAGACCTTCCAGTTAAATTCATCCTCTTACTGCAGCTCTAACTCACAGCACATGGAGACAGACCTTCCAGTTAAACTCATCCTATTACTGCAGCTCTAACTCACAGCAAAAGGAGACAGATCTTCCAGTTAAACTCATCCTCTTACTGCAGCTCTAACTCACAGCACATGGAGACAGAGCTTCCAGTTAAACTCATCCTCTTACTGCAGCTCTAACTCACAGCACATGGAGACAGAGCTTCCAGTTAAACTCATCCTCTTACTGCAGCTCTAACTCACAGCACATGGAGACAGAGCTTCCAGTTAAACTCATCCTATTACTGCAGCTCTAACTCACAGCACAAGGAGACAGATCTTCCAGTTAAACTCATCCTCTTACTGCAGCGCTAACTCACAGCACAAGAAGACAGAGCCTCCAGGTAAACTCATCCACTTACTGCAGCACAAACTCACAGCACATGGAGACAGATCTTCCAGTTAAACTCATCCTCTTACTGCAGCGCTAACTCACAGCACAAGAAGACAGAGCCTCCAGGTAAACTCATCCACTTACTGCAGCACAAACTCACAGCACATGGAGACAGAGCCTCCAGTTAAACTCATCCTCTTACTGCAATCTCACCATTGTTATCATTCGCATTTTCAATATTACGCACAGTTTATTGGAATTGGAGATGTACACTAATTAACCCACAATAAGTTAAAGTCGTCAGGCAAACTGATTTATACTGACAGTATCAAGATGACAATCTTTACTTACCTTTGATCATCTGTGAATTCTCCTTTAAAGTTTAAAGGAAGACCCATAGAACAATCACTCTTCAGAGACTGACAACTGGGTACAGGTGACCCTGGTCTCTCTAACCGAACCCTGTGAATTCAAGATGGAGACAGAGTTTCCAGTTAAACACATCCTCTTACTGCAGCACTAACTCACAGCACAAGAAGACAGAGCCTCCAGTTAAACTCATCCTCTAACTGCAGCACTAACTCACAGCACAAGTGGACAGATCTTCCAGTTAAACTCATCCTCTTACTGCAGCACTAACTCACAGCACAAAGAGACAGATCTTCCAGTTAAACTCATCCTCTTACTGCAGCTCTAACTCACAGCACAAGGAGACAGAACTTCCAGTTAAACTCATCCTCATACCACAGCTCTAACTCACAGCACAAGGAGACAGATCTTCCAGTTAAACTCATCCTCTTACTGCAGCTCTTACTCACAGCACAAGAAGACAGAGCATCCAGTTAAACTCATCCTCTTACTGCAGCTCAAACTCACAGCACATGGAGACAGACCTTCCAGTTAAACTCATCCTCTTACTGCAGCTCTAACTCACAGCACATGGAGACAGATCTTCCAATTAAACTCATCCTCTTACTGCAGCTCTAACTCACAGCACAAGGAGACAGATCCTCCAGTTAAACTCATCCTCTTAACGCAGCTCTAACTCACAGCACATGGAGACAGAGCTTCCAGTTAAACTCATCCACTTACTGCAGCACAAACTCACAGCAAATGGAGACAGAGCCTCCAGTTAAACTCATCCTCTTACTGCAATCTCACCATTGTTATCATTTGCATTTTCAGTATTACGCACAGTCTAATGGAATTGGAGATGTACACTAATTAACCCACTATAAGTTAAAGTAGTCAGGCAAACTGATTTATACTGATAGTATCAAGATGAAAATCTTTACTTACCTTTGATCTTCTGTGAATTCTCCTTTAAAGTTTAATGGAAGACCCATAGAACGATCACTCTTCAGAGACTGACAACTGGGAACAGGTGACCCTGGTCTCTCTAACCGAACCCTGTGAATTCAAGACGAAGACAGACCTTCCAGTTAAACTCATCCTCTTACTGCAGCTCTATCTCACAACACATGGAGACAGACCTTCCAGTTAAACTCATCCTATTACTGCAGCTCTAACTCACAGCACATGGAGAGAGACCTTCCAGTTAAACTCATCCTCTTACTGCAGCTCTAACTCACAGCACATGGAGACAGACCTTCCAGTTAAACTCATCCTATTACTGCAGCTCTAACTCACAGCACAGGGAGACAGACCTTCCAGTTAAACTCATCCTCTTACTGCAGCTCTAACTCACAGCACATGGAGACAGATCTTCCAGTTAAACTCATCCTCTTACTGCAGCTCTAACTCACAGCACATGGAGACAGATCTTCCAGTTAAACTCATCCTCTTACTGCAGCTCTAACTCACAGCACATGGAGACAGACCTTCCAGTTAAACTCATCCTCTTACTGCAGCTCTAACTCACAGCACATGGAGACAGACCTTCCAGTTAAACTCATCCTCTTACTGCAGCTTTAACTCACAGCACAAGAAGACATAGCCTCCAGTTAAACTCATCCTCTAACTGCAGCTCTAACTCACAGCACAAGGAGTCAGAACTTCCAGTTAAACTCATCCTCATACCACAGCTCTAACTCACAGCACAAGGAGACAGATCTTCCAGTTAAACACACCCTCTTACTGCAGCTCTTACTCACAGCACATGGAGACAGACCTTCCAGTTAAACTCATCCTATTACTGCAGCTCTAACTCACAACAAAAGGAGACAGATCTTCCAGTTAAACTCATCCTCTAACTGCAGCTCTAACTCACAGCACAAGGAGACAGAACTTCGAGTTAAACTCATCCTCATACCACAGCTCTAACTCACAGCACATGGAGACAGAGCATCCAGTTAAACTCATCCTCTTACTGCAGCTCTAACTCACAGCACATGGAGACAGACCTTCCAGTTAAACTCATCCTCTTACTGCAGCTTTAACTCACAGCACAAGGAGACAGATCCTCCAGTTAAACTCATCCTCTTAACGCAGCTCTAACTCACAGCACATGGAGACAGAGCTTCCAGTTTAACTCATCCACTTACTGCAGCACAAACTCACAGCACAAGGAGACAGAGCATCCAGTTAAACTCATCCTCTTACCGCAGCTCTAACTCACAGCACAAGAAGACAGATCTTCCAGTTAAACTCATCCTCTTACTGCAGCTCTTACTCACAGCACAAGAAGACAGAGCCTCCAGTTAAACTCATCCTCTTACTGCAGCTCTAACTCACAGCACAAGAAGAAAGAGACTCCAGTTAAACTCATCCTCTTACTGCAGCTCTCACTCACAGCACAAGAAGACAGAGCCTCTAGTTAAACTCATCTTTTTACCGCAGCTCTAACTCACAGCACAAGAAGACAGATCTTCCAGTTAAACTCATCCTCTTACTGCAGCTCTAACTCACAGCACAAGGAGACAGATCTTCCATTTATACTCATCCTCTTACTGCAGCTCTAACTCACAGCACAAGGAGACAGATCTTCCAGTTAAACTCATCCTCTTACCGCAGCTCTAACTCACAGCACAAGAAGACAGATTTTCCAGTTAAATTCATCCTCTCACCGCAGCTCTAACTCACAGCACAAGAAGACAGATCTTCCAGTTAAAGTCATCCTCTTACCGCAGCTCTAACTCACAGCACAAGGAGACAGATCCTCCAGTTAAACTCATCCTCTTACTGGAGCTCTAACTCACAGCACAAGAGACAGATCTTCCAGTTAAACACATCCTCTTACTGCAGCTCTAACTCACAGCACAAGGAGACAGAACTTCCAGTTAAACTCATCCTCATACCACAGCTGTAACTCACAGCACAAGGAGACAGATCTTCCAGTTAAACTCATCCTCTTACCGCAGCTCTATCTCACAGCACAAGGAGACAGATCTTCCAGTTAAACTCATCCTCTAACTGCAGCTCTTATTCACAGCACAAGAAGACAGAGCCTCCAGTTAAACTCATCCTCTTACTGCAGCTCTAACTCACAGCACAAGAAGAAAGAGACTCCAGTTCAACTCATCCTCTTACTGCAGCTCTAACTCACAGCACAAGAAGACAGAGCCTCCAGTTAAACTCATCCTCTTACTGCAGCTCTAACTCACAGCACAAGAAGAAAGAGACTCCAATTAAACTCATCCTCTTACTGCAGCTCTAACTCACAGCACAAGAAGACAGAGCTTCCAGTTAAACTCATCCTCTTACTGCAGCTCTAACTCACAACACATGGAGACATAGCTTCCAGTTAAACTCATCCTCTTACTGCAGCTCTAACTCACAGCACAAGGAGACAGATCTTCCAGTTAAACTCATCCTCTTACCGCAGCTCTAACTCACAGCATAAGAAGACAGAGCCTCCAGTTAAACTCATACTCTTACTGCAGCTCTAACTCATAGCACAAGAAGACAGAGCCTCCAGTTAATGCATGTATCTGCTACGGGTTTTATCAAATCTAATCAACTGATTATGACACCTGCAGCAGATGGAAATCTCGCTTTTTAGTGGCAACACGAACTGCCAGAACCATAGATATATATATTTTGAACACTAGATTGCTCATGTCGTCGTATTTACATTATCCAAAGTGATGCACCCGGCCGCAATATTGATACACCCAACTTCTTCATTAAAATGGTTTCCTATGAGGCCAATTTCAAATAAGTCGATATAAGCGAGAAAATGCAGAGATGTGCGTCTGCCTTTTGCAGCAATATTTATTTGAAGAGCTGGAATAAAACGTTTCATGCGTAAGTTAACGTATGAACGCAAAGTAGTCACTTTAATAGAAAAAATCACGTTTCGTGCTAGCTAGCTAATTAGCCGTCCCATTGACTTGAACAGACCGCTGACTGAAAGCGAACGCTAGCGATTGACAACGGTCACCAGCGAGCTGCCTTGGCGTCGCGGGGACTACATTGACTTAGTGGTAAATAAAATTAAAAAGGTGGCTAACACGCTTGCTAGCTACTTGTAATTGATAACGTAAACGGACAGTCATCGATGTTTCTTTTAATGGCGATATCTTCCAAGCAATTATCTGATTAGAGGTAAAAGTCTCGGTCGCGTCATTTCTCTGCTGTACTTTCACGTTAACACCGAATAACATTTCAATCTTCTCTTTAGAAGGTATGCCGCTTTCCATCCTCCGAAAAGGACATATTTAGGGAGACAAAATGTTGCTCTGCACAGCGATACCAAAAAAAAAACCGACTCGGACGCAAGTGTTTTTGAAAATGTAATTTCAAAGTACGAGAAAATGAATGGGAGCGACTTTTACTTACGAGTGTATCGGCTCGCAGAACAGATGCTTCACTTGAGCGTCCCTATCAGTAATCTAGTGTTCTATATATATCTATGGCCAGAACTCGTCCAAGTCTGTGTCCACTCATGTCAAAACTTGTCGCAAATGACCGTTTGCCGGCGATGTCACACATCGTCTTCCATGTGCAAACGTATTTCCTAATCTTATATCGCACTGACATACCACGCAGAAGCATGAAAGCCCTTCGACACAACGGTATATCCTTTTTTGGGAGTATTTTCTGCCATGATCATCACGGATTGTTTACCGTTTACATGATGCTTCCGCTATTCCGTCTGCTGCTGGCGACGCATTTGTAAGCTCGGCGCTGATTGGTCCTCAGTCGTCGTCGACTTGCGGTTGCCACCTGGTGGCCATTATTATAAAAGAGTACGAAAGTGTGCAGTGGGTAAAAGGACTTAACCTACCCACTGCAGATGGAGTGTAGAGTTTAACTGGACGCTCTGTCTTCGTGTGCTGTGAGTTTGAGCAGCAGGAAGAGGATGACTTTAACTGGAAGCTCTCTCTCCATGTGCTGTGAATTAGAGCTGCAGGAAGAGGATGAGTTTAACTCACAGCACATGGAGACTCTCAGTTAAAGCTGCAGTGTGTAAGTTTTAGAAAAGTAACTTATTGTCATTTTTGCTACACCTGTCACTGTGCACAGACAGTATTACATAAAACTAGTACTCTGTAATTTTAAAAAGGCTCCTTTAAACACACCTAATGCTCCTACTGCAATTTAAAAGAATTGTTCGGACTGACCAAAAAGAACCAATTACAGCCAGGATGGTGTCTGACAGCCGTGAAACAGTGCACATGCACGCGCTGCAGACAGCCCCCTCCCCCTTCCTCCTCAGCTCACGCCAGTGCTCAGTCAAATTCTAATCTCCGAGATCGGGTTCAGGAGCTTAGAACCATCAGCGAGGAAAAAAAATACTGATACCAACGTTACCGGCAACAGCACAGACGGCTCAGACAAGTAAAAAAAGGAAGAAGAAAAAAAAAGCGCAAAAGAAAGAATTTAACAAAACCCAGGATAAAACCAGAGTGAACATCGGAGTGGATTTTTTAGAGGTGGAAGGAACTCTGTGATCTGGAAGGATTAAAAAAGGTTTTGGAAGGTTTGCGACTTGACAGGTAAAACCCTGCTGTATTTGTTGGTTCATTTTTGCTCTGCAAATAAGCGAGTTGGCGTCGCTGAAACGATCACCGAACAAACCCCAGCCCTAACCAGCATCAATTCATTTTCGTTCTGCAAATAAGCGAGTGAACGTCGCTTACAATCACAGTCGCTGTTCGAATAGTCAGAGTCTTGTAATTGTTACAGTACTCCGCAGTGCATGTGATGTTACTGTGATGTTGCAGTCGAGCTAACGTTAGCCTGTTTCAGAGGCTAGGGCTAACGTTACTGGTGTTGTTTAATTAGAAAGCAGCAGAAAATCACTTTATGAAGTGACCTGGCAGTCTTATCAGTTGTGTTGTTGTCCTTATAAATATGTGTAACATTTCACAGCTAAATGCTGACATACATGATTTACTGGCCATTCAGCTGGATTCACGAGTTTCTGTACTCAAAAAAACAGGTAACTTACTAAAATAAGCATGTGCTGGGTTTTTAATGAATACATACTGCTATAGATTACTTTTCATGTCGACATGATTCATTTCTGCTCGTTTGGCAGGCATGTCGTTGGACCTGAAAAATCCGGGGCTAATATCCCTCCCTTTATTGATTATTATTGATTAATTATTAGGGCTGTCGGAATAATTAATCGCGATGAATTTAAGCGCAATAAAAGTAACTGCCACAATGAGGCAGACAGACGTGATTGCTTATTACCTTTTCTATGACACATATCTACTGCGGCCATTTGAAATGCTTCCGGTTAGAAAACTTTGGTGTGAAGTCCACTAATTACCAGCCAGGTTGGACAGTCTCCATCGCCTTGGCATAATTAGCTCACCTTAATTCAATTCCCATGTACTTAGCCTGACTCGCAATCAAGCCATTTATTCAGCCAACTGACAAATCAAAACCAAAATGTAGCCGATAATGATTAAGGAGAGATAATGAGAAGCAGACAGACCGAATCAGGCTGCCGCGTTATATTAAAAGATTTTCACATTCGTTAACAATTTACATGTCACGTTCTATACGCTTAAACAAAATGTTTTCCACCTTCACTGTTGGTTATTTAGATGCTCAGAAGTAAATAAAATCAAGTGCTATGAGTTACATTATTTTAAATTACTCTTGTTCTATTATCTAATAAAAAATGCCTCAAATTTGCGGCAAAGATTCGCCTGAACGTTAATTGCCAAATCTTTGGTGCATTTGACTATTGCCTGCAATGCAAACGTATTCTCTCTCACATTCATGTTCGGTATGCTTCACAAAATGTTTTCCACTTCACGTAGCCTATATTTTTGAGCTCTTAAAACCAGGGCCATCTTTGAATAACTTCTTTTTTTTTTTAAATATCTTTAATAATGCATACAAAATTCCTTGATGAAAGGTGGAATTCAGAGGTCTGCTATTTATTCAGATTATTGAAATTTTTTCAATCTGACACGACTACCTGGTTAGGTCCGTCTGCTTCTCATTATCACTTCTTAATCATTCTACGCCACATTTTGATTTTGATTAGTCAGTTGGCTGAATAAATGGCTTGATTGCAAGTCAGGCAAAGTACGCGGGAGTTGATTTAAGGTGAGCTAATTATGCCAAGGCGATGGAGGCTGTCCAACCTGGCTGGTAATTAGTGGACTTCAAATCACAGTTTTCGTCCCGGAAACATTTCAAATGACCGCATCAGGTATGTGTCATAGAAAATGAAATAAGCAATCACGTCTGTCTGCCTCATAGTGGCAGTGACTTTTATTGCGCTTAAATTAATCGCGATTAATTATTCTGACAGCCCTATTAATTATTAATTAAAGAATTAGTCCCGGCTAATTCTACATGGGTTTCCTTTATTAACACTTTTCCAATTCAAGAATAATCAAGTGGCAATCGAAGAGACTGCTTCTCTCCCCCATGGGATCTAAAACCGACAAAATAATGGGCTGCATTCAGGACAGAAAAATAATTTAATTATAATTATGTCTATGCACCTGCACTCGGTGACGGTATTACAGACTAGTAAGTGGTTTCGTCCGTTTACATTTTCCAATCGGACAGCAGTCAATTTTTTTGACGACAAATTGAGCAACCGTGCGGCAAAAACAGGTGTATGTACTTGTTGCAGAAATTACCTTAATTCGCGGAAGAGTTCTGAAATGCCATTGCCGAGTGACGGTGCATAGACCTAATTATAATAAAATTTTTTTGTGTACTGAATGTAGCCTATTATTTTGTCGCTTTTAGATCGCATGGGGGAGAGAAGCCGTGTCTTCAACTGCCACTTGATTATTCTTGAATTAGAAAACATGTGAATGAAGGAAAATCATCTAGAATTAGCCGGACTAGTTATTTTCAATAAAAGGAGGGATATTAGCCCCGGAATTTTCAGGTCTAATGTCGCGCCTGTTTGTTAGCCAGGAGCGTTGACTGTTCGTAATAGTATCGTCTCGCCTCGACAACTTGGCCGCTTTCATAATGTGAACGTGCAAAATCTCTCCGCAGTTGCATGCATAACAGCTCGCATGCCTTTGGGTGCACGGCAGCCTTCTGGGGGAGTGTCTAAGGAGTGCAGTGGAGAGGGAGGGGGAGGGATCTGAAAGTTGCTTTTTTCCAAATTTTTGTGCGAAGTCCTCTCTCTCCTCAAAGTTACCAACTGCAGCTTTAAACCCATGCTCTTACTGCAGCTCTAACATACATTGAATATTTGACTCATACATGTTTACCTCTTTCTGGCAGGGCTGAGGGCTCCATCTTCAGAGTCTGGCTCCCCTGTGTGACTCATCCTTGAAACAGCACCCCCTGCCACACCAGACTGGAACATACAGAGAAGGAGGTTAGACCACAAAAAGGGACTGGCTCAAATTAGGGAGTTTTCACACAGAGTGTTTAGGTCGACCTAACTTTCTAGGCTGGCCTAACTGGTGCGGTGCGGGTAGCATGAACACAGCTAGCCGCACCCGAGGTCTACCTAAACAGCCATACCGAGAGCCGCTGGAAGGGGTGGTCTCGGAGCGGCACACCAAGCCCTTTAGTTCGGTGCAGCACACCAAACCAGTGGTGTGAATGTGCAGCAAACCCGGGGTCGGCCCAAGCAAACGTAACTGCATTTAACATCAATGGTTCGTTCATGTCTTATGTTACAACTTACCAGGCTGTTCGCCGATATCTGCGTATGGTCAGGGGGCCTGGTTTAACAGAATAAATCTGCACCTTGTTCTGGTTTGTCTGCGATTCGCATTCGCCGTCTCCAGTGCAAGAAAACATTGTTCTCCACATGCAGCCGTGCCTCATTTTCAAATTTGAACGTTATAACTTCCCGACAATGAATGAGACAAACTATATAGATTGCCAAAAGCAGTAACGTTAGGCATAAAAGACGGCGTTGCTGTTGTCTCCATCGTTCACGTTTGTTCTCGAGGCTTCATTACAACCTTCTCTTCCGGATGGAATGATGCTACACACGTCATTTTCGTCTGGTTGCCATGGATACATGACGCTCCATTCCGTAGAATGGTGGCTTTTTATCGCCGTATGAAAAGCATATGTGAAACTGAGCTGCTCAAGTTGGAAATTGATACACTGTATATTGGGTCGACCCAAATATGCGTGAAAACACCCTTAGTCAACTATGAAAATGTAATAACACAACACCTTATGGTAAGCCTGGCCCACCTTATCTGAGCCTCATGAGAGAGAAATTATTCCACTCACTGAATCATCAGCTGTGCCCTTAGCCATTTCATATCTGCTACTTCATTCTCAGCGGACATTTCTCTTTCCCTACATACAGTAGATCACGACAATTTTACCCCATAATGCAGCATAGATGCAGTGAACAGCTGATATACACTAACTGGACAATAACTGTTCAATTTTTTTTCATCAATATAGCATTTTCATATTTTTAATTGATGAAAATATTACAGTGAATGCAGCTGTCATGTAATTAGTCCGAAAACAGGCAGTCTTTTATCTCTCTCCTACCCTTGCTTCTCCTTTGCCTCCTGAGTAACTGTCACGCGGCTCAAGGGACACTTGCAGTGAGATTTTAAAGGCACCTGGGTACAAGTTTTAGAAAAATGGGACGTCCTTTCCTTCAATACACCATGGGCTCCACCGCAAGGACAGCCAACACAATTTTTTGGAAAACTTTGTGGCACGAATGGCGTATCCACTCACTCCAGCTCTAAAAGACTGTAATCCATAATCAATCTTTTCTTAATCCAAGGTTGGTCCTGAGTTTCCTTAGAATCTTATTGCCCTCTTTCCATCGCGAAATAGACAAATCAGACGTTCCTTGTCATGGCCACCTGCCAAACGATCTCCGGTTCATGTCCGTTTGCAATACTTAACGCCAATTTCCACAGCATATTTTACAACTGTTTCCAAAAACAGAACGCAATGACTTGCAAATCATTTAAAAGTGTTACTTTTCTCTAAATATTTGATTTGCAGGAAGTAGAGGTCCTCAAGTATGCCGCCCCCATCCAATTTTCTGCATTCTCATATTGCAGTATCAACTTTGAAGGCCATTTATTAAAAATTTCCATCACAAAATCACTTCATATTTGGTGGGCTTATAGGGGGATCTCTCTTCTATCATAATCAAGTGTTACTTTTCTCTAACTATTTGATTTGCAGGAAAAAGAGGGCCTCAAGTATGATGCCCCCATCCAATTGTCTGCATTTGCACATTGCGCAGTACTAACTTTGAAGGCCATTTATTAAAAATTTCCACCACAGAATCTCTTCATATTTGGTAGGCTTATATATGAATCCCTCTACTATCATAATCAAGTGTTAATTTTCTCTAACTATTTGATTTGCAGGAAATAGAGGACCTCCAGTATGACGCCCCCATCCAATTTTCTGCATTCGCACATCGCACAGTATCAACTTTGAAGGCCATTTATTAAATATTTCCACCACAAAATCTCTTCATATTCGGTAGGCTTATAGGGGGATCTCTCTACTATCATAATCAAGTGTTACTTTTTTCTAACTATTTGATTTGCAGGAAAAAGAGGGCCTCAAGTATGATGCCCCCATCCAATTTTCTGCATTCGCACATTGCGCAGTACTAACTTTGATGGCCATTTATTAAAAATTTCCACCACAGAATCTCTTCATATTGGGTGATCTTATAGTAGGATCCCTGTACTATCAGAATCAAGTGTTACTTTTCTCTGACTATTTGATTTGCAGGAAATAGAGGGCCTCCAGTAAGAAGCCCCCATCCTATTGTCTGCATTCACACATTGCACAGTACTAACTTTGATGGCCATTTATTTAATATATCCACAATGGAATTCCTTCTTTTTCAGACATCCCGAACTGGAATGCAGGCAGTGTTGCATGCAAGTGCAAAATTTTTCAGTTTTAAGAATTACAGGCCCTCAGCCATGCCCCCATTTAGTTGTGTTGCAAAGCACATACTTTGATGGCTGTTTACATGTTGATTCACCCATGCAATCTCTCTTTATTCAAAAAGCCTTTACTACAGCGTGTGCAGTATGGTTTGGGCCCCCTAATTTCCATAAACATTTTGAATTACACAAGTATTATAGTCCCTGTTTTAATTTTCTCGTATTTTGTCCACCTAAAAAGAGCAATTCTAATGGAAATTCTTCCATTAATGCCACAGTGACATATATCTTTTTTTCCTTTTGCTTAAAGTAAAACATTATTACAGTTACATGCAATTATTTGTCATCTGGATTAACAACAGGTCGCCAAAATCTCACATTTCAATCTGCACAAAATGTCAACGATTTGTTGAAAAAAGAAGAGAAGTCATTTTCAAACCACATTATGGAAGTTGTTGACGATTTTTTTCTGAAGAAAATATACGCATTCTTTCGTTGAATAAGCCTCGGTTTATCTCTCAACAAGCCGAATTTTGAAAGCATTTGTATCACGTGACCAAAGTACCGCGCTATCCGCTGTAATTGCGCATCAATTTTTTAGCGGTGATAGTTTGACCGTCGTTTTGCGAACTGGTGATGGCTTGACCGCAGTGTTCACTGCTCCCGTGTAAAGTTTAGATTTTACTTGCCCCAACTCTCCCAGTTCCGTGAACTAGATTTTACAAATGTGACAGGCTAATAGGTACGATTGAGATCAGCATGTTAGCTAAGGAAGACAGAAAAAATAAGCGTCGTCACAAGTGAGCTTAACAAATCTTGATCTCAAATTAAGAAAAGAGAGGATGGACCAAGTTGAAAAGCAATAGCGAACCACGACCATGTCTGTCTTACTAGGAAGTAACAGTAGTTGCAACGTATTAAAAATCCCACCCTTTTCTCTCGGAGGAACAAACGTTCTAAAATTACCAAAATGGCTAAATACATGTGTAAGTCTTATTTTATAGTTTTAGCAAAGCAGATGAGAGTGCTGTCTGAAATAAGTGACTTTACTCATTTTTACAGCGAGATTAATCTGGAGTTTCCGGACCATGTGCCTCCGTCCTGTAAAAAATGTCTGAGCTCCTGACCTGAAAACCGATGAAAACAAACATTATTAAAGGAGAAACGAGCGATTTTTCCCGCCGTTACATGATTATACCGTCGCACTAAAAACAGCGATGTAATATGTGTAATATGAGAAATATAGGCCACGGTAATGTTTTTTTAAAATCGTAATAATTTGTTTTATTTCCCGGCAAATTCCTTTCCTTCCCCGCACCCCATTCACCTCTGACTTCATATGACCTCATTCCACTCCACAACACGCAACTTAATTCGATATTTACCTAAATTTAGTTGTTCTGTTCCTTTATTTCGTCTTCTCCCCGTCTGCACTCCGAAATGGCGCTTCGGTCTGGTTTTACTTTCACTTTTGAGGACGTGCAGTTGCGCAGGTTTTTTTTTTTTTTTGCGTACTTCAGGGGCGTTTCTTTAAGGACAACCTGGGCGTAAATTTTGGGTTTTGTACAAAAATGAACATCATGATATATCGAAGAAGACTTGAAACTTACTATAGCTACCATTAAATAATGTGGAAAATCATTATTTAAATAAAAAATCAGGTACGGCAAAATTTTTTACGGCCCAATCAGGGGAAAGAGAGGCGGGAGCTGCAGACGTGACATCACCAGGAAGCGACTTTATTTTTGAATGCTATGGCGCGTGCGAAGCGGTTCCTGTGGATGGGTCAATTCCAGCAGTTTCATCAGAAATAGACACAATTTTTTCATTAAAAGAGGAGTAAAGAACGTCACTAAAATCTTTTCTGACGGGAAACGGTGTTTTTGCTCTTCTCCTGACCGGTTTTGGTGAGAGTTTGATCTAGTGATGGTCAAATGAAGCCTCATGAATCACTGAGGCTTTCCAGCCCATTGCTTCACCAAACAGTTCAGTACTCGAGGCCTCAAAGAAACATTGAATGCTGCTATCTGCTGGGAAAAAACAACATATAACAGTCAATGAACAGTACCATGACCTGAGCAGAAATGTAAGAAAAACATTTGTGGACGGTAACAAAAAACAATTTCTATAGTATGTGCATGTGTAAGTATATCGACATAATTGTGTAAGTAGGCCTATATTTGTTCATAATTAAAATGGCAATGAAACCATCACAAGACTTTTTTTTTTTTTAAATCATTTTTATTCAAAAACACAAGTTTTTCCAGTGTGCTTTCGGTTGAGACGGTTTCTCCCTCTGCACAATATTTCTCCAGCCTTAGAAAACACCCTTTCACACGGAACTGAAGATGCCGGGGAACATAACAATGTTATGGCTGACTGGTACAGGTGTGGATACTGGGTTTTGCATCTGTTCCAATACAGCAGTGGATCCTCTGCTCTTCCAATGTTAACCTCTGCCAGGATCGATCCACTTCCACTGTGGCATCCGCCGCCGCACCTGAGCTGCTCCTGCTGCTACTGATGGACTCATCCAGCAGCTGCCAAAGTCCACCTGATAACAGTATGTGGGGGGAGGGGAAGAAGTCATTCAGAATACCAACATCATAATCAAAAGAATACATTGGTAGGGTTACTTACTATTGCTTGCAGATGAATCCAGAGGGACGTTTTGAGGCTGATCTGGGGCGGCAGATGAAGGTTCATTCCTTATTAGGATGACACATTCATTTTTACGGCGATTTACTGCTTCCTGAGTTTTTGTAGGACTTTGAAATCCAAGTTTTTTGTATCTTGGATCTAGTAATGTTGGTGTAGTCAGGGCACCCACTGATTCCAAACATGTTATGTGCTCTCTCAGATGTCGAACCAGGTTGTCACCCAGCTGTTTCGCAATGGTGGGCATCGATGAGGTCTGCACTTTGGTTGCTATTGTGAGATGCAACATCTTCATGAGTAGAATCACTTTTGAGGCAGATACCCTCCTCTCAGCTGAAACCTCAACAGTTGCTTGATGGAATGGGGCAAGAACAAAAAGAGCTTCCTTCACAGATTCATATTCAGATGCAGTAAAAGGAGTGATGTCAGTTTTGAGAGGCCAGGGCTGCCACCACTGGCTCTCTGAGGTCATACAATCGTTCCAACATCTGGAATGTGCTGTTCCACCGTGTGTCCACCTCAATAATCATTTTGTATGCCTGCCTCCCCATCTGCTCCTGTACTTGCGCCAGTCGCTCCTTAGCTGTGGTGCTTGTCCTGAAGAGGGTCACCAACCTCCTGCATTTCTGCCTTAATTCATTAAGTCGTTCAACATCATCAAAGGACTTACCAACCATTAACTTCATTGTATGAGCAATGCAAACTGCATGCCTAACATTTAGCTGTCGGACACATGCATTCATTTTTGCTGCTCCGTCAGTGATAAGGCACCTCACTTTGTCTCTGATGCCCCACTCCTCCATTAACTGGACATGCCCCGCAGCCAGGTTTTCTGCTGTGTGGGCCTGCGGGAAATGTTGCACCCCAAGCAAAGTAGTGCAGAGCTGGTCTTTGTCATCAACAAAGTGGCACGTCATCGCCAAGTAGGCGTTAATATTGATGGACGTCCACATGTCAGACGTGAGACTGAGACCCACCGCCTTCTGGACCTGCTCTTTAGCCTTCTCCTTGGCCTCCCGGTATTTAGTGTCCACCGTTGCCTTCAGAGACTGAGAGTGAGATGAAGAGAGTTGTTATGATTATCCAACATAAAAATGAGCAACTTGGCTCTGCTCACACACCTTTCTACTAGGGAGAATATAGTTGGGATCCAGCACATGCATGAGCTCCCTGAACCCCACATCTTCCACACTGGAGAATGGCTGGGAGTCCTTTATAATCATGTTTACCAGGGACTCATCCACCACTGCTCTTCTGGGATCTGTAACATTTTATGCTGTTGTATTGTAGGAACTGAACACATGATTTTTTCAACATGCAATAAATATTTAATCTCACTTATGCTGGTATCTGGCCTGTTGGCGGGCTGGGCATGCTCATGCAGTGCTCTGTAGTGGCGAAGCATGGAGGACGTATTGTTGCTATACGTCAGCTCTTTTTCACACAGCAAGCACCTCGCCTTAAATAAAATCATGCATATTATGACAGATAGTTCACTGTGGGGCAATTTTACAATACTCACTGTATTATGAGAATGTTTTATACATACAAACCTTATTATGAGCGGTCTACTCAAAATACTCCCATACAGGTGAGGACTTCCTTTTTCTTGCGGCTTCATCTGTTGGGATTTGTGGCAGAACAAACAAAGATGGAACCATAATATATATATGCACCATTACATATTAATTCATCATTACCTATGACAAGCCTTTTGAAACAAATACAACACATTTGAGTCATGATGCTTAAAATTGCTGGACATACTTCATTTAAAACAATGTGTGATCTTTGCAGGCCCCGTTGTAAACCTGTGGCTCCCCAGTGACCTCTTTACAAACACGTGTCTAAGTGGTGTCTAAGCTCATTATGTGACTGCAGAAGAAGCTGCATACACCAAACACTGGAGTGACATTATTTAAAAAACAAAATAACTGACACACTCACGTCTATGCCCTACAATGGGGAAAATAATAATATGCAACTCACTACACCTCGCTTCAAATTCCTACAAACGCCGACAACATCCAAAGTATGCCGCGAGATTCAAAGCGTATTTATGAGGAAGCGATGCGTTGAACAAACCAATGACGTACTCTCCACAAACCGAGGCCCGTTTGTCATCAGTCACGTGATTTTTACGGTAACGACGCACGCCTCGAATTGGGGCTTCATCTGGCACGCCCCTTTTTGCTCGACACAGGCTCTGACACATCGCTTCAAGTGTCACATCACTAGTTTGATCTACCAGCTGCTCCTCTGGTCCTGAAAAAGATGGGAAGGACTCTAAACCCCCTTGTGATAATCGTGTCTCCGCTGGTTGCCCTCATGGACGATCAAATCAGAGAAGCTGGGAAACTGGGAGAGAACGCGGAAATCCTTCATGGACAATGCCAGTTATCGCCCAGTCACACAGCCGATCACGCACGAATCACTCACAAATCACGCACAGATTGGGTTTGTGCGTGCTTGTGCGTTGAGAAATTGACCAATTTTTCGGGGTGTCGGGGGTAGAAATCTCGGACGAATCACGCATGAATCACGCATGTATCACTTACAATCACTGACATATCGCGCACGTCGACGCATAATAGCAAACACGGTGCAGTATTCCACGAACATTCGACGCACGCCCGACGCATGAATCACCGGCGGAGCACGTCCAAACACGAACGCTTCACGTACATTCCACGTACAAGCACTTTCGTTCCGCGCATGTCGACGCATGCCCCACGGATGAATCACTGACGGATCACGCACGAAAAACGCACCTTCGGCGTCACTATCGCTTCGGTTCAGCGCATATAAAAAGCGGTGAACGACGGGAGTTCCTCAGTACCTTTCGCCAATCAAGAACACTTCAAGAGATGCCACCCAGGAAAGCTCGCTTACCCTCAAAGACAAAGGGTGCAGAAGAAGAAAGCTGCTGAAGAAGAAGTCCATGTAGATCCACCAGAAGCTGCTGCTGCTGAAAAACCTGCTGCTGGTGCTGCTGCTAGGAGGTCCCGTAGGTCTGGAATGGCAAAAGTGCCCGAAATGGCTGCTTTTATATGCCAAAATACATACGTGAGTTGTCAGTGGTTCGTCAGTGGAACATCAGTGAATCATCAGTTTTCTGTCAGTCAGTCGTGCGTCGGAAATGCGTCACTCGTCAGTGGATGTGCGTCGTTATGCGTTTTCTGTCAGTGATATGTAAGTTATTCGTCAGTTTTATAATTGATTGTCAGTGGATGTCAGTGGAATGAACGTGATACGTGCGCGTTTCATGCGTGATATGAACGTGGGGCATCAGTGGACAGATGTGGACGTGTGCGGATTCAAACCAGTTCTGACGCATAAGCACTGACGGCCGACGAGTGTCCCGCGCATAGTTACGCATACTCGACGCATAAACTACGCATGCCGACTCATGAATTACGCACACCAACGCACAGTTGTGCGTCGGAAAATTTTTGAACCGTTCAAAACTCAAAATCACGCACAAACCGCCTTCGACGCACATCCACTTACAATCACTGACAGTCCACGTTCGTTCCACCTACGAATTACGCATACGACGTACGCTCCGCGCAGAAACGAAAATCTGTGCGTAATTCATGCGTAATTCATGCGTTTTCGCTGTGTGACTGGGCCTTTACTCAACGATACCAGGAGAAATCTGCTCTCCTCAGAAGTTTATCAGGAGAACGTGGTGGGAATTGTCGTTGATGAGGTTCATGTCACATATAAGTGGTGAGTGATACATCTGTGTGGTATAATTTAATGTGAGATGATGGTCTCAGGACTGAAACGTAGTTCATGCTAACGGCTAACAACAGGGTCTAGCTGCTTGTATTGTGTACAGTTGGGTGCCGATTGTGTCACAACATCCCACATCTGCCCATGTATCAAGGATGGTATTGCTCGACAGTCTGTATTTTTTAACGCCGAAAAGTACGCCACGTGTACTGTTAAACAAACGTTTTGATTTGACTCAATTTGTACTGTTAATAAAGACTTAAACCTGTTGAGTCTGTGAATGGCTCATGCCCAACAAATCCGGATGGAACTCGCGTTGTCATTTTTAAACTTAATCCCAGTCCTTGCAATCGTTCGGAAACAGTTTGCTCATCAAGGGGTCTATTCTCCCATTTGCACCTAAGTCATTTTTTACGTGATTCGAGTTAAGAACTTTTGAGTTACGCGTATTCTCCTGCTTCGATCTCGCCCACAGCGCTTAACTTCAGAATGTAGGCGACCTTATGAAAGAGGTGTAACTAATGTTATGGCCCCAATTAGTTATGACATATAAGACAGCAAGGGATGACAGACAAAATTTTAAAACTTAAACACATTTAATTAAACAAAGACTGACAACTAACCTACAATTTATACTAGTGACCAAGATTGACATACACAAAAAAAGAGATATTTACAGTCCCTTGAGATGGGGGTGCTTGGTGATGTCCTGGGTGAGGAAAATGCTCCAACACAGGTAAAAATCCACAAAAACTTCACAGGTCTTGAAAAAAGTGACAGGTCTGGTCAAATGTATCCTTCTCCTTGCAATTTCTCCTACTACTTTACTCTCTTAATTTTTCTCGTTATATACTCTTTTGCAGCCCCCTCCCACCTTCCAGCTTCTCCCCAACTCTCCAGGATCTCCAGACTGGGCCCAACAAAAAAATGTCAACACTGCCATCCTGTGGCGTTTCTTTCCCACATTACACTAATGCAAAAGAGAGGCAGACTCTGTACAAAGCTCATTCATTCATTCATTCATTCTTTATTCATTGCAGACACAATTAAGGTCCATAGAGATAAAATAAAAATAAAAGGACAAAAAAAGAAAAATTTTAAAAGACAATCAGTCCATAGTGTAAATTAAGAGTCTCTCCATCCAGTGCTTCCTCAAGGCAGATGTGTACCTAAAACTGCACAATTGAGGGTTTGTCAATGTCTGTATAATTGAGTTCTTTGCCTCATCCAGTCGCTGCATGAATTTAAATATTAAATTTCTTTGCAGTGCCTCACAGGTAGCAATGTGAGCATCCACAAACAACTGGCTTGCACTGTGCCATCTGGGCACCCTCAACAGTAGCCTAAAGGTGTCATTGTAGGCCACCGTGAGTCTACGGATGGTGCACCGCTTATACTTCGACCACAAGGGGGCCGTGTACAGTGGAGTACAGTAGGCTTTGAACAAGGCACAGATCACCTGAGGAGAACACATACTAAATTTATGCAGCAGCATGTTTGCCTGGGCATACAGTTTGCAATATTGTCTCTGAATGTCTCGGTCATCACTCCAGTCATCGGTTACAAAATGTCCCAGGTACTTGACTTCACTAACATGTATGAGGGGCTTTTCACTCAAATAAAATGCAGGAAATACAACATTTTTGTCCTCCTTGCTTCTAACAATCATTATGTTGCTCTTAGTGGGATTATACAAAATGTCATGTTCTTTCCCAAACTCAGAGCAGATTTTTAACAACTGTTGCATCCCTGCACTGTATGGGCTGATTATCACCAGATCATCCGCATACATGAGATGGTTGACAACTGCTGTTCCAAAAACACACCCTGTTTTACAACTGTTCAGCTGTGAGGACAGTTCATCAATGTACACATTAAATAAAGCCGGAGAGAGAATTCCCCCTTGTCGAAAATTGATTTGCATACCAAAAAGCAAGAATGCGTACCAAATATCGAGGCACACCTCTATTAATTAATTTCATAAATAGCTTAGAATGGTTTAGTCTATCAAATGCCTTTGTGGCATCAATAAAGCACAGAAAAACAGAAGTACTCAAACTGAGATATTTTCCTACAATTTCTTTTAGAGCATAAATGCACATGTCTGTGCCATGCTTTTTCTTAAAGCTGAACTGATTATCACTTGTTAAAACAAACATTTTCAGTGGTAGTGTACAAAATAATCTCGAACACTTTTGAGAGAATGCTGGCAAGAGCAATTGGTCTATAGTTTTGCAAACTGTTTAGTTTAGCTGCCTTGTCTTTACTGACAGGAATAAGAGCAACAGAGATGATATAATCAGGTAAAACTCCATGGGTCAAAAACCCAGTAAAGCACATTGATAACAGAGGACATAATCTGTAGCTTGAATATTTCAAATGTTCTGCTGTTATGCTGTCCAGACCACAAGCTTTGTTATATCCAAGCTTCAAAATGGCATCATATACTTCACAAGTACGGACTACCAAAGCCTCAGTCGTATCAACATTATCAATGACAACATCCTCACTTTTAACAGAATTGAAAAGATCACCATAATGTTTGCGCCATAATTCTACATTATTTTCCGAGCCACACACACCTTCTATATTAGATGGCAGTGGAGTTTTTGCGTTGTTCATAACTTTGACCTCATTCCAGAATTCATAATAATCATGACTGAAGCCTTCTGGCAAGGGAATCTGCTCTCATTGTATTTTCATTTCTGTTAATATAGCGAAGGGCATTTTTAAATTTGGCATTAGTAGTTCTTTTAAGTTCAAATATAGACCCCTGTCTCGGCTTCCCTGCTTCATGCCAGAGTTTAAAAGCTTCTCTTGCTTCAGCATGTTGTTCAGTGAAAAAATCATTCCATCCAGGTTTAACAAAATGACTTTTGGATTTTCGCTTCTGAAAACACATACTGCTGTCTTTAAGGACTTGCATGATATTCTCATACAGTGTACAGAGTTCACTATAATGTTGCTCCTTCTTACAATTAGGATCAGTACATGTGACTGCCTCTCTTGGAAGCTGAACAATCTGCAGCAACACATCTGTCATGTTTGAGAAATTATCAATATCATTTTTAGTAAGTTTAGACCAGTCAGGCCTAGCTGTATGCCTGTCGGCCATTTTTTCTACAACCACTGGTATATCATCAACATTTACGGAGATACTCAACGGTATATGATCAGACACAGCATGTTTGTACAGAATGTCAATATGACCCAGAGAAGCATGGGCATCTGCTGTGCAAACACAGTGATCCAGCCAGGAGGTGGAATGCCAAGCTTCACTTATATAGGTAAAGCTACTATTTGGAAGGAGCACTTTGCTTGATAAAATTATATTACTGTCTTCACAAAACTGCTTTCAGTGATTTCCAAAAACAGAAGAATTGTCTGATAAGTCAGCTTTGAAATCTCCAATCACATAGACACAAGTTGTGCCATTGACTTCAATAAAGGATTTAATAAATGCTAGTTTGCTTAAAAACTCGTCTTCTAATTGATATGAATCATAAGGCATGTAAACATTTAGGATTGTACAGTTCTTATCATTAAAATTAATTTCCAAACCAATAGCCCAATCAACATTTAGTCTGAGAACTTTGACTGCTGAATCATATTTCACATTCCACAGTATGGCAACACCTCCTGGGATTCTTCCACGAACTATCCTTGTGCAGAGATCGGTGGTAGATTCACCAGCACCATGAAAGTCATTGTACAAAGAGTTCAGTTTATCCAGATCTTGTTTTGCGAGCCAAGTCTCTTGTAGGCATAAAATATCGCAGTCATCCAGGAGAGTATTGACCACATAGCAACTTGCTTTATCAACAATACTGTGGCCAATTCGCAGGCCACGCGCATTATATGACATAATACGAATGTTTCATAATTCATAATGCGAATGAATAAACACTCACCAACTTTGTCTTTACCGCATGTATGTTTGAGACAGCGCCAGTTCCAACAATACCAGGAGTTTTGCGCTTGAAACTGCTGGCTTTATCCAAACGAGGCTTCGATATGCTCGCCGACCTGGCCTCTGTAGCCTTTGGTCTTCCATTACGCACCACAACACTCCAGTCCAGAGACGGCGATTGCGGCGCAGACTCAGACACGCAAGGCTTTAGGAGCGCATGTTGCTCGGCCTCTCTCTCAGCAATTCCCCCGGTGTTCACAGGCTTGACTCCCGTTAAGGCTTCAGCGGGGTCACGTTGCTTCTCCAGTTCAGATATGCGGCTATCCACAGAGGCCGAGACAGAGCGCAAATCTTCTCAGATGCTCGTTTGCTTCTCTACAGACATTCTCATCCAGCCAATGTCGTTGTTTAATTGCTCTATTCGACTCAGTAATGCTGCAGCATCAATGTGATTGAAGGAAACCGGAGGCAAGTGCGAGACAAATCTTGGTATCTCGTCTCCGCATTCATTTAGTACTTTCAAGCACATTTTCACATTATTGATGTCCTTTTGTGGACCCTTATGAGCCACATTGCGCTGGGAGGTGTTGGGACAAACCTCAAACAAAACTTTCTGTGACGATTCAATGCGCTCAGAGTTGAAACTGTTTGTCACAATAAGAACAATGTCATCAAGACTCATTGTCCTCATTTTCACAACAATGAAGTTCAAAAGTTCATCCTCCACAATAACTTTACCGTCGTTGGTTTTAAAGATCTCTGGTTTCATGCGAGAGAATGCACTGGCAGCCAAACGACGTGACTCCCCTGCGGCCATCTTGATTATGCCATTGATTATGGCTATCTGGGAAACATGGAACAAGGATTTTCTAATTAACCATGAAAATGCAGTTGTGGTCCATGGAAATCGCAAACCAGACTTTAAATTTGAATATCGTGGGCCTGCTGATAAAACCTCGTATCTCCAATCTGATAAGAAACAAAAACTTGCATGTCCGCTATTCTTACATGCAAAATTAAACATTTTTTTTATTTTAAACTATATTTATCCATTTATATTATTTTATTATTATTATTTAATTTTATATTTATTTTTTATTTTCCTGTGAAGTTTGTCATTTTGAAGATACAAGGTTTTATCAGCAGGCCGACGATATGCTGCTGTAATAGTAGCCCTATGTATGTCTGTGCCAATTACAAGAATGGAGACATCTCTTTTTTTTTCTTACTCTAGGGACAATGGCAAACAAACAAACAAATTGCCGCGATAATGAAATAATAAAGAATTTAGCGCCTCTCAACCAGCGCAATCAGAGCATTGAAAATGTGCCCCTCCTACACCAGCCTGTTTGTTCCGTGGAAGACAGGGAAGAAGACAAAGGGAACATTCTAGTCACACAAAAAAAGACAATCAAAGACAATTTATCTGATCTCATTTCGAAATTGCGCACTTGAAATCTCAAACAACTCCGATGTCAGGTTTGAAACTATAGGACATGGAAACGCTTTAGCAAGGATTCTTACCCCGCACGCGGTCATCTACCCGCCCCGAAACCACCTCAGCAATCACACAATTCCATATCCATAGTCTATTATGTCCCATTTGATTTGAGCGACACATTCACATTAACTTGTCCCTAATACTTTATTATAATCAATTATGCCATTTACTGATAATGATTCTTCCCATGTCAGCTATTCTTTTTTGGCTAAAATTGATAAACCAATGGGTAGCGCTTTGTTATTGACCAGGGTAGGGCTCAATCTAGAGTAGCCTATTTAATAATATCTTTATTCATATGTTAATATACACAGTATTATCAATGTAAAAAAAAAATTACAAAGACACAAGTTAGTTAATACAGATATCCTCAATTAGAAAATCAATCTCCTCACTTGTGAGAATACCACAACTTTTTAGATTATCACACATATAGGGCAGTCGCATTTGTTAATAGAACATGAAGACAATGATGGCGACGTCGAGCCAAAGCCGAAAACCAAATTTCACAGATGTTGGTGTTGTATGGCAGCGAGCACTGAAGGCTGATCCCAGGAATTAAGCTGCGAATCGTTCTGGATGTGGCTTCGGTGGGGCGATGTAAGTGCAGTATCCCCGATTTAAAGCATAAATGGAGAGATCTGCGGGGCGCTGTAAAAGCCAGGTTCTCTGCACACTGGAGAAGTGTACACGCAACAGGTGGTGGGCAACCATCATCCACTGTGCATTTCACTGCACTGGAGGAGGAGGTGGCATCCACTCTTTCTGTAGTGGAAGTGCATGGAGAAGAACTTGGAACATCAATGAACTGTGTCAGACACCTTGACACGCCTTTGATATGTGTATAACATCACCAGCCACTCTCTGGAACGACCCAGATGCCGGGAGCGACAGCGCAGTTCTGACGTTGATGACCACGGGTATGTTTTGTGGATGATTGCTGCAGCAGGGTAGCTGTTCATCCAGAAGTCGGCAAAGATAGAAGATTGCCTCATTCACGGTCCACACGAAAGCGCTGGATGCACTCGATGTTTGTTAGTCCGAGGATGTCCGAATGAAGCCGATATATGCGTGTTCGTCTTCAAGCTCGGCGTGCTCCTCTTACTCTTTCCCAATCACGCAAGAGTGCAAGCAAATGCAGGACTGGCATTTTGGTTTTAGATTTTGAGGGCATGGTAGAATGATGGCCCTACGTATACTCGTATTAATGAATTGCTATGCGTTTGTAATTGAACTAATTGGAGAGGAGGTTGTAGCATAATATCATGTCATGATTTTGTTTGATAATTTATTATGGTGTTACGCCCGGCCTAGGGGAAAACCGGAGTGCAGCATAAAAGTGACCTGCTCCTTCCTTACTTCCAAGGAAAACCAAACAGCCAAGTATGCAGTCAAAAACTTTTGTTTTATTTTACGGGAGTGATGCAACATCAGGGAGGGCATAGCAAAAAATAAAAAACAAAACAACCCTTCAAATAACTATTACCTAACATCAAAAAAAGGAAAAGAACAACAATGCATTAACCTACCTATGAACTACCAACACAGGAGAAAATGAGATATACAGTAAAGGAAAAAACAGCTTCTCCCTACCCTGGGTCCAGGAGTTACTCTTTACATTTGCGATGTTTCAAGATTCTGTTGTGTTCCGGGGTTCTGGCCTTTGGCCAGAACAGTATTGTTTATGGTTTTAACAGTTTCATGTTCCATAGTTCAAGATTTCATAGTTTCATAGTTCATGTTCATAGTTCATGTCATAGTTTTAACAGTTTCTTGTATCAGGTTTTTGCATTTCATGTTTTACATTCCATGTCCATGTTTTTGTTTTTGCCAGGTCTGCCATGCCACTCCACCGCTTGTCTGCGTTCCGCCCCGTGCCTTCGTTGTTGCACATTTCAGAGCTATGGTTGGCTTTGGTATTTCCCTCTTCCTTCTGTGCTGTGCTGATTCGGGGCTCTCTAAGCTTAATTGACAATTAACTGTTTTTAAGTTACTAACATTTACTAACTTTCACTGGGTGGTGTAATTCTTAGATAGGCACATTACTAATATTACTAATTTAGACAGGGAGTTTATTGTCATGATTCCTGCTTTGCTATTTCAAGATCTTGCTGTGCTTTTCTGTTCTTAACATTCATGCTTGCTTCCAAACTGCATACTTAATTGGTACTTAAGCTGAGCACGCTCATTCTCTTAATGAGCAGGTCATGTCATCCAATCTCTGTCCATGTCTTGATCTTGCCATGCCTCTTGTTTCTCTCTCTCCAGGTGTTACCCCTCATGTCATGATTTCCAAGCCTTTATCTGGTTGCGGTGGAAGTTGGCTGGCAGACAGTGTCTCGCGTCTCGTTGCACGTGCAAGTTTAGCCAAGTTCTTGTTGTCAAGTTCCCTAGCATTTCTAGTTTCAAGTCTTGTCCTAGCCTCTTGTTTTGTATATATATTTAGTCTTGTTATTTACTTTTCTTGAGCATCTTGCCTGGAGTTTCCAGTGCCTTTTGTTTTTTGCCTTTTTGCATTTATTGTTTATAGCTCTGTGTAGCTTCCTTAGTTTGTTTTTTGCAACCCTTTGGGCCAAGTTTTTTGTTGGCCCTTGTGCCTGTTTTGTTTTGGTTTATCAATAAATCCTCATTCCCTTTTCCCGCATCTGGTGTCACTGATTCCATATCAGATTCAGTATCAAAACACCACTTTAGACAGACGAACCACATGACTAAGTGCAAACTTGACCAGAGCTTTCAAAGACTAGGACACAGAACAAGCTGCATCGCCAGGTTTACAATTCTTACAAGCATTTACAGGCTGCGTAAGGCAGGTTGGAATGAAGGAAGGAGGCGGGGTCCCGTCTTCTGGTGCAGCGTCTTTTTAAAACTACGTTCAATTAGCTGTCGTCCAATCAGCAGCAGGCAACCTATATTACAGCACAGACACAGAGCAACGCGAAAAGGAAAACAGCAGCAATCTCAAGCATGAAAACAAAATGAGTTTGAAACCAATATGTGCCTTGGTCATAACAATGGCTATTAGAAATGTAGTTTAGAAATAAGGAAGAACAATCGAATATTGAATGTCTCAACCTTTACCATGTTAAATAAAATTAATGTTAAAATCCGGCTTAGGCTATAACCGATATCAAACGCAATATTCTATTTTGCCTTATGTTGGCGCTTGGCTATTAATACAGCCCTCAAAAGCGCTTAACAGAAAAAGCGCGTAAGTCAGGGGGAGAATACGTAAGTTTTTTTTGTCTGAGCAACGCCCGGAAACGCCCCGATTTTGGCTTTGCTCTGCCCCAAGTGCGTAACTGCCTTCGGGGCGCATAATGCACAGACTTAAGTCGAGGGGAGAATACGCTTAGGCTGAAAAGTGCGTAGCTACGTGCTTTTTTCGACTTACGTGCATGGGAGAATAGACCCCTAAGTGCCTTGTTTGATTCAAATAGTTTCTTTGTACTTGTCAGCGTTCCCTTGATTCTCAAATTTACTTTACAAAATCGGGAAAATTCATGTAACGCCATTATCACAGCTGTTTCTCAAGCTCCCGTTTGTTTCTATTGCTTCTCAGCAGCGGTGCACACCTACTATATTGTATTGTAGCTTAATGTGGATTGGTCGGTGATGAGTGTGACGAGCAGAACCATCATCCAATCAGCAGCCGCAGATTTTTTTGAATGTTCCTCCTCTGAAAACTTTTTTTGAACGGTTCTTTCCTAGATGGACTCGTGAAATATTTCTGTGGCAGATATATGAAGCAGTCCGTCTGGCGTGTCTGGTTCATAGACTTCTAAAGCACTGAACTTTTTTCTGCAACCACCAACATCGCCATCTGCTGGCCATTAAATGGAATGCCATTTTACAGTACTTCCCTATGGGCTTCATTTTTCAGACCAGGGTGCTTCGTCCATCTTTTTATACAGTCTATGGTTAAAATAAGGAATCCCGAACACTACCTCTGGCTCTGACGAGCAGAAGCTGGGCGGGGCTTGGATGGGCTGGGCTGAGCTGGGAAGGGTGGAGAGCGGCGGAGGGTCATATTGCGGTCTGGTCTGATCAGTGGATCAGTATGGGGTGTGATCAGTGCCACGGCCTAGCTAAAGATCTCACTGACCTGATGAACGTGCGTGTCTATCCCGCGACCCTGAGACCTCATGAACGTCTGTGTCTATCCCATGACTCAGTGACCTGACGTCGTCGCTACTTCTTAAGAAACTTGGGGTGCTTTCAAGTGCGTCTGCAAGTAAGTCGGCTGCGCAAGATTCCTGAAAAATTACGCGAGAATCCTGCCGAAATTGCGCAATAAGCCCTCCAAACCCCGCGATGGCTGCAGCTTTTACTTGCAGACGCGCTCGAACGCACCCTTGGTAAAGTAATACAAATGTGAACATTTAGGTTTCTAATCGAATGTTCATAGTAAAAGTAAACACAACGCGTTGCTGAATACCCCTCGGCCCGGACAAGATTTCCTGCCTCAAGGTCAGAGCGCTAAGGTCAAAGTTCAAATCCAGCCAAAAAGCTGACATTGCACATCTATGTGTGACAGTGAGTTACCATACCAAATTTGGTGTAGCTGCGATCAGTAATTGCTGAGTACTGACCCATACAAGATTTCCTGCCTCAAGGTCTCAGCGCAAAGGTCAAAGGTCAAATCCAGCAAAAACCATGACATTGCACATGTATGTGTGACAGTGAGTTACCATACCAAATTTGGTGAAGCTGCGAGAATTATTTGCTGAGTACTGACCTGGACAAGATTTCCAGGGTCAAGGTCACAGAGCTTAGGTCAAAGGTCAAATCCAGCAAAAAACCTGACATTGCACATCTATGGGTCATAGTCAGTGTTGGGGAGTAACGGAATACATGTACCAGCGTTACGTAATTAGGATACAAAATATGAGTAAATGTATTCCGTTACAGTTACAATTTTAATTCATGGTATTTAGGATACAGTTACATTTTAAAAAATCAATGCATTACTTTCCGTTATTTTAAACTAGAATTATTTCCCAAATCAAATCCGAAGAAATTAGTTCTTTCCCACGCATTTTCCCAGCTGGTCCCAGAATTGTAGCACTCTCTGATCACGCACTGCAATGCCACCTTTTACTGGATGTGACCGCGGGACGCGGCCTGAGATTCATGTCATCATTCATCTGACCATTCAGTACTCTAATAATGCCGGAGGCGTCGAGCCAGAGCTGGCAGGTAAGAGCCTGAGCAGAAACTCATTTTTAAGCTGGAAATTCAACCACCACTTCACTTTGAAGAAGGACAACCTAAGAGAACGCAACATAACCGTGCAGTGCAACCTCTGCTTGCCTGCAACGAATACGCTTTCAGCCTCGAAGGACTCCACCTCCAATCTGAATAAGCATCTAAACGTAAGTTATTTATTGGACTCGCCAGGAGTAGTCTCTGCCATTGTATCTGTTATCTTAACCTTACTTTTTTATATTGGTATGTATGAAGGTAGCTTGCTTATGTCCACGTGCAACTTGAAAATATCAATATGGCTAAACATGGGCTTTGGTAGCCCATTTGTCATTCTAGCTGTTGGTCTTGCTAAATGTACGTCAAATTCACTGGTGTGGTTGATGTTCGTTGACTGACAGAATTTATTTTTGGATATTAGATTTATTGCTAAAATTAACCAGCTACTCTTCGTTACGACCATATTGGTTCACTTTAATCTGAATGATGGCTCGCTCACCTTGGTACCTTAAAATTGCTCGTTTGCATCTAGAAAAGTTGTTCCTTGTTTAATTAAGCCAGTGGCTAAACATATCATTTATTACACTGGTTTCCAAAATTACCACTGAAGTTGTGATTGGGATGAATTCCAGCATACTCAGGGGGGACAGGACTGAGTTCGGGAACCACTGGTAGATTTGACTGAACAGTAACGGCTGATGAGATCAGCAGCACAAATGCGGATGATCACAGTAAAAGGAATCAATGTGGATATTTATCCCCCGCCGCACGATTAACGCGAAGCGGGGGATATAGTATTGGGGTCCGTCCGTCCGTACGGACACATAATATTGAGGCGGCGGGGGATATTACCATGATAATGGTAGACACTTGTTTTCCTTACTTCACCTCTTCCTGTTAAAGAGCTGACGTGAAACCATAGAAGACTGACTTTTAAGACCTAGCAAGCCAGCTATCAACAGGGTTTTTTTCGAAGACTGGACATTCAAGGAAAAAAACTTACTACTTCTTCTTCTTTTAGTTTTATGCCAGATGGTACTTGTGTCTTACATTGGTACATACTGCCACCAACTGTACTGCATTGCGTGCTGTATTTTATTTAATTATGTGCTTTACTTAAAAAAAAAAACTTTATCCTTTATCCTATCACATATCCTTCTCTCCTTCAAATATTTCACCAAACTTTCTGTCTCCTTGCTTTTCTAAAGTCTGACTGCCACCGAATCCTGTTTCAAAAATTCTCTGTATATCTTCCCTCTTGACATCTAATACACCCAAAATCTCTCTTGCTGCATCTACCACCAACTTAATTCTCAACTGCCACATTCACATCTACATGCCTGATCGCAATCCGGTGCTGCTGCGGATCGGCACCGCAGTAAATTACTCCGCCGTAAATCAATTCACATCCAACTTTTACCCGGTGCTGCTCAGGAGCTGCTGCAGTGCTGATGCGGACTGAACTGTCAGTATGAAAGGGGCTTACCTCGTAAGCACAGTTTAGGACCATTGAAATGAAAGCTAAAAAACTTCTTCAGTCCATCCTGATTTCATCTTCATCGAATTCCTTTTGTTTCTTATCCACTGGCTGTACTCTGACCTGCTCTCTCCCCACCGTTTCTTTTTTTTTTTTTTTTTTGCTTTCGCATATGAGATTTTTCCCTGTTCTTTTGTTCTTTCCACCTCTCCATTTTACTGCACTGACCCCATCTCATGACTTCCCCCACAGTGAAAACATTCTTTTGCCAATATGCATCCATCTTATATACATCCCTCCTGTCCACATCGTCTGCACCCGTGCATTTCTTTTTTACAGACAGCCGCCACATGCCCATACTCCTGACATCGGAAGAAAAACTGATTTACCCTCCCTCTAGATATATCACTGATTAAAAATGTTTTGTTGATTACATTTTGTTGCCCTTTTCAAAACTAGAAGTACTTTCTGTGCAGTAAAATGGTCTATATCAGTGTTTTAGTAGTATTTATGATGTTTTTGGATTAATATTACTGGTACATTAATGTGTATGTTGCATTTTATGGCTGTACCCCTCCAATATCCCAAAAATCATTATCGCATGAAACAAAATCCTGATTTAAAGGGTTAATATTGTATACAATGGAACAGGTATCAAGTGCTAAATCACGCCTGCTCTTGGAAATTCCCAAGGCTTCTGCCTCAACAACATCGTCAGGCAAGCTATTCCACACTGAGATTACTCTCTGCATGAAAAAAGATTTCCTAATATCAGTGCTAAATTTACTCTTTGCTAAATTCCATTTGTGACCCCAAGTTCTACTAACAAATCCTGGATGAAGTAATCCCACATTATTCACTTTGTTAATCCCTTTAACATATACTCAGCAACAAAAGTTTCTGTGACACCATTTATGTGTATGTTATAAATGACACGCAAAGATCTCAATGCAATCAATATGTTTATTTAACAGGAGAAACACTGACTTTTCAGTGCCAACGTCACTCAAAACGAAAAATGTCATTTTCATGCGTCATGAAGCACTTGTCTGACGTCTAACCAATTGTGACCTTCACACTTCAATACCGGGTGTGACTTCCTCGTGCCATGATGCAAGCAACGCATCTCCGGCGCATGGACCGAATCAGATGTGCCAGAAATTGCTGTGGGATGTCATTCCAAATCTGACGTAGACGTTGTCGCAATTCCTGGAGTGTAGCTGGCGGGTTATCCAACCGCCGCAAACGTCGATCCATCTCGTCCCAAAGATGCTCGATTGGGGACATGTCTGGGGATCTGGCTGGCCATGGCAGGACATTGACATGTTGTTGCATCAGATACTGCTGTACAATCCTTGCGACGTGTGGTCTGGCGTTATCATGTTGCAGCGTTATTCCGGGACCATGTTGCATCAAAAACGGTACCACCAATGGCCGTAGCACTTCATCGCGATATCTTTGACCTGTCAGATTTCCATCAATAACAAGCAAATCTGTTCTGTTTCTAGCCGTGATCCCTCCCCAAATCATGACACTACCACCTCCAAAACGATCAAATTCCTGAACACAGTTGTTGGCATAACGTTCTCCACGTCGACGGTATACATGTAAACGACCATCACATCGGTTAAGCATAAATCTTGATTCATCAGTGAAGAGTACAAGTTCCCACTGACGTTGGATCCACCGTCGATGTTGTTGTGCCCACTGTAGACGCAGTCGTCGGTGTTGTACTGTGAGTATTGGACGTCTTGCTGGCCGACGTGGGACAATGCCAAAATGACGGAGACGGCGACGGATTGTCTGTGCAGACAGTCGCCTCAAACCAGGTATCGTTCTTGCAGTTATGGTTGCAGGTTGGAATCGATTTCGGAGATGGGTTGTTCGAATCCAGTTGTCCTGTCTGGGAGTGGTTACTCGTGGACGGCCGCTGCGAGGACGGTCTCTGACATGTCTTGTCTGCTGATGACGCTGCCATAAGTTCCAAATGGTGTTTCGGTGGACATTCAGGCGATGAGCAACTTCCCTCTGCGAGGTTCCGGATTCAATCATCCCAATGGCCCTCCACCGATCATTTTCAGACAGTCTTGGCATTTAGAGGGTAGAGTTCCTGATCCGAAATGGCTGTGTTTTCGATAAGTGATGCTTCCGTCGTTCATCAGGCACAATGTGAACATTCCAAAAATTCTCCTCTTTTATTGCCATCCACAAGCATGATTTACGCACATTTTCACGTGCAAAGTCATTTTCTCGCATTTTCAGGATTTCCATTTCAATGTTGTGTTTACGTGTACTGTTTCAGTCTGATATCACCATGAATGACAATTTCATAATTGCGTTATGAAAAATAATTAACAATATTGGTGTCACAGAAACTTTTGTTGCTGAGTATATTTAAAGACCTCAATAAGATCATACCTAAGTCTTCTTTTCCTATGACTAAAAAGATTAAGGATCTTCAGCCTCTTCTCATAGCTTTCATCTTTTATACCTGGAATTAACTTTGTGTCTCTTCTCTGAACTTTTTTCTAGAGCCTTTACATCTTTCTTTAAGTATGGTCCCCAGAACTGTACACAATACTCTAGATGTGGTCTGACAAATATGTTGTACAAGAGAAGTATGACCGCCGTGGATTTATACTCAATACTTTTGGCTTAATATCCCAGCATCCTGTTGGCCTTTTTAATTGTTACAACATAATGGCAAGAACCTGTAAGGGTTTGGTCAACAATCACTACCAGATCTTTTTCATGTGGAGCACATTCCAGTTTTAAACCTACCATGAATTAATCCTGTCTATTGTTTTCATTACGTACATGTAGAACTTTGCATTTAGCTACATTCCTACCCTATTTTGATTATTGTCTAAATCATCCTGAATCACTTTAATGGCCTCTAAACTGTTCAGTTCATTAAACCTCCCAATTTAGTATCATCCACAAATTTAACTCATTTGCTTCCAATATTCCTCTCAAGGTCATTAATGTAGATGAGGAAGAGCAAGGACCC
The DNA here is from genome assembly GCA_029721435.1 of Gymnothorax reevesii. Lineage (NCBI taxonomy): Eukaryota > Metazoa > Chordata > Actinopteri > Anguilliformes > Muraenidae > Gymnothorax > Gymnothorax reevesii. Next base: position 189,994,609 of record CM056573.1, on the reverse strand, counting down.
CAACACCGATCCCTGAGGAACGCCACTCCCCACCATACCCAGCTCAGATGAGATTCCACTGACCACCACTCTTTGTGTTGTATCTTGTAACCAGTTTTGAATCCACTCCAGAATACCTCCTGTAACTCCAATGGAGCTCATTTTAAAAATTAGTCTCTTATGTGGTACTCTAACAAATGCTCTCTGAAAATCCATGTATATTGTCTGAGTCAAATCTTGGACTTGGGTGGTCAAGTCGACGTGGTTTATTTGGATTTTAGTAAAGCATTCAACACAGTGTCCCATGACCTTGTTCTTACAAGCTACAATCTTTTGGGATGTGAAATTGCCTTTTACAGTGGCTTACCTCCTCTCTTTCTAATAGGAAACAAAGGGTTGTTGTCGAGGGGATTGAGTTGTCAGTTTGTGATATCCACATCACTTCCCTGAGCACTCTAGGATATAAGCCATCTTATCTGCCTTTAGTTTATGCAACTTGTCTAATACCTCATTGTCCCTTAACTCAATTTCTGCTAAATAATTCTGAGCATTGGAAATGCCCTCTGGCCTAAGAAAAATCTGTTCTGGGGTAAAATTCTAAACAAAGTAAATATTTCAGGTATCAGCAATATCTGTATTCTCATACTGCAACAATATATCTTTTTTTCTTTATGCACTTAACCTCCTCTTTGACTTTCCTTTTTCTACTAAAGAACCAAAAAAGCAGTAAGAATTAGTTTTAGCCCCTTCCGCAATTTGTCTTTCATACAGTGTTCTCACATTCCTCAGCTCTTTTTTGACCACAGCCCAGAATTTACAGTATTCAGCCCTAGTATTCTCATGACTGTCCTGTGTACATTTTTTCCCCAAAACTCTTAAGAATAGCTGTGGTCATCCACTGAGGATTCTGCTTTTTCAACTTTTGCACAGTTAAAAGGAAAATAAAGTAAAACCCCCTTGAATCTGCCCCGCATCATATTTACAGACTTACAATTAAGGCTTGTCTTCCATTTTAATTTTCTTAGATACGAGCGCATCCTGTCAAAGTTTGCTCGCCTAAAATTGAAAATTTTGGTTTTTGAGGATAGCTTTTAACTTGCCATGAAATATCAAAAATAACAGTAGAATTATCACTAATCCCAAGTGGCTCTAATAGCTCTTGACTTCAAATTCTATCAGGGTCATTACAGAGCATTAATTCTTGTAGGTTTACTGTTGTCATTTATAACATCAAGAAATTCTTCTTCACCATTACCCTGTCCTAATACCATCTCCCAAATCAATGGCAGGATAAACGAAGTTACCCACAATAATAGTCCCACCTCCTTTACATGCTTAACTCACCTTATTAAAGAGCTCTGCATTTATAATACCGTCTATAGCTGGTGGTCGATCGCACATGCCCATGTTTAGACCTGTCTCGTGTTTGCCTATAAGCTTGACCCAAATATCTTCACAGGGCAAGAGATGATTGATTTCAGTAATTTCCTGCATGTTATGGTTTTCATTCACATAGAGTGTGACGCCCCCTTCTGTCCTATAAGACCAATCCTTTCTTTTGAGCTTATAACCTTCTATATTATATTCATCCCCATCCTCTTCACAAAGCCATGTCTCTGTAATCCCGACTATATAATTGCCCCGCTGATCATAACAGCCTTAAGCTCTGAGAATTAATTTTTTATTCTTCTTGCATTTAGATAAAACCATTTCAGACTATTATTTCTGCAGGTTCCCCCCTGTTCCCCCGCAGCCCGCTGCTCCAAACCGCTTTTTTGCTTTCAAAAAATATCATCACCAGTGCGTGTTACTCTGTCAGCTTCCATCGGGCCAGTCTGGATTTTGCCTGGATAACTGCACTGAGTTAAACCTCAAACTCCAATCTCAGACCAAAGACGTGCTTGTCCAGGTTTTACACCGTTCCTTTATGTAGTTAACTCCATAATCCTACTTTGTGAAACAGGATTTTGCTAACTTGAAAGAAGTGTGTATTCCAGGCCCGGGTATGTGAAAGAGACAGAGTTTGTGGAAAAGGTAACAATTTAGCAAAAGTTGCACATGGATAACAGCTGCCGCACATTTGTAAACAAAAAGCTTTCATCTGTAGAGTGTTTCATTCGAGGCAGATTCTGGTGTTTCCTGAGCAGGAGTCCGGGGCGTCCCGTACACTTCCACACGCTGCCTGCGGAGAGAGGAGGGGGGAGTGGCTTTATTTCACTGTATTTCTTCACTTGGCTGATGCTGTCAAATAGAAGGCTCCTAAACACTCATCCATTCGAGTGGCGATTTCTACACTGAGCTCATGGAAGAGCATTATGACACAGGTGTGCTATGAGACAGCCTTGAGCTGCAGAGAGAATCAGGAATGTAACTGTACTGAAAGACAGGTGCACTGTGGTACAGGTGTGCTGTGAGACAGGCACGAGCCGCTCAGAGAGATTTAGGAATGTAACTGTACTGAAAGACAGGTGCGCTGTGGTACAGGTCTGCTGTGAGACAGCCACGAGTCACACAGAGATAATCAGGAATGTACTGAAAGAGAGGTGCACTGTGCTACAGTAGTGCTCAGAGATGAGCATAAGCCACTCAGAAACCACCTCTCACAGAGAGAGCAACACCTGTGTGGTACAGATGAAGGCCCAACTCACCTCTGCTGGTCCAGTTCCTTGGCCAAGCTGTTCTTCAGGGTCTCCATGGCGTGGTTTGTGTTCTTCTGCACTTGGATCTCTGTCCTCAAGTCCCGCACGTCCTGCTCCAGCACCTCCAGGGTCTCCTGGGAAACAGAGAGAGTCAGTCACCACAGGGGCCAGTGCATCAGCTAATCAGAACTTGGGATACCTTCACATCAGCCAGTCACTACAACATCTGCACCATTTCCCCACCTCCTAACTCTCAAACGTAAGAGTAAGATCCCGATAGATGTCACTTTTAGTCGGAAAAATTTTATTCAGAAGCCTCCTGCTTTTCGTACCCGGTACTGCGCCACATTCTCCTCCCTCTGACGCTCTGTCAGGGCGAGGTGCTCCCGCAGACAGGCCCTTTGCAGCTCCAGGGCCTTGACTTCCTCCTGCAGGGGTCCGATTTGGGCCCTCAGGTCCAGTGCCTCCTCCCTCTGCCTGCGCAGTGCCTCCTGTCCCCACTGTCGTCGGCGCAGGAGGATCAGCAGGCGCGGCTCGTAGCGCTGCTCCAGGGCCGTCACTCCGCCGCGCAGGTACTGCTGCAGGTCCAGGGAGAAGCGCCGGGAGTACGTCAGGTCGCTGCGGGGCCGCTGCCGACGCCTCTGTGCCGCCCGGGCTCGCTCCTGCACCTCCTGCACCTCCTTCAGCTGCTCCCGCTGCTCCTCCTGCAGCTGCAGCACCTCCTCCACCAGCCCCTGGATCTGAGTGTTCAGCTCCTCCTGAGGGCGGAGCGAGAACCTATCACCACCTGGGTATTTATCTATTACCACCTCGATCATTAACTAATCACCACCCAGGGATTAATCAACTACCACCTTGGTAACTAGCCAATCAATAACTGGAAGATTAATAGAAGGTATCGCGAATATGAAAAAAAATGCACAAATGTTGCTTTTGTGTCCCATTTCAGATGCATTATGGGATAGTTCGGTGACCCAGTCGCTTCCGGTCTCTGCAGAGCCCAGCAGTAACTGAACTGTAGTCATTAAGTCCATAGCTTGTTACAGTGAAGCTGCCATGTGTTTGTTGAATGAATATAAGCGGAAAAAAACTTCAGAAATACCCCTGCATTATAGACTTATATGCAGAATGACCGTATATATGTATGCATGCATACATTCCTGGACCGTCACTAGGTCACGGTAAACAATAAATGTAATCTCAGCAGCGTACCGGAAGTGAGTGAGTTCTGAATGTCGCTAGATATTCTGCTGAGAGCGTAACATCTGGGCATTTTGTTCATATTGGCAATACCCTCTATTGATCACTACCTGGGGAATTGGCACTGGTCTGCATCTCTGTTATGTGGTTACCTGGGTGATGGCGAATTGCGCCACCTGGTGCTGCTTGGTTGCCAAGGTGACCTGGCTCTGGATGCAGTCTCTGGCCGTGAGGAAGAGTCTCCGCTTAACCTGTCGCACCTGTTCTTTCAGGCCCCGCCTCTCCAGCTCCACCTGAGCCAATTGTCTCTGAGCCTCTCTGAGCTCCGCCCTGAGGGCCTGCACATCACGCGCCATTGGCTGCTCCAGCTGCAGTAACTGCGCCACCAGGACATCCCGCTGCAGCTCTAGGAGCTTCACCTCCCCGAGACACTGATCCACCAGTGGCCCCGCCCGCTCCACACACTCCTCCACCTGCTGCACCACCTCCCGCACACGCCTCTCCACCTCATGCACCGCCTCTGCCACTCCATCCTCCGTCAGGTGTTTGGTGTGAGTGTCATCAGGCTCCGAATCTCTCCCACACAGGTCATCAGGCCCCGCTCCATCTCCGCCCACCTTCTCTTCCTCCTCCATCATTTTCAGTTCCTCAAAGGGCTCCATCAGCTGCCAGAGGAAGAGGAGGACAAGACAGAGATAAAGCAGCCCTCCTATCCTACACTTAACCTACAGGGGGAGCAGTGGAGTAGTCGTCTGTAGAGTAGCGATCCCGGTAGAACTGGGTATACTCAAGTTGAAAGTTAAAAAGTTGGAGTTCAAAAGATCACTAAGGTGGAAGTGGGTATACTCCATAAGGTGGATGGGTCAATCACTAAGGTGGAAGTGGGTATAATCGATAAGGTGGATGGGTCGATCACTAAGGTGTAAGTGGGTGTACTCCGGAAGGTGGATGGGTTGATCACTATAGTCGAAGTGGGTATACTCCATAAGGTGGATGGGTCAATCACTAAGGTGGAAGGGGGTATAATTCACAAGGTGGATGGGTTGATCACTAAGGCGGAAGTGGGTATACTCCATACAGTGGATTGGTCGATCACTAATGTGGCAGTAGGTATACTCTGTAAGGTGGATGGGTCAATCACTAGCGTGGCAGTGGGTATACTCCATAAGGTGGATGGGTCAATCACTAGCGTGGAAGCGGGTATACTCCATAAGGTGGATGGGTCGATCACTAAGGTGGAAGTGGGTGTACTCCATAAGGTGGATGGGTCTATCACTAAGGTGTAAGTGGGTGTACTCCCGAAGGTGGATGGGTTGATCACTATAGTCGAAGTGGGTATACTCCATAAGGTGGATGGGTCAATCACTAAGGTGGAAGGGGGTATAATCCACAAGGTGGATGGGTTGATCACTAAGGCGGAAGTGGGTATACTCCATACAGTGAATGGGTCGATCACTAATGTGGCAGTGGGTATACTCCGTAAGGTGGATGGGTCAATCACTAGCGTGGAAGTGGGTATACTCCGTAAGGTGGATGGGTCAATCACTAGCGTGGAAGTGGGTATACTCCCTAAGGTGGTTGGGTCGTTCACTAAGGTGGAAGGGGCTATAATCCATAAGGTGGATGGGTCGATCACTAAGGTGGCCGTGGGTATACTTCATACGGTGGATGGGTCGATCACTAAAGTCTAAGCGGGTATACTCGATAAGGTGGATCAATCACTAAGGTGGAAGTGGGTATACTTCATATGATGGATGGGTCAATCACTGAGGTAGCAGTGGGTATACTCTGTCAGGTGGATGGGTCGATTACTAAGGTGGCAGTGAGTATACTCCCTCAGGTAGATGGGTCGATCACTAAGGTGGAATTGTGTATGCTCCATAAGGCGGTTAGGTTGATCACTAAGGCGGAAGTGGGTATACTCCATAAGATGGATGGGTCGATCACTAAGGTGGCAGTGGGTATACTCCATAAGGTGGATAGGTCAATCACAAAGGTGGAAGTGGGTATACTCCATAAGATGGTTGAGTTGTTCTCAAAGGTGGGAGTGGGTGTGCTCCATAAGGTGGATGGGTCGATCACTAAGGTGGTCGTGGGTATATAGCGCTTATCTGCTTTCTGGGCACTCAAAGACGCTTCACACGGATACATTATTCATTCACTCACACATTCACACTCTGATGGTGGTAAACTACATTTTTGTAGCCACAGCTGCCCTGGAGGCAGACTGACGGAAGCGTGGCTGCCAGTATGCGCCTACGGCCCCTCCGACCACCACCAAACATTCACACACAGCCACACAGTGTTCCTACATTGCATGTTTTGTGGGTGGGGCAAACCGGAATACCCAGAGAAAACCCACGCGAACGCGGGGGAGAACATGCAAACTCCACACAGAAAGGCCCCAGGCCGGATTCGAACCCATAACCTTCTTGCTGTGAGGCAGTAGTGCTAACCACTGTGCCACCGTGCCGCCATAAGGTGGATGGGTCGATCACTAAGGTGGCAGTGGGTATTCTCTGTCAGGCGGATGGGTCGATCACTAAGGTGGCAGTGGGTATACTCCATAAGGTGGATGGGTCGATCACTAAAGTCGAAGTGGGTATACTCCATAAGGTGGATGGGTCGATCACTAAAGTCGAAGTGGGTGTACTCCATAAGGTGGATGGGTTGATTGCTAAGGTGGCAGTGGGTATACTCCATAAGGTGGATGGGTCGATCACTGAGGTGGAGGTGGGTATACTTCATAAAGTGGATGGGATGATCACTGAGGTGGAAGTGGGTATACTCAGTCAGGTGGATGGGTTGATCACTGAGGTGGCAGTGAGTACACTCCCTAAGGTGGATGAGGCGATCACTAAGGTGGAAGTGGGTATACTCCATAAGGTCGATGGGTCGATCACTGAGGTGGAAGTGGGTGTACTCCATAAGGTGGATGGGTCAATCACTCAAGTGGAAGTGGGTATACTCATTAAGGTGATTGGGTCGATCACTAAAGTGGAAGTGGGTATACTCTGCTATGTATTTTGATGGTTTTTGGCTTAGAAGACGAGATTGGCAAACTTGGTGAAGATCTTTTTCCCAATTAGGGATTTTTTAGCCTCATTTGATATTTTATTGATTAGTCTGGGCACTGCCCTTTGTCTGTAGTGTCTTTGTGGCAGTCCTTTCGTGGAACATGCTTTACAAATAAAACAGAAGTGAGTTGAATTGAATGATGGCGAGGAGACTGTATGCTCGAAGAGTGCGTTTGTTCTGTGGATTTGTACATTGAGTGGAGGGATCATGCAGCCCTCTGCTTGGGCTGAGGCTTGGCTTTTCCAGAGCATGAGCCACAGAATGTAAAACATAATACGGCAAGATGCCCTCGTCACCTCATGTCCGGCTGGTTCATTGTCCATTTGTATGGAAAACGACATTGATATGATGTGAGCCAGTTCCTATTTGACTGATAAGATGGACTCATTAATTAAGACTGCACTTCTCCGATAGGATTTTGACATTATAAACCAGAATCGGACTGTAAGCCACTGCAGGTATTTCTCTGTCAGAGCAGGTGGGATTCCCATATATTGTGCAGCAATTGATGTCAGTGGAGCCACGGTCCTTACAGTGTTTTGCACCACTCATTACAGGTGTGATGATACAAGGGCGTGGGTGGGGTGGACAGATTCACAGTGCCATCCGGGAAATCAGAATCAGCTGCCATACATTGGGAATTATGGGTAATTGAGCACAGATCTGTGTCATCAGGTCCTGCAGGAGCCCAACCTCCTCTACTCAGCAGCCCACAGGTGAGTCATATAAGGTACAGTGTTTTTTCATTCAACCAGACGTGCGCTAGGAACACAGGACATTGGCCATGTTAAGAATCACAGTCTACATACAACTCACATGCAAATCATCTGCAAAAACAACAAATAGTATAGTGGATGTCCAGTGTGAAATTGACCAGTATGTTGAAGATTCCCGAAGACATACTAAATTGGCTTGTGTCATATTTTCACGGCACACAGTCAGTGCTATCATCTTGGTGTGTCCCACAATGCAACACGGTCAGTGGGAACTTCCCACGAAGACCCTGGTGATCTTGATAGCCTGGTGGTCATGTGACTGTATCGTGCACTATTTGGTTATTGTCACACACTAGTGTTACAATGTATGCTAGTTTGCGAAGAAGCATGTAGTAGTCAGTATATACCAAGGCTGGAGTGTGTTGGACAAAAGTATGCGATTCTGAAAATGGTTGATGTGTCGCTCTTTCTGGGAGAAAACCCAGAGCGAAAAACAGCAGATACATGTCCATTCTCTTACACTGAATCCTTGTTCCCCTCGCTAACATCTTTTCCCTGCATCTTCGTCCCTCCCACCGAGGATGCATGAAGAAACACAAGGAAACAATGTGAAAAAGAAATTACAAAAAAATTTGTTCCGAAGCGTCTCGTGATGTAACGTCTGTCTCTGAGGTTGGCGCACTGCTGGATCTCTTATCTGCTGCATTCGTTACAGATTGATATCACGGCTTTCAGCTGAAAGACTTCAGTGAAGGCTGCTCTCATGTAACCTCGCTTACGGCTCCTCGGTGCTCCATAACTGCTCCTCACAGCAGAAATAAAGGCTTTGAGATGGCCTGCAAGATGGCTGATCCAGAGTAACCTCTTGTTTAAAGCAAGGATTGAGGAGCAAGGAAATATCAAATAATAAAACTGAGAAGTACTAAGGGTAAAGCCTGTAGAGCAGGTTGAGCAGATTTCAGGGCTAAGGGCCTTTCTCGAAGGCATGACAGCAGACTTCCTCCCTTCATCTCGCGAGATGCAAGTCAGAATCTCAAGCCCCTTCAATGCGGTCAAATAAGTGGCTAAACCTCTGCCTATTGTTCAGAATAGCAGAAACTAGACTTTAACAAGAGCACTCAGAGATTGCACACCTCCGCCAAGGCCCAACAGTCCCCAACATGTCTTGGACACATACAAGCAGCGTTATTATGTACGACAACATGAGGAAATAAAAAATTCCTGCATCCAGAATTTGATCCTGATCGCTCCCTAAATCAAATCACTTCTAAGTTGGCCGAGACACACCTCTGGAAAAGTTTTCATTAATATCTCTCCATACGTTTTTCCGTAATGTTGCTAACAAACAAACAAACAAACTTAGCGACTAACAGGTGGTGAAACATAACCCTCTTGGTGGAGGAAACAACCCCTCGCAGGTGTGTGAAACGGCAGACGCTGCACAGTGTGGTCCTACCTTTTGGCGCTTAACTCAGGCGGTTTGTGGTAAACACACGATTAAACTCCTGCTGATTCCGATTCCTTCGATGCTTCCTTCTGCTGTCCTGTTAAACCCTTCATCTGACCAGCCTGACCCAGAAAAGGCGATGACAGGGCCCCTCTTCTGAGAAACACTCCAGTCTTTATATTACACGCTCCCTCCCTCCCTCTCTCTCTGTCAGGCTGAGCAGTACTGTGTTAGCAGAGAGAGGAGGGATATCCGAGGAGAGAAAGAGATGGATAAGATAGACTGAACAGAAGAGGAGAAGGGCATAGAAGATAAGAAAAAGAGAGGAGTTAGAGGAGAAGGAATATCTTCCGTACTCTCTGTCTGTCACTGTGAGTCTGTGGCAGTCCTGACGCCCAGCTATTTGGGTTTATTAATAAACAGAGTTCTGCGAAGGGAGGGGTGTGTGTGTGTGTGTGTGTGTGTGTGTGTGTGTGTGTGTGTGTGTGTGTGTGTGTGAGTAAGTGAATACACAGGCTGGCTGGCACAAGAACATGACCCCCCCCAAACACACTGACCCTAAAGATCTGGCTGAGATTCCGCGTGAGACGGTGACGGGGGGATAGCTGACATTAGTCTCAGACCCACGGACCCGTGTCTGTGTTGCCCATTTCCGGCATCAACCACTAGATGGAACTGAAATGCAGTTTCAACAGGCACACTTGTTTGGATAGGAAAATGCAGGTATGCAGTGAAAGAAAACTTGTTTCATTTCACAAGGCATCTGCAGGGAAAAGGATTGTGCAGCTGAAGCGACGCCAGAAAAAAAAAAACAGAAGACGTAAGACTGTGGAAACCTCATGAATGGGACACAGTGCAGCTCATTTTGCAGATTTGACTTACCTCAAGTCCTGAATGGGACAGAGTAACTAACAAATAGAGAATTTCATGGAGTGAAACTTTGTTTCAAGTTGATGAAAAGGACTCCTCATCAACCAACAAAACGGTCGCTCTGTTAGGATTTTTTTTCAGGAAGGACACAATGGTATTGCATTGACCATAGCAGACTAGATTCGTTTCTGTTTAGATTTCTTTTTGGGCCACTTTAATCACACCACAGTTAGGACTGAACAGAAGTCTGGCTCCAAATTTAGAGATTTTGCAAATTTCTTATTTTCTGTTTATTTAAAGGAGTGGATTACACCAAGTTGCACATGCATTGATTATAGCCCACAGTATGAGTAAACCTGGTGTTTAAGGATGTTCTAGCAAAAATGCTAGAGCTGAAAAAATTTTCTTTTATCTTAAGACCATTTGCCTTTCCTGGCTCCAAGATGCCAGGGGCCCTCATTGCCCAAGTACAATTACCACAGCAGTTCATTTTAACCAGGGTTTCTGGCATCAAGATTCCACTGGCAGTGGCAGGCAACTTGCAGTATACACAGTAGGAACCAGGGTTCCAGGCATCCTGATGACGTAGGGCCTTACTACCAACTTGTAATACCCACAATAGTTTGTTTTAACCAGAGCTCCTGGCTTTGTTCATGTTGCCCCCTTCTAGTAACCAGAGCAGTTTATTTAAATCCAGCATTCCTGGCACTGGGATGCCAAGGGCTTGCTGCCCACGAACGGTAACCACAGCAGTTTGTATTAATCAGGGCTCTCAGCACCTGGATGCAGGGGACCCGCCTGCCAATCTTTCTTAACCAGAGCAGATAGTTTTATCCCAGGCTCCTTGCACTGGGACATCAAGGGCCCATATTGCCACTTACAGTAACTACAGCACTTCTTTCTAACCAGGGTACCTGACAGTAGGATGTTAGGGGCCCTTACTGCCCACTTTCAGTAACCACGGCGGAATGTTTTAACCGGCGCTCATGGCTCTGGGATGGCAGCCGCTCTCTCTGCCCACCTATAAAAACCACTGCAGTTTGTTTCGATCAGGGCTCCTGGAATCAGGGCACCAGTGGCTTATGAAGCCCATCTACAGTAACAGCTGTTATGGCCCCAATTTGTTATGGCCCCAAGTTGTTATTACATTTATGACAGCAAAGGATGACAGACACAATTCTAAAACTTAAACAAATTTAATCAAACAAAGACTTTTAACTAATCTACTATCTACTCTACTGACCAAGATTGATATATACAACAAAAAAAATATTTACAGTCCCTTTGGTTGGGTTGCTTGGTGATATCCCCGGTGAGGAAAATGCTCCAGGACAGGAGGGCTCGCCAGCATGTCATTAAAACTGCACAGTCCACCTGCGGAGCAACCTTCCCACCACTACAGGACATTTACAACACCCGGGTTACGAAGAGGGCACAGCACATCATTATTTATCTATTTCTTTGTCATCTTGTGAGACGCGGTAGCGCAGTGGTTCAGTAGGCTTGACTTGAGATCGTAAGGTCTCACTTACCTACCTACCCACTCACCCACCCACCCAAAACACACACTGTTCACACTCCTGCCATCAGGCAGAGCCTACTGGAGTGTGAAAGCAAGGACAACAAGACTAAAAAACAGCTTTTATCCACAGGCCATCAGGCTACTGAATCACTGACTGACCGTGGACCTGTGATTATTCATCTCATTGTCCTTCAATGACTTTCACTTTTGCTGATATTTGCACACACACATATATTCTGACCACTATTCTACCCTTCTGTACATAGCACTCACCTTTTCTTATTTGTTACTTATTTATTTTACTTATTTTTTTATGCTTGGAGTTACATTTTTTCCTTAATTTTATTTTTAGTTTAGTTGTTCATTTGATTTGTGTGATGGGAACTCGCAAGTAAGAACTTCATTGCTCAGTGTGTAACCACCATGTTTGCTGTGTATATGACAGTAAACTTCTTGAATCTTGATGCCAGGGACCCTCGCTGAACTCCTACAGTAACCACAGCCAATCATTATTAACCCAATCGCGCTTAGTCTCATTATATAGAGATGACCTCTGTCCCTGCAGTCGCGGCTCGCGAACTGCCAACGGGAGGATCAAACAAAACAGATTGGTCACAACCTGTTTTCAATCAGTCATTTAAATTACCATTACAGAATCTCCGAAAACTCAACACTATCAGGTGTGGCCAGTTTTCATGTATAATGCACTCCTGCCAACTCACACATTCACTGTGAGTTTTAAGCCGCTTTCACACTGGACGCGAAGCGAAATTTTCACACGACAGATTACATTCAATGTCAAAGCAAAGATGCAAGTGCACATTGACTTTGAATGTAATCTGTCGTGCGAAAAATTTGTCCGTTTTTGGAGATTCTGTACTGGTAATTCAAACGAATGATTGAAAACAGATCGTGACCAGTCATTCTTTTTAAGGAATGGGTTTCATCCTCCCCTGTAGCCATTTCAGCAGCCGCCGCTGGTTCCATGGCAATCATGCGACACGGGCGGTTTGAGGCGGTGTAGGGAACAGAAGTTTCAGGCGGTATCGGTCGGTCCAAGTGCTATTGAGTTAAAACGGGTTCCTAGCACTGCTATGCCACGAGCCCTTGCTGCCCACTTTGTAACCACAGCAGTTAATTTTAATCAGAGCTAATCACAGCAGGATGTCAGGGGCTCAAACTTCCCACATACTGCAAGCACCGCGGTCAGTTTAATCCACAAGCACCGCGGTCTGTTTAATCCACAAGCACCGCAGTCTGTTTAATCCACAAGCACCGCGGTCTGTTTAATCCACAAGCACCGCGGTCTGTTTAGTCCACAAGCACCACGGTCTGTTAAGTCCACAAGCACCGCGGTCTGTTTAATCCACAAGCACCGCGGTCTGTTTAGTCCACAAGCACCACGGTCTGTTTAGTCCACAAGCACCGCGGTCTGTTTAATCCACAAGCACCGGGGTCTGTTTAGTCCACAAGCACCGCGGTCTGTTTAGTCCACAAGCACCGCGGTCTGTTTAATCCACAAGCACCGCGGTCTGTTTAATCCACAAGCACTGCGGTCTGTTTAATCCACAATCATCGCAGTCTGTTTAATCCGCAAGCACTGTGGTCTGTTTAATCCACAAGCACTGCGGTCTGTTTAATCCACAATCATCGCGGTCTGTTTAATCCGCAAGCACTGTGGTCTAATCCACAAGCACCGCGGTCTGTTTAATCCACAAGCACCGCGGTCTGTTTAGTCCACAAGCACCGCGGTCTGTTTAATCCACAAGCACCGCGGTTTGTTTAATCCACAAGCACTGCGGTCTGTTTAATCCACAATCATCGCGGTCTGTTTAATCCGCAAGCACTGTGGTCTGTTTAATCCACAAGCACCGCGGTCTGTTTAATCCACAAGCACTGCGGTCTGTTTAATCCACAATCATTGCGGTCTGTTTAATGTGCAAGCACTGTGGTCTGTTTAATCCACAAGCACCGCGGTTTGTTTAATCCACAAGCACTGCGGTCTGTTTAATCCACAATCATCGCGGTCTGTTTAATCCGCAAGCACTGTGGTCTGTTTAATCCACAAGCACCGTGGTCTGTTTAATCCACAAGCACTGCGGTCTGTTTAATCCACAAGCACTGCGGTCTGTTTGATCCACAATCATCGCGGTCTGTTTAATCCGCAAGCACTGTGGTCTGTTTAATCCACAAGCACCGCGGCCTGTTTAATCCACAAGCACCGCGGTCTGTTTAATCCACAAGCACTGCGGGTCTGTTTAATCCACAATCATCCGGGTCTGTTTAATCCACAAGCACTGCGGTCTGTTTAATCCACAATCATCGCGGTCTGTTTAATCCGCAAGCACCGCGGTCTGTTTAATCCACAAGTACCATGGTTTGTTTAATCCTCAAGCACTGCGGTCTGTTTAATCCACAAGCACCGCGGTCTGTTTAATCCACAAGCACTGCAGTTTGTTCAATCCACAAGCACCGCAGTCAGTTTAATCCACAAGCACTGCGGTCTGTTTAATCCACAAGCACCGCGGTCAGTTTAATCCACAAGCATCGCGGTCTGTTTAATTCACAAGCACTGAGGTCTGTTTAATCCACAAGCACCGCGGTCTGTTTAATCCACAAGCACCATGGTTTGTTTAATCCACAAGCACTGCGGTCTGTTTAATCCACAAGCACTGCAGTTTGTTCAATCCACAAGCACCGCAGTCAGTTTAATCCACAAGCACTGCGGTCTGTTTAATCCACAATCACCGCGGTCTGTTTAATCCACAAGCACCGCGGTCTGTTTAGTCCACAAGCACCGCGGTCTGTTTAGTCCACTAGCACCGCGGTCTGTTTAGTCCACTAGCACCGCGGTCTGTTTAATCCACAAGCACCGCGGTCTGTTTAGTCCACAAGCACCATGGTTTGTTTAATCCACAAGCACTGCGGTCTGTTTAATCCACAATCATCGCGGTCTGTTTAATCCACAAGCACCGCGGTCTGTTTAGTCCACAAGCACCATGGTTTGTTTAATCCACAAGCACTGCGGTCTGTTTAATCCACAATCATCGCGGTCTGTTTAATCCACAAGCACTGCAGTTTGTTCAATCCACAAGCACCGCAGTCAGTTTAATCCACAGCCACCGCGGTCTGTCTAATCCACAAGCACCGCGGTCAGTTTAATCCAGGGCACTAGGCACTGGAATGCCATGGGCACATGCAGGACTCTTTAAGAAACCACAGCAGTAGCTGCCGGATAGCTCATTCAGTTAAGGCACTGCGCTGCAGTGCAGAGGTGACTATCACGTCGCAGGTTTGAGCCCCGGCGTACCCACCGGCAGGGGTCGGCAGCTTTTTCAGAGTAGCGCACAATTGGCCATCGTGCTACAGGGTTCCAAATTGGGAAGGGACCGCCGGATTTGGGGATAAAATAGTAGCTTTGTTCGTTGCTCCAGCGCCTCCTGCTGGCCAGACAGGCGCTCGTCAGGAAGACTCTGGGTTTGTTCATGTCCGGGTATCCTCCGCCCTCGTTCTGAACTAACGAAGATTCAACCAATGAGTGTATAAGAATTCAAATTCAAATTCAAATTCAATTTATTTGTATAGCGCTTTTCACAGATAAACTGTCACAAAGACGCTTTACAGTCAGAGATGAGTTACTGAAAGGGCAGTGCCCAGCCTATTCCCCACTACAGCAAATGAGGCAAAAAACTCCCAGTAGGGAGAAAAATCCTCAAACAGTGGTGAGAAAAAACTCCGATTGGGAAGAAATCTCAGGAGGAACCCGGCTATAGTGGGGAAGCCCATCCTCCATGGACTAGCTAGTTAATAAGAAGATAATGACAATAGAGTTCCATTAAAGTCCATCTAAACAGTGCTATCAGTTGCTGGAGGAAGTGGCATGCCAAGGATGGTGCAGGACTGGATCAGGACAGCAGCAGCCAGCGCTCATGGTGAGGGACAGGGCTCGGATGGTCCAGGACTCAGGGTTGTGGAGGGAGAGATCCTCGGAGAAAGACAGAAAAAAGTGGGGTGAGGCACTGGATAAAACTACAGCATATTAATAAAAATACAGTCCTGTGTCATGTGCCAAATGAGAATTTAGGAGCTGACTGGTCAGGAAACAGTCAACACCGCTCCATCCACTTCCAGCAGCACAGAGGCCCTACACTTATTCCAGGAAGATCACTTCAGATTTTCTAGACACTAGTACCAAATGGACCTCCCCGGTGACTAAGGCTGTAGCAAGCCCCACTGGCACCGTTAATGCATGCTCAGTGCCACCGGTTCCACATGGATTTGCTTAACACTACACCAGTACCATATGGTCCTCCCCAGTGACTAAGGCTGTAGCAAGCCCCACTGACACCGATAATGCATGCTCAGTGCCACCGGTTCCACATGGATTTGCTTAACACTACACCACCATATGGACCTCCCCAGTGACTAAGGCTGTAGCAAGCCCCACTGGCACCGTCAATGCAGGCTCAGTGCCACCGGTTCCACATGGATTTACATAACACTGGCTTCCAATATCGTGAACATGTCATCAAGGTTGTAGTCAGTCCCACCAGAGCCAACACATAACTAATCATGAACTAATCATAGGCTTGACTAAAAAGATAAGTTTTCAGCCTACTCTTGAAGACAGAGAGTGTGTCCGAAGCCCGAATTTGTCTTGGGAGATTGTTCCATAGAATTGGTGCTTTATAAGAGAATGCTCTGCCTCCAATTGTAATTCTAGATATATTTGGAATTAAGAATCAGTGGCTGACGGGCACGTGCTTCGGAGGAGAGTCGTAAGCTGTCTTCACTATCCTGAGTTGGCAGCAAGGGGTCGCATACGAGCAAGTATTGTACATAGTTCACCAATTGGGCATTCCAGATTCGGGTGGGATGGGAGATGCCAAATTTATAAAGAAAAAAAATAATAATAAAATAAAAAAAAGAAACCACATCAGTTTGTATGAACCACAGCTCCTGGCACTGCGATGCTAGGGGCTTAAACTGCCCACCGCCAGTGACCAGAACTGTTCATTTAATCCAGGCCCCCGTTGCCCACTCACATTACCTGCAGCTGTTTGTTTTAAGCAGGGCTCCTGGCAATGGGATGCGATGCCTCCTTGCTGCCCACCTGTAGTAATCACAGCAGTTCCCTTTAACTGGGGTACCTGACGGCCACGGCGGCCATATTGAAAATCACAAAATCGCCCATCTGAAAGCTATTTATGCACATATTCAGCTGAAATTTGCTATATAGTCAGTACGTGGCAAGATAAATCACATATCATACAGCTTTTCCCGTATTTCGAATTTTGACCTTGCCTTGACCTTCAACTTTATACAACCCCTGTGAGTTATATTAAAATCTTTCAAAATCTTCTCTGCAACTACTTGGCCAATGAAGCTAAAATTTGGCAGATATCTTCCTACCCATGAGGACACTAAAGTTTGTTCAAGGCGATCCTATTTCAAATATGACTGCTTCGGTGGCCATTTTGAAAATGACATTAATCACCATCTGAAAGCTATTTATAAACATATTCAGATCAATTTTGCTATGTAGGTAGTAGGTAGCAAGATACATGACATATAATTCAGGTTTTAAATGTCAAGGTCACTGGAGGTAATAAACAAGTTGAAATCTTGCCTTTGGCTACTGGTCAAAAGTGGGCATGCAAGAAAGTCCCTGGGTTTTTGATGACTAGTTTGAGTTAAACTGCTTCTTACACACCCTTGAGTGGTCAGGTGAGCTACAGGGCCTGTGGCACTATTTTTTCTTAATGTTATGGAAAACTAGATCACAGCCCATAGCTGCAGAGATGCTGCCGCAGATCTGATCACAGCCCACAACCGCAGAGATGCTGCCGCAGATCTGATCACAGCCCATAACCGCAGAGATGCTGCCGCAGATCTGATCACAGCCCATAACCGCAGAGATGCCGCCGCAGATCTGATCACAGCCCATAACCGCAGAGATGCCGCCGCAGAGCTGATCACAGCCCATAACCGCAGAGATGCCGCCGCAGAGCTGATCACAGCCCATAGCTGCAGAGATGCCACCACAGAGCTGATCACAGCCCATAGCTGCAGAGATGCCGCCGCAGAGCCGATCACAGCCCATAGCTGCCGAGATGCCGCCGCAGAGCCGATCACAGCCCACAGCTGCCGAGATGCCGCCGTAGAGCTGATCACAGTCCATAACCGCAGAGATGCCGCCGCAGAGCTGATCACAGTCCATAACCGCAGAGATGCCGCCGCAGATCTGATCACTGCCCATAACCGCAGAGATGCCGCCGCTGATCTGATAACAGCCCATGACTGCAGAGATGCCACCGCAGAGCTAATCACAGCCCATAGCTGCAGAGATGCCGCCGCAGAGCCGATCACAGCCCATAGCTGCAGAGATGCCGCCCAAAGCTGATCACAGTCCATAACCGCAGAGATGCCGCCGCAGATCTGATCACAGCCCATAACTGCAGAGATGCCGCCGCAGAGCTGATCACAGTCCATAACCGCAGAGATGCCGCCGCAGATCTGATCACAGCCCATAACTGCAGAGATGCCGCCGCTGATCTGATAACAGCCCATAGCTGCAGAGATGCTGCCGCAGAGCTGATCACAGCCCATAGCTGCAGAGATGCCGCCACAGAGCTGATCACAGCCCATAACCGCAGAGATGCCGCCGCAGAGCTGATCACAGCCCATAGCTGCAGAGATGCCGCCTCAGAGCTGATCACAGCCCATAGCTGCAGAGATGCCGCCTCAGAGCTGATCACAGCCCATAGCTGCAGAGATGCCGCCTCAGAGCTGATCACAGCCCATTGCTGCAGAGATGCCGCCGCAGAGCTGATCACAGCCCATAGCTGCAGAGATGCCGCCTCAGAGCTGATCACAGCCCATAGCTGCAGAGATGCCGCCTCAGAGCTGTTCACAGCCCATAGCTGCAGAGATGCCGCCTCAGAGCTGATCACAGCCCATAGCTGCAGAGATGCCGCCGCAGAGCTGATCACAGCCCATAGCTGCAGAGATGCCGCCTCAGAGCTGATCACAGCCCATAGCTGCAGAGATGCTGCCGCAGATCTGATCACAGCCCATAACCGCAGAGATGCTGCCGCAGAGCTGATCACAGTCCATAACCGCAGAGATGCCACCGCAGATTTGATCACAGCCCATAACCGCAGAGATGCCGCCGCTGATCTGATCACAGCCCATAGCTGCAGAGATGCTGCCGCAGAGCTGATCACAGCCCATAGCTGCAGAGATGCCGCCACAGAGCTGATCACTGCCCATAACCGCAGATATGCTGCCGCAGAGCTGATCACAGCCCATAACCACAGAGATGCCGCCGCAGAGCTGATCACAGCCCATAGCTGCAGAGATGCCGCCGCAGAGCTGATCACAGCCCATAGCTGCAGAGATGCCGCCGCAGAGCTGATCACAGCCCATAGCTGCAGAGATGCCGCCGCAGAGCTGATCACAGCCCATAGCTGCAGAGATGCCGCCGCAGAGCTGATCACAGCCCATAACCGCAGAGATGCTGCCTAAGAGCTGATCACAGCCCATAGCCGCGGAGATGCCGCCACAGAGCTGATCACAGCCCATAGCTGCAGAGATGCCGCCGCAGAGCTGATCACAGCCCATAACCGCAGAGATGCCGCCACAGAACTGATCACAGCCCATAACCGCAGATATGCTGCTGCAGAGCTGATCACAGCCCATAGCTGCAGAGATGCCGCTGCAGAGCTGATCACAGCCCATAGCTGCAGAGATGCCGCCGCAGAGCTGATCACAGCCCATAGCTGCAGAGATGCCGCCGCAGAGCTGATCACAGCCCATAGCTGCAGAGATGCCGCCGCAGAGCTGATCACAGCCCATAGCTGCAGAGATGAGGAGTCCCTGACAGAGGGAGGAGTCCACATCACTACCATAAAGTTGTTGACATATGACCTTTCTGGTCTTCGTGAGCGCACGTGCTGCTGAATTTTGAAGTAGTTGAGGGTGAGAAATGGTGTTTTTGGGAAGACCAGAAAGAAGAGCTCTGCAGTAATCAATGACGCTGGAAATAAAGGCCTGCATCAGTGTTTACTCCAGAGAGAAATGGGCCGACTCTGGTGATGTTCTTGAGGAAAAATCCAGCTTGTTATTATTATTATTTTTTTTAAATGTCAGATGAAACTAAGCTCAAAGATGACGCCCAGGTTTTTGACCTGTTGAGCGGTTCTAAGAATAGTGATTTGACTTTAGGAGCAAGTTTCTCTTAGGTTCAGGACCAATACTTAATACTTCAGTTTTGTCCTGGTTGAGTTGTAAAAGAAATTCTGCCATCCAGGACTTGATGTCTGAGATACAACTGGACAGGGTATCAATTGGTCCTGGGTCATCAGGAGACTCTGACGTACAGTTCAGGAACCACACGAGAGAGACAGAAATCCAAAACACGTATGCCTTTACTGGATACTGGAGTCCGAGCAAAAAAAAAAAAAAGGGGGGGGGGGCGGGGGGTCAGAACCAGTAAGACAGATGGGCAGAGGTACAAAAACGATAGGCAAAAAGTCGTAGTCGATGGGCAAAGCCAATGGTCATGCACAGGGCATCCAAACACAGAATTTGTGATCATACAAAAATATCCAGAAAGACAAAAACGATACAAAAAGGGCAATGGCAAGAATCAAGTTTGGACTATCCAGTAGAAGCGAAACAATATTCAATGGCATACGAGGAGCTCTGCACAAAGAAATATTGATCAACGTCCTGACAAGAGCTGTGAGTGAAAAGACTCACACAGGAAAGGTCACATGCTCTACAGAGATCAGCTGTGGGGAATGAGAGTAATTACATCGGGAGAATCACATGAAGGAAACCCTTACCACGGATATTGGCGAGATACGAAATACGGACAGGAATCACACAGACAGCCTATGACATTTAAACAGCTGCGGTCCAGGAGTTCTACGTGCACAGATAACAAGAGCAGGAAAGTAATTAAGCACGTGTGAGAGATTCTCGCTGAGCTTTGGGAGAGGACGGTGGAAAGCAAAGGGCGGAGAATACAACAGGGCGACTGCGAAGAGGGAATTAGTCTATTAGCAGCGGTGCAACTTTACAAATTAAACCAGAGTGCTCATTAGTAAGTAAGTAATCTTATATATACATGGATTAGTTGGGTTGGTAGAATATAATACGAAATCCAAATGTTAGTCTTGTTAGTAATCAGAACAGAAGGGCGAAGGGAGAAAACAAGATTAGAAGGAATATTTTAAACACCGGAATTAATTTAAATCACCCGAAGTCAGTGGGCACGCAGACAGGGAAGACGGACTGAACCAACTAGATCACAAGACAGGGGAGACAAGTGCAATGGAACTGAAACATGGAATGAACCAAAAACCTGAGAGTTACAATAATCAAAAAGAATAAATAAAAGACAATAATCATGGACACAAAACCAGCACATAAACATGACCAAAAACCAAAACCATGACAGGGAGATGTAGAGCTCTGCATCATCAGCATCAGTGGCGTGCACAGACATTATGGGGGGCAAGTGCTCAGGGGAGTGGGGGAGGGCATTTTTTTGCACACGTGGAACATGTTATTATAGTGTGAGATTAAAAAAAAAAATTACACGCACATGTTCAATGCAATTCATGACTACTGTAGCTTTTATGGGGATATTTTTCTCAGGCAATGGGGAACTGCCTGATTCTTCTTTCTGTGTTCATTTATGTTGCCTAACAAAACCTACACAAAAGAAAACGTTCAGCTTAACAGACAGATTTGCATAGTCGACCGACATTGTTTGTGGTGGTCGTCCTCACGTTATCTATCATTGTTTGGGCTATAGCATTAAACTAGCTAATCAGGTGACCAGTCGGCTAAAAAATGCTCAGTTGTGCTGAATGAGCAGTGGCGTACCGTCAGATGCCAGGAAGGCCTTCAGTAACATCACCCTTTCCCGGATAATTGCTATTAAACTGTTTGCGATCAGGTTTGATTGATTAACAATCAAACAGTTAATTAACAGAAAAGCCGCCATCAATGCGTGACACGTAATGATAAAGAAATGCTAATTACAAAGCGATTGCCAGTTGGCTATGTTGATATAATTGATGTGAATCCGCTAGGATGACAATCTGCAAAAAATCCGAAACTTTCGCGGACTTCACAGCAATTATTTTCGTCTTCACTCAGCTGTGCTACTACGCACTTTGGCTGCCACATTCAGAGTATATAGAACGCATTCTCATGGCTAATTGCTCAATGAACGTCGCAAATTAATTTACGCAAATTCAGAAATTATAAAGACGTAGGTTATTGATATTTTTTCCATAGCCATTGGTGTGCGGAAGTAAGTTAAACGCCGTATAATTTCGTAGTGCAGTGTATAACACGGCTTTCAAAAACAAGTTAGATTCTCGTCGGTTCCTCCAATCAGTCTGAGCAACGGTTGCTAATCGGGGAGGTAAACTGCGAGAGGTGTCTGTCATTAGGAAGTGAAAGGTGAGGTTATTGCTGGCCCCGTGTTTCTGCCGACGGACCATCACTGTGAATGAGACATGCTACTGCACAACAAAATGATTACAGGTTGGGCTTGGAGGGCAAACTGTAGGATTTCACTTGGTCTGTGTGTTACCTGGCTGGTGGGGCACAAGACTGCGGCTTCCAGTCGCTCAGCTTGTATGCCCTGCGCGCGTGTTCACGTGACAAAGGAAGAGCGGTCGGAAGTGCGTGAGGAGGTGGCCAATTTCGGGGCATTTTTTTTCAGTAATTTTTAATCACAGCTTTTCTAAAAGATCATTTCAACATTGGCCCCACTAAAGTGTTAATAATAATGATATTAATAATAAATATAATCATTAAAAAAAAAAAACGAAATTTCAAAAGGGCACTTTCATTGATAAAGGGCAAAGGGGCAAGTGCTGTAGCACCACCTAGTGTCTATTAGAAGCGTTAAAGAAACATATTTTTCTAATTATGGAGTCCCCAACAATTGCCGTAGTTGGGAGAAGAGAGGACGAGGAGCTGGCGGTTGACGGTCCACAGTGCACCTGCAGTTTGTTGCCGCCAGACTTGGAGGACTGATGCTGAGGTTGGGAGGTGTGCAGCGTGGAGTCAAGTTGTGGAGAAGAGGCGTGATGTTGGGAGTGTGTCTCGTCAGGACCGGAGGCCAGCGGAGCCGGTTCTCAAACAGAAAGTGAACTGCATTGTGCGGCGTCTGAGAGGATGGATGTGTCGCAGAGAGCGGCGGTCAGCAGGAGAGGCTGACTGTCTGAAAGGCGCTGCTGAAGTGAACGGGGACGGCGGCAAACAATCGACCAACTCCCGAGGCAACAAAGGAGTGCCGAGTGGAGGGAAATCCTGTTCGTCCAGGTTCGTCCACGTGCTGTCACTCACCTCACCCTCTGGATGTGACAGCAGGATGCCTGGGCTTTCCCCTTGAGCTGTGAGAAGCTTGATATCCTTATTCCTCTGTCGGACACACACATACTCCAGGAGCTGCTGCGTTTTCTTTTATCTCACACAATCTTACTTGCGCGTTCCAAACAGACGGTATGTGTCTGTGTGTCTCCAGTTGGTTTCTATCAACTACGGCAGCCTCAAAGGTCAGGATACGCAAAACTTAAGGTTTAAAAAAAAAACCACAGAGGTTTGTTTTACCAGAGCTCCCAGCCCTCGATGCCCAGCCAACAGTAACCAGAGCAGTTCGTTTTAGCTTGTGTTCCTGACACTGGGATGCCAAGCGTGCTTGTTGCCCACCTACAGCAACCACAGCAGTTTGTTTTTAGCAGGGCCCCTGGCACCAGGATGCCCAAAGCTCCTGCTGCCCCCAACAGAAATCAGAGCAGTAAATTTCTATTTTTTTTTTTTTTTTGTTGTTTATTGGATTTTTTCAGGAGAGAGCACAGTACAACATATCCAGAAATATTCACAGTTTACAGCTTTTGAAACAATATAAAAGTACCAAAAAATAAAAATTTAAATAAATAAAGCACCTCTCATACAGTAACAGCAGTGTACACAGCGCAAGACTTCCGAAACAGGAATACAGATGCAATCAACCCTTTTGAACTGGGAAAACTACACCCCTCCCCCCCATGCACACACACACCCAAGGGAAACAAGAACAAACAGAATGTGATGAGAAAATAAATAAATAATTAAATAATGAAGAGGGAAAAAAAAACCCTCGGCCAAAACATAGTCTATTAATGTGATAAAGGAGTTGCAGTCCACAATAAGTGACCTACATCATAACCAATAATACTTCCTAATGCCACCAACCCAGCTGTTTCAGATCGGTCCTCTTTAACATCTGAAAAAATGGACCCCATGATTTGTCAAACGCTGTGACAGAGCCAAGTACAGTCTGATTTTTTTTCTAGTATAAGAAAATAGATAACATCTTTAGTCCAACGGCTGTGTGAGGGAGGTATCGCAGAT
Organism: Gymnothorax reevesii; assembly: GCA_029721435.1. Classification (NCBI taxonomy): domain Eukaryota; kingdom Metazoa; phylum Chordata; class Actinopteri; order Anguilliformes; family Muraenidae; genus Gymnothorax; species Gymnothorax reevesii. The sequence continues at coordinate 189,970,735 of CM056573.1, read as the reverse complement.
TTCCAATTAATTAGAATTAATCTTCTAGCTAGTAGAGTAGCAAAGGCAATGACATTCTTTTAGGATGTTGAAAGTGGCAGCGAAGGGGGGCCATCACCAAACAGAGCACCCAGCGCATGTGGTTTTAAATCAAGCCCACTTATTTCTGATATATTTTCAAAAATTGACGTCCAATAGTTATGCAGGGATGGGCAGAGCCAGATTGTATGTTTAAGGTTTGCTGGAGACTGCTGACACCGAACACAAGCTGGAGATATATTATCATAAATCTTAGCCAGACGAGCCTTTGTGAGATAAGTACGATGAACTAATTTAAACTGGATATGGCCGAGTCTGGCACAGACAGAAGACTTGTGGATATGATTTAAAATCTCCTTCCAGACCTCCTCTGTTATCTCCTCCCCCAGGTCCTCCTCCCAGAGACTGAATGGTATTTTGTTTATTTGGGCGTGAAAGATAAATAAGATTGTAAATATCAGAAATTGAACCTTTAAGTACTGGGAGAGGTTTCAAGAGGGTATGCAGTGCTGAGTCATTAGGAAGGCATGGACACGATGGAAACGTGTTTTGGGCAAAACTACAGACTTGTAAATATCTGAAGAAATAGTGTTTAGGAAGGGAGAACTTGTCAGTGAGTTCTTGAAATGAAGCGAAAACATTATCGATGTACAGGTCCTTAAAATTGCTAATGCAATTCTGAGGTTTGACCACCTCAGAAAAAACTATCTGTTAAGGACGGAGGAAAGGCATGGTTAGAGGCTAATGGTGCATGGAGGGGAGAGAATGATTGTAGGCCAAAGAAGCGACTGAACTGATTCCAGATTTCAAGTGAAGTTTGAACATTTTTACAATAAGAAGAAGTGGCAGACTGGATAGGAGAGTATATCAATGATTTCGATGAGACTGGCTTAGATGAGTTTGCTTCCATTGATAACCACTTCGGAGGAAAATTCAGACGCCTCATAATTTAACCAGTATCTGAAAATCCTAATATTACTGGCCCAATAATAGAATCTCAGGTTCGGTAAAGCCAAGCCCCCTTGTGACCTGGGTCGCTGCAAATATTGTTTGTGCAGCCTGGGGACTTTCTTGTTCCAACTCAAGGATTATCTATTTTACGAAGAAGGACCGAAGGAGGAAAACTGGCAAATACTGGAATGCGTAAGAAAAACGTGGAAGTTTACTCATTTTTACTGCGTCAACCCGTGCCACTAATGATATACTGAGTACAAATGAAAACCCACCACTTGAAAAAAGTCAATATTTAAGTTCAAATGAACTTCAATATAATTTTTATACAACAACAACACTACAGTGACGTCACCCGACATGCCAGGTGCAAGAAATGTGAGAATTTCAAGTTAACTGTAACGCTAGGCAATTTTTTGCAAAAACGCAACATCTTGCACGCACAACGCGGGAAAAATGAATTTCACTCTGAATTTGTGCACACATTGCCTTTAAAAGCATGTCAATCCAAATAAAATTTCACTTCTTCACTGACACTTGTGAAACGTCGACACTATGCCGCGACTTACAGCCCCTGAACGGGAACGTGCCATAGGCATGCTTCAAATTGGCGCCAGCACCAGGGAAATTGCCAGACGACTACACTGCGCACACACAACGATCGCAAGACTCCATCAAAGGTTTCTGCAAACGGGGAGCACTCGGCACCGTCCTCGACCGGGTCAACAACGTGTGACAACGGCACGTCAGGACCGTCAGATCGTACAGGATCATGTCCGAGACCGAACACTACCAGCGACAAGAACGGCTGCTCAAGTCCAAGGACGACGTGGATTCATTCACCCCAACACCGTACGGAACCGTCTGCGAGCTGCAGGCCAGCGTGCAAAACGTCCTTATTTCGGCCCCATATTGACGGATCGTCACCGAAACCAGCATCTACAGTGGGCAAACAGGCACCAGAATTGGTGACTACGATAATGGCACGGTGTCATCTTTTCTGACGAGTCACGATTTCACTTAAGGAAAGCAGATGGCCGTGTATCTGTTTGACGGAGACGTGGTGAACGTTATAATGCCGATTGTGTCGTTCAAACGGACCGTTGGGGTGGTGGCAGCGTTATGGTGTGGGGTGGAATAAGCTACCGTCACAGAACCCCTCTCCATATCTGCAGAGGAAGGGTGAACGGCGTCTACTACCGGGACCAGGTGCTGCAGAACCATGTTGTGCCGTTCTTCAACCAACACCACGATGTCCACACGTTCCAACAGGACAACGCCAGGGCACACACTGCAAGGGTGTCCATGCAGTACCTTGCACAGCAGAACATCCCCGTGCTTCAGTGGCCAGCTCTGTCACCCGACCTCTCCCCTCTCGAGCACTTATGGGATGAAATTGGACGACGTCTTTCACGTCGACGCCAGATGGACAACATCCGAGAACTTGAGGTTGCCCTTGTTTAGGAGTGGAATGCTATCCCTCAGAACACTATCCAGAGACTGATCAACTCCATGCGACGACGATGCACCGCATGTGTCAATGCAAATGGCGGTCACACCCGTTATTGACTTTCCTGTTTGACCCCTACACCAGTTAAACCTCTCTCGCGCATTAACATTATCGTGAATGAAATTGAATGATGTTTACATGTCTTCTTAAATCATTCATTATCTCAAATGCATTATACGTATATACTTCGCTTATCAATCCGTGGAGCTATTCCAGATTTCGTGAGTGGTGCGTTTTCATATGGACTGAGTATAGATTAAACAAAGACCAACATTCAAAATCTCCCCGGATCTGAGCCATCAGAGGTAGAAAATTAGCTGAGAAAAGATTTTCAAATTTATGTGTAATATGGATACCAAGATAAGTAAATCTATGGAATGCTACCTCAAAGGGAAACTTGTGTAAGGGAAAGTTACTTGCTTCAGTATTAATGGGGAATAATTCACTCTTACCTAAATTCAGTTTGTATCTGGAAATCTGGCCAAATGTTTCAAGAATAGCAAGAACAGCTGGCGCAGAAGCAGATACATTAGAAACATACAAAAGTAAGTCGTCTGCATAAAGGGGCACTTTTATCTTGACACCATTTCTGGTTATACCAGCTATTGAAGGGTGAGACTAGAGTTATTGAGAGAGGTTTGATGGCGACTGCAAACAGGGACTCAAGGGGCAGCCCTGCCTAGTAGAGCGATGCAGAGAAAAAAACTCGGACTGAATATTGTTTGTCCAGCCTGAAGCCTGAGGGGATGCACCAAGTAGTCATATCCATGAAATAAAGTTACTGCCAAAGCCAAACTTCTTGAGGGTATAAAAGAGGTAATCCCACTCCACTCTATCGAAAGCCTTTTCGGCGTCTAAAGTAATCAGAGCTTCCGTAGTGTTAGAGGATGATGCATTATAAACTGTATTACATGGACATCTAAGATTGTCAAAAGAATGTCAATTCCGAATGACACCAGTTTGGTCTGATGAGACAATGGAAGGAAGGAGGGATTCCAAGCGCAATGCAAGTAGTTTAGAGAGTAATTTAACATCTACATTTAGCAGGCTTCTCAGTTGATAATAAGAGCAAGCTAAGGGATCCTTGCCTTTTTTAAGTACAAACCCAAAACCAGTGAAGTTGGCACGTTGTGTAAATCGTAAATAAAAACAGATTACAATGATTTGCAAATCCTTTTCAACCTATATTCAATTGAATACACTGCAAAGTTACTTAATGTTCGAACAGGTAAACTTTGTAATTTTTTGCAAATATTAGCTCTTTTGGAATTTGATGCCTGCAACATGTTTCAAAAACGCTGGCACAAGTGGCAAAAAAGACTGAGAGAGTTGAGGAATGCTTATCAAACACTTATTTGGAACATCCCACAGGTGAAGGGTCTAATTGGGAACAGGTGGGTGCCATGATTGGGTATAAAAGCAGCTTCCCTGAAAGGCTCAGTCATTCACAAACAAGGATGGGGCGAGGGTCCCCACTTAGTGAACAAATGCGTGAGCTGATTGTCCAACAATTTAAAAACAACATTCTTCAACGAGCTATTGCAAGAAATTTAGGGATTTCATAATCTACGGTCCGTAATATCGTCAAAAGGTTCAGAGAATCTGGAGAAATCACTGCACGTAAGCGACAAGGCTGAAAACCAACATTGAATGCCCGTGACCTTCAATCCTTCAGGCGGTACTGCATCAAAAACCGACATCAGTGTGTAAAGGACATCACCACATGGGCTCAGGAACACTTCAGAAAACCACTGTCAGTAACTACAGTTCGTCGCTACATCTGCAAGTGCAAGTTAAAACTCTACAATGCAAAGCGAAAGCCATTTATCAACAGCACCCAGAAACGCCGCCGGCTTCACTGGGCCCAAGCTCATCTAAGATGGACTGATGCAAAGTGGAAAAGTGTTCTGTCGTCTGACGAGTCCATATTTCAAATTGTTTTCGGAAACTTTGGACGTCGTGTCCTCCGGACCAAAGAGGAAAAGAGCCATCCGGACTGTTATAGGCGCAAAGTTCAAAAGCCAACATCTGTGATGGTATGGGGGTGTATTAGTGCCCAAGGCATGGGCAACTTACACATATGTGAAGGCACCATTAATGCTGAAAGGTACATACAGGTTTCGGAGCAACATATGTTGCCATCCAAGCAACATCTTTTTCATAGACTTATTTCTATGCTTATTTCAGCAAGACAATGCCAAGCCACATTCTGCGCGTGTTACAACAGCATGGCTCCGTAGTGAGAGTGCGGGTCCTAGACTGGCCTGCCTGTAGTCCAGACCTGTCTCCCATTGAAAATGTGTGGCGCATTATGAAGCGTAAAATACGACAACAGAGACCCCAGACTGTTGAACAACTTAAGCTGTACATCAAGCAAGAATGGGAAAGAGTTCCACCTGAAAAGCTTCAAAAATTGGTCTCCTCAGTTCCCAAACGTTTACTGAGTGTCGTTAAAAGGAAAGGCAATGTAACACAGTGGAAAAAAGGCCCCTGTGCCAACTTTTTTGCAATGTATTGCTGCCTTTAAATTCTAAGTTGATGATTATTTGCAAAAAAAAATAAAGTTTCTCAGTTTGTACAAAAAACATCTTGTCTTTGCAGTGTATTCAGTTGAATATAAGTTGAAAAGGATTTGCAAATCATTGTATTGTTTTTATCTACGATTTAAATAACGTGCCAATTTCACTGGTTTTGGGTTTTGTAGAAGTGAAATCGAAGCTTGGCAGAGAGTTTATGGGAGAGTACCAGAGCTAAAAGATTCATGGAACATGTCGAGCAGGAGAGGAGCCAACTTGTGTCTAAAAATGTTTTATAGAATTCGAAGGGATAGCAATCTAGCCCCGGGAATTTCCCACTTAGTAATGATGACACTGCTTTGTTCAGCTCAATTATAGTAATTGGTCTCTCTAATTCCACTGCAACAGACTGCTCAATAGGAGGAATTTCCAAGCGATTAAAAAAAAATATATCAGGCTGGAACCAAGGTGTGATCAGATGAATAGAGGGTCAGGTAGAATTCTTTAAATGTGTCATTGATTTCTGATGGAACAGTGGTTTTGCCTGAGAGTGCGGATCTCAGAGATATGATGAGAGGCTGCTCTCTGCATCGCTGGCGTGCCATCAATTTGCTGGCCTTATCGCCATGTTCATAGAACTGGGACCTTGACTGGTGTAAAAGTTGAACAGTACTGTGTGTCATTATGGTGTCAAATTCTGTTTGCAGGGAGAGGCGCTCCTCATATATTTCTTCTGATTGGGAGGTGGCATATGAGTCATCCAATTGAGATATGCATTTTGCCAGTGAGGTAAGTTTATCCTTTTGAAGTTTCTTCTCATGGCTAGAGTAAGCAATTATTTCCCCTCTAATATACGCCTTCAAGGTTTCCCACAACGCTGCAGCTGATGCTCAAATAAATGAGGCAGATATGATTTAAAGTGCAAAAAGGTAAAAAGTAAGCCAACAGATGAGTATTTTGACAAAAGAAAGAACAGTCAAGTACTCATACATGTTTTAAATATTCAGGTATTAACATAAAATAGGTTGAGTGGTTGTCGTGCTAACCTTAGCTTGGAGATCGGCTAGCCTGCTATCATGGTCGTTAACTCGAGATTTGCAATCGTTTCACTCTGCGTAGCAATTATATCCTCAAAGGGCCCCAGAGCTGCCTTTATGTCTCTTTAGACTGTCAAAATGATGGAATCAAACTGGCTGATGATGTCGATGCGAATTTCATCCATCATGTCCCTCATAGTCAGCAGCAATGACCCGTCAGCTTCCGGATGATCTGGGGACTCTGGATTGGGAGAGTGGCCAGGCTTGGCGCGGCCTGCTTTGGTGGTGTCGGGTTTGCCTCGATAAGTCATCAGAGCTCGCTCACAGATGCAAAAACGACTTGTATATGGTGAATATCAACCAAAATAAAGCTCAGGGCTGGTGAAAACTGTCAAGTATAAATGTCAAAATAAGTCACATTGCAGCAGAGCCACTGCAAAGCACAACCTACATCCTCCACACTCAACAGCGCCCATGGCAGTTATTTTTAACCAGGGCTCCTGGAACCAGGTTGCTAGGGGCACTTGCTGCCCACTTAAAGTTGCAAATACATATTTCATGATACTTAATTGAATAATTGGCCATCTCTTTCAAAAGTGGTCCTCTGAGGTTACTTATGTATATTAAGTCCTATTTGTAAAATATAATCAGCATTTCTGGTCATTACTGGAGAACAAATTTTATCTAACTGCCCAAAATTCGTACAAGGCCTTGCACATTTTGGCAACCTACAAGGCTATTTACCTGACAAATGGTGCCCTGTGTGAGGAGGCAGGGAGATTGAGTTCGTTCAAGGCAGACGCTCAACATTCCCCCCCTTTGGTTCCAGCGTCTCACTGAGATGCGAGATCCTGAGAAAGCACACCACACAGAGCTGTGACTGTGCTCCTCCGTGTCAGTAGGGGTGCGTTATGTGCGAGTTCATGAACAAATGTAAGAAAACGAGGCGCAGACACGGACAGACCAAGACAGCACCTTAACAGCAGAGTTTTAAAAGCTGAGCAAACTCATTTTTATTTGAAAAGTAAAAACAGAGGGATGCCGCAGAGATGACACGGACGCTGAAGAGATGAGAAATGCCCACAGCATTTCACACCCGGGACTAGTACCTAACAATAAACCATGTCACTTCCTGTATGGGCCAGAGGCAGGAAGTGCTGACAGTCACAGGAAGAGGAGGGGCTTAGGAAGGAAGGAAGCCAATATTGCACTCCAGTGTACAGTGAAGAAGGATAGTCCACAGTGAGTAGAGAGAACACAGGAGGGCCGGTGTGATTAAAGTGACTTCAGAAAACTGCATACTGTACATTATAAACAGCCTTGTATCAACAGGACAGTCTGGAACTTTTGTTTGTACAAAAAATTACAAGCCCCCTGATTTAAAAAAAAAAAAAAAAAAAACACATTTGAGTTCTCAAATGGCTACTCACTTTCTCCAAGTACCTCTCCCTCCTTGAAGTGCATGTATGCAAGTGTGTGTGTTTAGATGGATGTTTATAAGTGCTCAACTGAGCTTAGATGCACATGTGCTCTTGTATGTTTCTGTGTACATGGTTCAACAAGTGTACCCTATGTGCAAGTACATGCACGCACGCAAGTGTGTGTGCGCTTGAATGTCAAGGTGGGTAGAAGTGAGAAGAGAATGGATAACACACGCTCCACTCTCACACAGGCCCATACATAATACACAAATTACCCATAGTGCACTCCTTCACAACACTCATGCGGCTTGCACGCTCAGGCCTGTACAGTGCACTCGCGCTCCCTCTGTGCTTAATACAAGCTCTCCCATGATTGGATACTGGTCACCCAGGGGGGACCTGTGTATTTAAAAACTGGCCCATGATTGGACAGCAGTAACCAGGCGGGCCGTTTTCCTTTTTTTTTTTTTTTTTTTTTTAATGTGAGCCCATTGCCTGAGCCCTTCCTATGTGGTCAACCATGGTGTTCAGCTGGAGACAGATTCCACACAACTTAAGTTTTCCTGTAATTTTCCCCCAAAGTATTTTTTTTTGTTTTGTTTTTTATGTGCAGGGTTAGCATTGGCAGCTCTTGACTGAGGTTTCTGTCCGTTCGTCTATCCGTGGGTGTGTCCATGCTCGGCTCTTATTGGACGCAGCAGTTATGGCCATTGGCATCTTTAAATCGCAGCCGCATCCTTGGCCGGTACTTCTCCAGGTACAACAGCTGCTTGGAGTTGAACGCGCCACGTCTCTTTCTGGTAAAAAGAGAGGAGGAGAGAGAGAGGGGAGAGAGGGAAGGGGAGAGAGGAGGAGGGAGGGAGGGGGGGAGAGAGGAGGAGGGAGGGGGGGGGGGGAGAGGGAAGGGAGGGAGGAGGAGGGAGGGAGGGGGGGAGAGAGGAGGAGGGAGGGGGGGGGGGAGAGAGGAAAGGGGAGAGAGGAGGAGGGAGGGAGGGAGGGAGAGAGGAGGAGGGAGGGAGGGAGGGAGAGAGGAGGACGGAGGGAGGGAGGGAGAGAGGAGGAGAGTGAGATGCCAGGTGCAGAACTAATCCAACCCTACAACACCGGGATCCTCAAATCTGGACCTTAAATGTCCCCCATTACGTCTCCAGGTGCACAGCTAATTAGTTATTACAAGCCATTTCAAAATCTTTCCCCTCTTGACATCACATGGGGAAATAACCAACCAGAGGCAAGAAGAGCTGATAAACTTCAGCTGAGCAGTCAATCAGAGTTCATTATTCAGGGTGGTCCCTCCCCCTTGTGATGTCAGGAGAGGGAGACATGGATCATAATGGCTCATGAGCAGCACACCTGACGGCATAACGGGGATCTTAAATCGTCCAACTCAGGGGATTAAAGCATCAACTGAACTTTGACGCTTCCCATTGGCCAGACCTAACTCCGAGGAGAAACCCTGTTGTTATGGCCCCAATTTGTTATTACATTTTAAACAACACAACAGCAACAGCAAGGGATGACAGACACAGTATAAAAACTTAAACACATTTAATTAAACACAACAACTAACTAAACTGACCAAGATTGAATAGGAAAAAAAAAAAAAGAAATATTTACAGTCCCTTTTTGTGGGGTGGCTTGGTGATGTCCTGGATAACGAAAATGCTCAAACACAGGCAAAGAAATCCACAAAAGAAACGTCACAGGTCTTGAACAGAATGGCAGGTCTGGTCATCTTCTTGCAATTTCTCCTACTACTTTACTGTCTCAATTCTTTTCCTTATATACTCTTTTGCAGACCCCACCCACATTTAGACCTCTTTTTTTTAACTTTCTGAGACTTGCCCCAGACATGTCCAGGACATGTCTAAACATGACTCCAGTCTGAGCTTAACAAAAAAAAGGTAAATACTGCCATCTAGTGGCCTATATTCACATTACACCTCCATTCCAAAAGGGAAAAATTTTGACTCATAAAGGCAAAATTTTTCTTTTCAATACAAAATGGTTAAGTGAACACTTGTCTATATATACATATCATACAATATTCAAATAAACACATGATATATATATACATATTCAAACACGGGATAAGCAATCAGCAATTACATTGTCTGTACCCTTCACATGCTTAATTTCCAAGTCAAACTCCTGTAAAATCAAACTCCAATTCTTGTTCTTCATCTTACTCAAAAACATTAACGGATTGTGGTCAGTGTACACAATCATTGGCTTTTCCCCTGTACAAACTTCAAAGTGTTGTAAAGAAAGGACCAGAGCCAACAGCTCCTTCTCTATTGTGGAATAGTTTGTTTGGTGGCGATTGAACTTCCTGGAGAAGTATGTCACGGGATGCTCAATGTCATCAGAGTCACTTCTCTGTAGAAGCACAGATCCACAAGCTTGGTCGCTAGCATCGACCGCGATGGAGAACGGTTTGTTGAAGTCAGGAGATTTGAGCACGGGGCAGTGACACAGCAGAGACTTCAGGCGATCGAAGGCTCTCTGGCATGCATCATCCCAAGTGAACTTTACGCCTTTCTTCAGTTGGTTAGTTAGACTGAGAGCAATCTCAGCAAAGTTCTTGCAGAACTTGCGGTAGTACCCGATCATTCCAAGGAAGCGGCGCAAAGCTTTTTTGTTGTCAGGAACTGGAAAGTCCATGATGGCTTGGACTTTAGCATTTATGAGTGCCGCCTTACCCTGGCCTATGACGTAGCCAAGATAGGTGACAGTAGCACAACCAAAGTCACTCTTGCTCAGGTTAACAGTCAGGTTGGCCTGGGTCAGGCGCTGGAACAACGTCTCTACATCTTTTAGATGTTCTTCCCAGGAGTCACTCCACGTGATCAGGTCGTCGATGTAGGCACCCGTGTGTGGCAATCCGGCGATTGTAGACTGTATCATCCTTTGGAACGTGGCTGGGGCATTTTTCATGCCAAAGGGTAGGACTTCATACTGGTACAATCCAGATGGTGTGGCAAAAGCAGAGATGCTCTTGGCCCTCTCAGTTAAAGGCACACACCAATAACCCTTCAATAAATCAATCTTGGTCAGAAACTTTGCTTGCCCTACTCAATCGATACAATCATCAATCCTAGGTATTGGAAACACATCAGTTCTAGTTACAGCATTGATTTTGCGATAATCTGTACAGAATCTAGTACTTCCATCAGGTTTTGGAACTAGCACACAGGGTGAACTCCAATCTGAGTTGGAGGGTCTGATAATATCATGTTCTAACATGTACTCAACCTCTTTTTCAGCAATCTTTCTCTTTTCAAGATCCGTCCGGTACGGATGCTGTTTTATTGGTTTGGCATCACCAACATCTACATCATGAGAGGCTATAGAAACTCTTTTTGGAACATCAGGAAAAAGATCCTCATATTTCTTGATCAACCTCTCAAACTGATCTTTCTGTGAGGGTTTTAAGTGCTGGAGTTTTACATCAAGATTTTGCAACACTTCAGTGTTTGACAATTTACATGAAAGAACTTCAGCTTTAATTCTTGGTTCATCATCTTGAAACTCCCCCTCATCTTCACACGTTTCGACCATTGGAGAATCTGAAGTGACAGCTGCAACCCTAGCATTTCTGTCATGATAAGGCTTTAGCATGTTAATATGACACAATTGTTTTGGTTTTCTCCTATCTGGAGTCTTCACAATGTAATTGAGATCATTGAGTTTTGTCAGAATTGCATAAGGACCATGAAATCTCGCCTGCAATGGATTGGACTGCAAGGGAAACAACACAAGGACCTTTTCTCCTGGTTTAAACTCACGGCTTCTAGCCTTATGATCATACCAAGTTTTCATTTTTCCCTGACTTGATTTCAAGTTCTCTTTGGCAAGGTCACAAGCTGCACGCAATCTTTCCTTGAACTTGCTAACATAGTCTAACAGACTGATATGCGGCTCTTTCTCTTGCCATTGTTCACTCAATAATAGCAAAGGTCCTCTCACTTCATGACCAAACACTAGCTCAAATGGACTGAATCCAGTAGACTCCTGCACTGCTTCACTAGCTGCAAACAACAGCAAATGAACCCCTTCATCCCAGTCTTTCTCATGGTCATAACAATAAGTCCTCATCATTGTCTTGAGAGTGGAATGAAACCGCTCTAAGGCACCCTGACTTTCTGGATGATAGGCACTAGAAAGAATCTGCTTTGCACCTAGTTCATACACAACCTGCTGAAACAATCCTGAAGTGAAATTGCTACCCTGGTCTGACTGAATTTCCCTGGGAAGGCCAAACAACGTGAAGAACTTTATCAAAGCCTTCAAGATTGCAGTTGCCTTGATGTTACGTAGAGGTATGGCTTCGGGGAATCTGGTAGATGCACACATGATTGTCAACAAGTACTGATTTCCAGATCCAGTCTTGGGTAATGGACCAACGCAATCAACAATGACCCTCGAGAATGGCTCCCCAAATGCTGGGATAGGCTGCAATGGAGCTACAGGTGGGTCTAACTGGTGTTTTCCAACTACCTGACAAGTGTGACAGGTTTTGCAAAAGTTGGAAACATCTTTCCGAAGCCCAGGCCAAAAGAAGTGTTTCATGATCTTATCAACAGTCTTGTTAACACCAAGATGACCTCCTAAAGGTAAACTATGAGCCATTGTTAAGATCTCATTCCTATAGACCTTCGGAACAACAATTTGCCTGACCACTGCCCAATCTGCATTGGCAGGGATATCAGGAGGGCGCCACTTCCGCATCAACACACCATCCTTGAGATAATACCCAACTGGAACTGCGTCTATTTCTTTATCAGGAAGGGCTCTCCTCTTTAGTACACAAATTTCAGGATCATTAGTTTGCTCCTCAATCAACCGTTTTCTGGACAGAGACAAGTCTCCAGACACATCAGAATCACCAGACCCATCCGGCTGGCTGAATAGAGAACTGATAAAAGTATCTGATAAGTCCTCAAACAAAGAAACCATAGTAGGCCAATCAGAGTCATGAGGCGAACCACCTGAGTCCTGACTATTCAATGTACTGGACGGCACCACAACATCTTCTTCTTTAGCCTTCTTGGCCATAGCACGAGTCACTGCGCAAGAAGGATACAGAGATGGGTCCTCATCGCCATCTTCAGTGCTCGGCTGTGAAGTAAGATGTACAGGGGGAACTACTTTGCCCCCAGCCAGGTCATTGCCTAGCAACAGAGAAACACCCTTTATAGGTAGACTTGACATAAGTCCCACCTTTACCTGTCCTGTAACTAAATCTGACTTCAAGAATATAGAGCGCAGGGGTACAGATAAAGTCCTCCCTTCAATACCTTGTACAAGTATGAAATCCCCTGAAGCGGTCTCATCACGTAACTCCAAGGAGTCCATCAACAAAAGTGACTGAGAAGCTCCGGTATCCCTTAGGATATATATGGGGACAGGAGTAGTATGCTCATTCAGAGCCACAAATCCCTCTGACACAAATGGAAGAAATTCCTCCCTCACGAAGTCAGCTGTATCAGGCTTTTTAGCCCCACAAGAAGCAGGCAATTTAGCAGATTGGTTATCTACTACAGGGGTTTCTAACCTTGTTTTCACAAAGGCATTTGGTTTGGTATCCTTTTCTTTTTCTTTCTTAGCTTTAAGGAACCAACAGTTAGTTGTAACATGACCAGATTTCTTGCAATAACTGCAAACTAGACCACTTTTGTCACTGTCAGCTTTCCGATTTGATCAGACCTGTTACTGGATTTCTGAGCACCATCACCAGATTTGTCTTTTTCTTTGGGTGAGGAATCTTGGGTATCACCGTAACCCTTTTTCTGAAATTGGGACCATCTATTGTTACTGCTAGACTGAAATTTTGACTTATGTGTGAGAACATATTCATCTGCAAATTTGGCAGCTGATTGCAAATTCAGCGCTTGCTTCTCATTAAGGTAGGTCTTAACATCATCCTTAACACAGTTCTTGAATTCTTCAACTAACACCATCTCTTTTAGTGAGTTGAAATCATCCTTGACCTCCATAGAAGTACACCAGCGCTCAAAGCAAACCTTCTTCTCATTAGCAAATTCAACATAAGTCTGATTTTCAGATTTCTTCAGACCTCTGAATTTCTGTCGGTAAGCCTCTGGAACCAACTCATAAGCTCTCAAAATAACCTTTTTGACAACCTCATAATCAGAGGAATCATCTGCAGACAAAGCCGAATAGGCTTGTTGAGCTTTACCCTTGAGGACAGTTTGCAACATCAGAGGCCAGTGTTCCTTTGGCCACTGGCAACTCTTTGCTACCTTTTCAAAACACTGGAAATAGTTGTCAACATCCTTTTCCGAAAATGGAGGCACCAGTTTTACCTCCTGGCTAGCCCGAAATTTATATTCAGTTTGAATTTTTATTTTTAGTTGCTCCATTTGGAGTCTTTCTTCTCTATCGAATTTCTCTAATTCAAAATCTCTCTGTCTTGCAAATTTTTCTAACTCAAATTCTCTTTGTTTTTCTTTTTCTTCCCTCTCAAATTCTCTTTGTTTCTCTTTTTCCCCCCTTTCTTTTTCTCTTTCCTCCCTTTCTTTTTTCTCTTCTCTTGCTAATTTTTCCAACTCAAACTGCCTTTGTTTTTCTTTTTCTTCCCTTTCAATCTCCATCATTTTTAATTTAAGTTCCATTTCTATATTTGGATTTTCCACTGGAAACTGTTCCAGATCTCCTGGTGCAAACACATTTTCATCAATGTAATATTCAACTATCTCTCTAGCCAGTCTTGCTTTTCGCATGGCTGGTTTCACCTCTGTCAGCTCTAAATGTCTGCAAATTTCTAGCAGTTCTGTCTTTTTAAAAGACTTCAAAACCCCTACGGTTGGTGATGCCAAGAAATCATCCATTGCTGTTGTCAATATATATGTATTCAATTAAAAAAAAATCTATTTTACAATTTGAAATGTTAGATTTTTAATAAATGACTCACAAAAAGGTCTATCCCGGACCTTGAGCCCCCAATTTGTTATGGCCCCAATTTGTTATTACATTTAAAACAACACAACAGCAAGGGATGACAAACACAGTTTTAAAAACTTTAATTAAATGTGTTTAACACAACAACTAACTAAACTGACCAAGATTGAATAGGAAAAAAAAAAAAGAAATATTTACTGTCCCTTTTTGTGGGGTGGCTTGGTGATGTCCTGGATAACGAAAATGCTCAAACACAGGCAAAGAAATCCACAAAAGAAACGTCACAGGTCTTGAACAGAATGGCAGGTCTGGTCATCTTCTTGCAATTTCTCCTACTACTTTACTGTCTCAATTCTTTTCCTTATATACTCTTTTGCAGACCCCACCCACATTTAGACCTCTTTTTTTTAATTTTCTGAGACTTGCCCCAGACATGTCCAGGACATGTCTAAACATGACTCCAGTCTGAGCTTAACAAAAAAAAGGTAAATACTGCCATCTAGTGGCCTTTATTCACATTACACTGTTCACACCGGACTTGCGAGCAGGTTGCGACCGAAAAATGGACAAAAATCGCCATCACTCTCACTGACTCTTGATGAGGTTGCAAGTAACTCTCAAAGGTCTCAAATTCAATCTCTCTGATCTCTTTCACTCTCTATCGATCTTGAAGGGGTTTACGATTGTTTTGAGCTGTTAAAAAAAAATCGCATAACTTTTGCGAGTGTGTGCGAGTGATCAGAAATAAATTCAGATCTCAAAAACAATTGCAATGAGCTCTCATAACTCTCAAGTCACTCTTAACTCGGTCTCACAGGTCTTGATGGACTCTTGATGGACTCTCAAACAGGTTGCATAAATAATCTCCAAATATCGGAATATTTTTCATTATGCGACTATGGCGATCATTTTTGCGAGCTGAACAAGAGCCCATTGCAATGCCTTCAAGAGCAAAAAAGCATGGCGAGTGAAATTGCGAGAGCATCGGTGATGGATGGGATCAAAATTTGACCAATGGCGATCAGTGAGAGTGAAATTGCGACCAATGGTGAGCTTCCATACGACTCTTTCTGAGAGTGGGTTTCCTATGTAAAGCCATTGTTTTAATCGGTTCGTCACTTGCTGCAACGATCGCATCAACAACACAAGACCAAGAGAGACCTGACAAGAGAGAGGAGAGTCATCGTAAATTATGTCGCATAGATGGCCCAATTTTTATTAAATGTATCTCAAATGTGGTCTCACTGGAAACTTGGTGTGAACGCAAATTAGCGATTAGATTGGAGAGTATACAAGAGTATACAAGACTTGTGTGAGTTCATCAAATCCTTGTGATCTCACAAGTTGCAGCAGTCGCCATTTCAGTCGTATTTTGGTGTGAACAGGGCATAAAGGGAGGGGGAAAGGCCATCACTTCTCGGACCTCGAGGACCACGGTTAGAAGACCTCAGCACGAACGCCTGCGAAACATTAACTGGCCGCAGCACTGTAACAACTAAGCATCTCTCATGTCACTGTTCAGGATAAAATCAACTCCACCTTCACGCAGGTGTCCACGTTCTACGGTTGGCTGCGGAACACAGGCTGCAGCAGATCCTCGGCATAAACGCAGGAACCCAGAACCCCGTCTGTGCCCCGCAGACGAGATCGCCTGCTGCTTCTCCTGATTAACGCCACATCGCTGGGAAAAACATCATGAGCTACAGAACTGTAATGAGATTCCATCTTCACCAGGAAGGCATCTGGAGGTCGACATGATTCCACCCACAAGCGAGGGTGTAAGATCACTCTCTCCCAACCAGCAAGGTGTCTGTGCTGGGGCGGGGCGGGGCGGGGCGGGGCAGGATGGGCAGGAGCTCTGATGTCACAGATTCTGTTCCCCAGCGAGAGGGTTGTCGCAGAACCTCCGGGCCAGGCGGTGACCTCTCAGCAAAGATCCCGCCGTTCGAACCGACTGGACGCAAAAGGTAAACTGTGCATCAGTCCAAATGAAGAGCATTTACTTCACATG
Organism: Gymnothorax reevesii; assembly: GCA_029721435.1. Taxonomy (NCBI): domain Eukaryota; kingdom Metazoa; phylum Chordata; class Actinopteri; order Anguilliformes; family Muraenidae; genus Gymnothorax; species Gymnothorax reevesii. The sequence goes on along the minus strand of CM056573.1, from coordinate 189,954,347 downwards.
CCAAAAACACTCTTCACTCTCTGAAGCGCAATAACGTTCCTGTGACGACTTCCTGCTCCACCCTGCGGTCATCCTGCTGTCCCCAGTCTTGGGAGTGAGTTTATCATAGGTAAGGATTCTAACCAGCATCCGGAACTACAAAGGAGCGCAAGACCGGGCGAAACAAGAGTGTGTGCTGTGGACGGCCATCTTCAAGCAGCGCTGTAAACGCAATGCTCTCTGGGACTTTAAGGCAAGCTTGTCAGGGAGGAGAGAAGATTAATATAGGAGACTTCAATTATTCTGCTATCGATTGGGAAATGGTGAAAGGCCAGGGTCAATGGGAGGAAGAATTTCTAGATGTTATAAATGACAGTATATTGGTACAGTATGTTAATAAACAAAAAAAGAGAAATTTTTGATTTAGGTGGCATGTTATGACCCCAATAGCATTTGCAATGTGGAGATGATGGAGCCACAGGGGAGTAGTGATGATTCCATATATAACAGTCAGTTCAGGAAGTCTCTTTCCAAACGGTTTCTCTCCTTCCTCTCCTCGGTGAGCAAACGGACAGGATGAACACCGTTTATAACATGCAGAAAAGAACATTATTTATAAAACATGCAGAAAAGACAATAATGAAAATAAGAAAGAGCCATTGTAGAATTCCAGTGTAATGGAGACTTTTGTAGAGCTTTATTTGCTGATCATTTTAACGTTGGAAAATTTTTCTCCATCTCTTGTCATTTTCATCATACAGGCCAAAAAAAAACAAAAAACATAATTGTCAAATTTGACATTTCAAGGCCAATAACTCCTACAAGGAGGCCCTGTGTGATTTCCATCCTGTGGAGAATCTTGTCGAGTTTCATCTGCTGATCATTTTAAGGGGACGTTTTTTCTCTCGCTGCTTTAGTTCCTGAGATATAGATGGAAGTAAGTGGTTTTACCTCTATGTTCTATTTTAAGTAACAGCGGCCATGTTATTATATCCCCGAACGCCGTTCCGGGGCTATTATGTCTTTGGTCCAACCACTGCCGCCACCGCCGCCCTACGAGTTAACGCGATAACTTCAGTAATATTTCAATTAGAAATTTCATGTTTTCCATATAAGTAAGTATCCTAAAGAGGAAGAACTGATTCGATTTTGGACAATTTACAATTTCTAAAAATGGAAAAATCACTTTTTTATATCATATCTCTGGAAATATTTGTCCGATTGACCTCAAATCAAGTGCAAATGAAAGGTCATGACTTGTGGATGTGTCCCACGATGACATTATACCCGTTTGGTTCAAAATCTTGACACAAGGTGGAGCTTAGTCACATAAAATTCACCATTTTTGCCATATCTTTGGAACTGTTTGTCCAATTGACATGAAACTATGTGCAACTGCAAGGTCATGACCTCATAACGTGTCACATGATGACATCATACCTGTATGGTTCAATATTTTGCCACCAGGTGGAGCCTTGTGATGGAAAATGACCATTTTGGCCCCATCACAGAACCATTTGTCCGATTGACCTGAAATTACGTTCAAATGAAAGGTCATGACCTGAGGGGCTTGATATTGTATTGGGTCTATTCAAGGATTGGGGAATTGGAGGATTGGGGGCCTTCGGGGATATACCCCAAGCCATCGCCTCCGACGGCATAAGCCTAGTTCAGACAGCGGGCATAATCGACAATTTTCACAGTATGCAACCTCAGGAAGCTCGTGGCTAATCTTAGTCTGGATCTGTTCAGTAGTTTCAGAGGAGAAGATTTTTGAAAAATCTTAATGACAGACAACTACAGATGACGACGGACGCCAAGTGATGGCAATAGCTCACGCAGACCTTTGGTCCAGGTCAGCTAAATAAAGCAAGTAGTCAAGAGTACCCACGGAAGAAGGTGAGGTCATCTCTATACCGAGCAGTCAGTTATTGGACTGTAAGCAGGGCACAATTAATGCCGTGGGGCGGCACACTGTCGCCTTGCAACACGGAGGGTGTGGGCCGGAGTACCGGCCAGCCAGGACCACCCCACACGGAGTTTACATGTTCTTCCAGTGTTTGGGTGGGTCTCCCCCAGACACTCAGCTTTACCCCGCTGACGAAGGCTCTGACTTTAGAACTGGAGTGGGTTCACACCACCTCACCCAGTAATAATGCGAAAACTCCACAAAACGTCCGTTAACAAACTTGCAAAGCATCGTCCAACGCATTGTCCAGTATAATCCAAGTCTGCTTTGACCACTCGTATCTTCAGGACTCTAAACGCGGTTATTTTTCGCTAAAAATAATAAAATATTACAGTTATGCTTCAAGTAAGCTTGTGCGTTCACTGCCCAGAGACGCTGCTGCCGCTCAGATGAATACTCGTATAAACACGAGCCGGGAGGCGGGACTTCTGCTGAATGCAGAACTGTGGTATTTTATATATTTTTAAGTCTGTCTAAAGGGGCGGGGCACCCTTGCGACTGTGAGCCACAGATCTCTCATGGATTTTGTGCGAATATTTGAAAGTTAAACGCTGGCCTACCGACTGAGGCCAGACATACAGGCAAGTGACCGTTGGGAGTGACCAAAGCTTTATGGATGGATTCCAGGCAAGAAATGAACAGCTTCTTTCTGACTTTTCACGGCCTTCAGTAAAACATGGAATCAAAAATGAGTTCAGTGATCATATATTTATGACCAGTTTTGTATGTGTGTATAAAAAGTGTGTCCCTGTGTGCGAATGTAAATGTGGCGAGAGTGTGCGTGGTGATGTGTGCCTTTGCTTGCATATAAATGTATTGTGTGTGTTAATGTGTGCCTGTGCGTGTGTGTAGACAAACCATTCTGTCAGTGTATGAGCATGCGAGCGAATTTTCCGAAGAACCTTTAACAAAACCCTTGAACCCAAAGCTGCTCCACTGCATCTCTCACTCACTGTAACTGTTCAATCTGGCGTTCCTCCCAGAGAGCCCCTGAAGAGTGGCAGGTTCTCAGTGGAACTTCCCTGGTTACATAAAGGCTGAAACAGGTGGAGGTTTTGAGGACTAGCGGAGGGTTGCCAGATGTTTGTGACAGGGGAGAGAGGACACTCACTCGCGAATGAACTGAACCGCATCTTCATACTTCATCCCCCCTTCAAGCAGAGCCAAGGCCACCAGCACCGGAGCTCTGAGAGGGAGGGAGAGACACGACTCAACACACCTTTATTGGCACATTATCCACTGAAAAACAAACCAAAACCTGCAACATGAAAAAGCAGCAGTGAGCAAAGCGACCATCAGGAGCACAAAAACTCGTCCTCGTGCTGAGCGCCAGCATTTTGTACCGACTCGGCAAAATGAAGGAGCTTAAATCGGTCGTCATATCCAAGTTCTCTCAGTGTTGGCGACTTGCGTCCAGCGATCACTTACCAGGCGTAGTTGGAATAATTTTGCGCATAATAATTTTTCGCCTCGCCCGGGACGGAGGGCGAGGTTTCTTCGTTTCCCTCTTTTCTTCCTCGTTAGAAACATGACAGCAAAACGACTCAACTGATCTTCATGAAACTTATAGGATTGGTGAGCATTAGTCCAGAGTAGAGCCCTATAAATTTTGGAGGTCATCAGGTCAAGGACAAGGTCACCGGAAAGGTCAAAATCATTTTCCAGTAATAACTTTGGTAAAAATGATCAAATCAACTTTAAGCTAAATTCAGAATGTGCATCTTTCAATTCTGTTTGCTCATGTGCTACATGATGGGGCATCTCTTATAGATTTCTTAGCAGATGGGGATTAAATGTCAGGGGGGTCAAGGTCATGGCTTAAATTTGCTTATTTTCCATCATAACTCAAAAACGGCTAGAAAGAGAAGGGTGTTGATTGTGAACATATTGGAAGTTACATACCGGGCTTTCATTTGGCACTATAACCTCTGACCTTGAGTGACCTGGAGAGGGCAAACTGAAAGTCAAATTTTCAGTTGTACCCAAGAAAAACCACATTGAGAAGATCGAATCAGAAGCTAAAGCAGTAAAAAAAGCGCTACCGGGTGAGGTTTGTTTTGCCTGGGAACACTTTTCGTCCAATTCACATGCATAAATTAACCGCTAGTCAAATTATTGAAGTGTATTTTACCCAAGCTCCCGGGTTCACGGCAGCTCTCAACCAAGGACCAACCTTGTCCAACACCCTCCAAGTTTTTCTCCTAAAAAAACTGAAAAACCTGAGAAGACATTTAAACACCTCATGTCAGCCCTACTCCACTCCAACCCTCCCACAGTTTTTAGAAATCCTCCCCCTTCCCAATGCCAACCCTCCATACTTTACGCAATTCAAACTTCTCTGATGGTGCTTTTTTTATTTCTAGGAGGGCAAACTGCCCGTTTATGTCCGTCATCACCACACTCAAAATAATTCGCGTTTCGTGAGCTGGAAAAAAAAAAAAAAATATGTACGAGCCCTCACTGTGTTTAACACAGAATGATACCTCGAATGTGACAACATAAACACTAGCCTTCTGAGAGACTGTACGGGTCATTCCATATGAACTCAACCAAAGTCTGGAAATCTCCAATTGTGACTGACTCGGATTTCGCAAAAAATTTGTACGGTACCTTAACATATATGATGAACATGTGCAAAATATTTTGTCAAAATTCTAAAGGATTTTTGTGCTGTGGTACACCCCATTTTTGACCCTTGCCAATCTCGCATGTTTAAACACAGCCATATTTGGATGCACCCAGGCTTTCAGGATCTATCATCAGAAAAGTCCTATCTCCTCTAGTTTTTGTGGTATTGGCGTCCAAAGTAGTGGTTTTGTTATGTGCGAAAATGAAAATTTCAATTTTCAGGGGGCAACTGTCATGCTACAATAAATCACAACCGTTTATTGGGGCTACATTCCTTCTATTTAGGCACATGACTATCGGTAGAAAGTTTTTGGACAGTTTTGAAATCATAATTTAGGAGTAAGGAGCTCCAAAAATGGCTCCGACTGAAAAAATGCAATTTAAGACCATTTTTTACAGTCAAAATTATACCGTAGTCATTTACCCAGGACAAGAATTTTTTTCTATGTAATTGTACATATGTCAATCATCTGGTCAAAAAATCAGATTGTTCTGCCACCAACCTCCCTCGGTCTGGGCCTCCATGCAAGGCCTCGCCTCGTGAGATGTCCCTGATCATGTGAACGGTGAGGAATCACAGGGGGGGAACTGGTTAATGAGCTGAAGGCAGCTGGGACCACAGTTACAAAAGAAACAGTTGGTAACACACTACGCAGTCATGGATTGAAATACTGCAGCGTACGCAAGGTCCCCCTGCTCAAGAAGGCACATGTGCAGGCCCGCCTGAAGTTCGCCATTGACCACCTGGATGACTCAGAAGAGGCCTGGAAGAAGGTGATGTGGTCAGATGAGACCAAAATAGAACATTTTGGGCTCAACTCAACTCACCGTGTTTGGAGGGTAAAGAACACAGAGTACAACCCAAAGAACACCATCCCCACCGTCAAGCACAGTGGTGCTTTTCAGCCAAGGGGACGGCACAACTCCATTGCATTGAGGGGAGGATGGACGGGGCCATATACCGTGGAATTCTGGACCAACAGCTCCTTCCCTCAGTGAGAGAGCTGAACATGGGTTGAGGATGGGTGTTTCAGCACGACAACTACCCTAAGCACACCGCCAAAGCAACAAAAGAGTGGCTGAAGAAGAAGTACGTAAAGGGTCTGGAGTGGCTTAGCCAGTCTCCAGACCTGAATCCACTTGAAAATCTTCGGAGGGAGCTTAAAATTCGGGTTGCAAGGCGACAGCCTCGGGACCTGAATGATTTGGAGGCTGTCTGCAGGGAGGAGTGGGCCAACATCCCTGCCAAAATGTGCACAAACCTTGTCAACAACTATAAAAATTGTTTGACATCTGTGCTGGCCAATAATGGCTTTTCTACAAAATATGAACAAACTGTTTGTCCAGGGGGTCAAATACTTATTTTTGACCAAAAATATGCAAATAAATTCCTAAAATGCATACAATGTCTTATTCCACTTTTTTGGTGATATTCTGTCACTCACTGTTAAAATAAACCTATCATTAAAATTATAGACCGTTGCACTCTTTGTTCGTGGGCAAACCTGCAAAATCAGCAAGGGGTCAAATACTTATTTCCCCCACTGTACCTAACTCAGGGTACACTGATGAGAACTTTACAAGGCTAAGTTAGCTAGCGAGCTAATTCGTTGCTGGGTAAAGTAAAATGAAGCATAATCTTAATTTACTAGACGGCTACGTTTAGGAGGAAAATTATGCCTGTATATAACGTATAGTGCATAGTAATCTGACCGTCGGACTTTACCATCACTTAAAAGAAGCTTTTTTTTTTCAAAATTAAACGTTGTCTTGTTTAATATTTGAGAGCGACACTCATGGCTTCTCGGTCGCGTTGACAGCTGTAAATGTTGATGCGGCTGACACTTTCAGTGGGTGTTTAAAAGCATCAAGGCAACGTTCAAAGTTTGACGCGCCGCTTCGCGGCCAGTGGGTGTTGGGCTTTAGAGTTAGCGTAGTTTGAAGCAAACTCTTCCCTTATATTCCTAAAAAGTTGGGACAACAGAAAAATAAGTAGAAAACAAAGTTCACACGCCCAGACAAACACTCCCACTACACACCCTCACACACCCAACTCCCAGCATGCAGTGAGAGAGAGAGAGAGAGAAGGAGGGATGAGAGACAGAGAGAGAGAGAGGGATGAGAGAAGAGGACACGAGAGAGTGACACACAGGTGGATGAGAGTGACAGGAGTGTGGCACACTAGAATATGTGGATGTTGGCACCCTGCCACTCAATGCCACTCATTAAAGGTCCTCTATTTAGCTACCAGGTGACCAGCTAGCTAGCCATTATGAGCCAGTTCACAATCCCTCCTTCCTGACATCGCCAGGGGGAGAGACCACCCAGAATAACGAAATCTGATTGACTGCTCAGCTGAAGTTGATCAGTTCTTCTTGCCTCTGGTTGGTTACTTCCCCATGTTATGCAAAGAGAGGAGAGATTTTGAAATGGCTTGTAATAATTGGCTGTGCAGCTGGTGACATAATAGGGGACCTTTAACCAGGATGCAAAATCTTAACATGAGCTACACATGGTACATTAAAGGAAAAGTTCACCCAAAAATGAAAATTCACTCATCTACTCACCCCAAGGCTAATCGAAGGGTCCATGAATTTCTTTATTCCTCAAAACACATTTAGAGTTACAATGGAAAAACAGCACTGAAGACAAATCCAAATCAATTGAAGTCATTACACCTATTTTTTAAGCGTAAAAAATTAAAATCATAACGCATTACTGAATACCCCTCGGCCCAGACACGATTTTCTGCCTCAACGTCACAGCGTTAAGGTCAAAAGTCAAATCCAGAAAAAAGGTGACGTTGCTCATGTGTGTGTCACGCTGAGTTACCATACCAAATTTGGTGAAGCTGCGATCAGTAGTTGCTGAGTACTGACCCATATAAGAATTCTTAAGGTCACAGCGCAAAGGTCAAAGGTCAAATCCAGGAAAAAAAAAAAAAAAAAAAATGGACGTTGCACATCTATGGGTCATACAGAGTTACCATACCAAATTTGTTGAAGCTGCGATCATTAGTTGCCGAGTACTGGCCCACACAAAATCATGGACGGACGATGGACGACAGACACGCAGGTGACCACAATACCCCTCCGACTGGAGTCGGCCGAGGGGTAAAAACCACAATATGCCTCTATACTGCTCGTACGGCGTAATCCTAGTGTCTGTAAGCCCGGACATTCAAATTTGAATCATAAAGATGTCTTTTCACTTTATTTTTAGCCTTAATGTCCAATTTAGCAACTTAGCTAGTAGCCTTGTTCATTTTCATGGAAGAAATTTAAAATTCAATACCTCTAGCTACAGTGGCCAACGAGAGCAAATAATGCTGCAACGGCCTAAAACATCTCAGATTGGAGAAATGCGCCGCAGTTTTGATTGTTAGCATTCACTGACTGAACAGAGCATTTTTGTGGCCGGCCAGCTTAGTGAGGTCAACGTTTTCCGCGAAAAAAAACAGGACTCTTAGCTAAGTGCCAAAATTGGACATTTAGGCTAAAAACACTGTGAAAAGACGTCAAGTCAAATTTGACTGTCGGGTCTTTCGGACACTTGGATTACGCTGCATGAGAAGTATGGAGGCATTTCGTGGTTTCTAAATGTTTTTCACTCTGAAAAGTGGTCTCTATCGACTTCAATTGATTTGTATTCATCTTCAATGCAGTTTCTCTTTCTAACTCAAAGTGTTTTGCGGAAGAACAAAATTCACGCACCCTTTTATTAGCCTTGGGGTGAGTAAGTGATGCATGAATTTTCATTTTTGGGTTTACTTTTCCTTTAATTACACCATAAGAGATTTATGTAAGGCCATACAGGAATAAAAGCACTGGTTTAAATAAAAGCATTTCTCACATTTCACATTTTAAGGCTGGGTGGGAGGTTTTCCATTTTGTGTCAAATGATAATAAGCATTTGAGACCCAAGTGGCACAACAAACCCAAATCACGAGTACATGCATCAGTATGAAGAAATAAATCTGCCTGACCCATAGGTGGTGCAGTGAACTGCCCGACCCATAGGTGGCGCAGTGAACTGCCCGACCCATAGGTGGCGCAGTGATGGGAAGCCAAATAGAGCTCCTGTGGCACGGATTAGGATTCTAGGCATTTTATCCCCCAGGGATTCTTGGCTTTTGGAGTAGACTTTTCAAAATGAAAATAAAAATAAATAATGACCGGAGACGAGGGGATTTCTCTGGGGCAGGCAGGGACGCGAACCAAACGAGCTACGCTCAGTGTGCGCAAGTACCTCTGCCAACAGTGGTCAGTAGATTTGATCAATATTAAGATTTAAATGCTAAAACAAACTTTCTGACCACCTATACACTTCCATTTTACCATTTACGCATTTATATAGAACATGGAACAGAGAGACATGGAGAGAAATTAAAAAAAAAAAAAAAAACATGCGTCAAATGGGATTTCCCACGTTTACTTCAAGTGGCCACCATTTCCGCAATCCACATCAGATCCGGATGAAACTGGTTTTATCGCTGCATATCCTGGCCCTGCATGGATCTACGAAATTTGAGTAGAATTCGTTCAGTGTTGAGGAAGATATGAATTTTTGAAATTTCAATGATGAGAACAAGGGAATTTTTGATTTTCAGGAATTTTGTGTGACCTTGACCTTTGACCTAAGAAGGTCAAATTCAATAGGCCTCTATTCTAGGGCGATTTTACTGATAATGAGATGAAAACTGTATCCTGCAGGTTGTTCACAAACAAGCAGACAAACAAACGGCGCCGACCACAGGACCTCCTGCCAACTGCGTTTGCGGAGGCAATAATAATTTTTTCTACGTAGTGGAATACAGATGATTCTTCCTCCTTGCCCGTCACACAGACACTCCCTCACCCTCCCCTCTCTCACCGGCCCAGTCCAGCCACACAGTGCACAGCGATGCAGCAGCCAGGCTCCTCCCGAAACCGGGTGTTCAGCAGGTTCAGCCAATCATTCACAATATCATTAGGGGGCGGGGCACCATCATCAAAGGGCCAATCCTGCGGTGAGAGAAGAAGAGAGGGATCAGAGGAGCAGCAGTGCTGTGAAAGCTCCAGAACGTTAGCACACAGCTAACCACCTCCTCCTGGGAACTCCACAATAAACACGTGCAAAAATAACTTAAGCCACAATAACAACATACTATTTCCCAGTACTGCGCACGTCCTAAATATTTTACAGCTCTGGTTCCTGTGTACGTGTGTGTGTGTGTGTGTGTGTGTGTGTGCGCGTGTGTGTATGTGCGTGTGTGTGTGTGTGTACGTGTGTGTGTGCGCGTGCGAGCATGTGCATGTCACCACCAGAGGACTAAAGAAAATCCCTTTCACATATATTAGCAACATCCCTCAAACATCTGAAGTGATATTTCTTCTTCCCAGTTGCAGGCGTTCTCACGCGGGTTTCTCTTGCATTCTCACGCGGGTTTCTCTTGCATTCTCACGCGGGTTTCTCTTGCATTCTCACGCGGGTTTCTCTTGCATTCTCACGCGGGTTTCTCTTGCATTCTCACGCGGGTTTCTCTTGCATTCTCACGCGGGTTTCTCTTGCATTCTCACGCGGGGTTCTCTTGCATTCTCACGCGGGGTTCTCTTGCATTCTCACGCGGGGTTCTCTTGCATTCTCACGCGGGGTTCTCTTGCATTCTCACGCGGGTTTCTCTTGCATTCTCACGCGGGGTTCTCTTGCATTCTCACGCGGGGTTCTCTTGCATTCTCACGCGGGTTCTCTTGCATTCGGGTTCTCTTGCATTCTCACGCGGGTTCTCTGGCGAACGAATTCAAATTTGCATAATAGCGGTTGGACAGAAACCCCACCTGTAGACTCAGAGAGGAAGTGGGGATTTCCAAAAGGAAAGAATGTACTGACAAAACTATTCAGCAGTTTACTGCCGTGAGCAGCAGCCAGACTTCCTGTGGGAGAGAGCAAAGGCTGCTGGGATACTGCAGAACTCTTACCAGGACCTGAATTCCCTCCTTCTCCACTGGGGCCTTATCATATGTGGCATCACACACCCGAACCAGCGTCTGCACACCATACCGCTTCAGCTCCTGAAAACCACACACACCTGTATTAAACACAGACACACACACACACACACCTGTATTAAACACACACACAGACACACACACACACCTGCATTAAACACACACGTGTACACACACACACACACACACACACACACAGACACACACACACACACACACACACACCTGTATTAAACACACACACAGACACACACACACACACCTGTATTAAACACACACACACACACACACACACATACAACAGTGGATGTGCTTCAGAAAGGATTATGCCAGAGTGCCAGATCAATACAACACAGTAACAGCACAGTATGTGTTACAAAATGAACTGTAAAAACAGTGACACACAGATGCTTAATAATGCAGCAGCAGGGCAAAAAAATAGGAGTTGCTAAAACAGCAATTTTTAAAAAGTGTTTAGGTATACAGGTTCTCATGTAAATGACTCATTACCAAATCAGACACTGAAAACTGTTTTGAAATGTCTTTGACGGTCTTCTCAAAATTTAGATTTGAATTTTGTTATTTTTTTTTAGCTGATCAAAAGTTACTTTTTTTCCAAAGCTGACAACTCCAAAAGGATATTTAGCCATTTCCTGGTATTTGCTGAATTTCCATACATTGGTAGCCAAAGTATTTGAGACTGTAATTCATTGCAGGAAATTGAAACACACGATTCCAGTGGCTCATTGTGAAATTCGTCATTTTTCAATGTAATTCTGTTACCGAAACTGCAGCGTATGTCTCTTTATCATCTTATGTCTGCAGTTATTTTATTGTTAAGAATTCTCTTCCTTCTTATGTCTGTACTGCATTTCACACATCAACCTCTCTAATACTTAGCTGTAATCCTGGAAAATTTGTGGAAATGGAATTACATGTTAACGGAATTACACCAGTAACGGAATTACAGAATTATTCTGAAAGCCAGTGAAAAACAGAAGGTTGCACAAGGTGGCACGAGGACTTTATGGAGCATTGTGGTTCATTGTTTTGGACATCTATATTTGAGTGTTTCTTCCTGTGAGTTAAGTTTCAGTAACCAGCGCATGAATTATACCACGGCCTAGCGGCAATTGCCGTGGTTGCCCCCCTGTGTGGCCGTCATGACCGACTACCCAAATGGCCAGTTTGGCTTGCCCTTTTTCCAAGTGGCTGTGGTGCCCAAAAATTTCCCAAAGTGGCAATTTTCGACACAGCGACTGAGCTGTGCGGGTCCCATCGTCACGCTGCGCTGGACTTCTGAGCGCAAAGAGCCACAGATGGATAGAAGGGACAGGATTACATTTGTAGAAACAGTGTTTGTCTTCTGCCAATAAGGGATAATGCTTATGATTCATTTACTAGTGTTTAATGTCAACATGTTCATTTTGAGTTGAGTAATTGATATTTTATACATTTTCTTTCGTGTGAAGAGACTGCCACTTATGACTGAGAGACGTTAGAAAGAATATACATATTGGAAGCGATGACACATTAGAGATTTGCACAGTGCTTTGACATTCGCTATGTTGCCATAATTCCATTACTGACTTCATTACTCACAATATGTACCCATTGAATGATGTTGGAACACTTACAAAGTAAAAACAAATGTTCCAGGATGCAGTCCGTGAAAGAACAACAATTCTCATGCATGTGACCTCTGATATTCATTATAAGCTCACATTTTGGTTCAGACATGAGTTTTTTTCATCAGTATCTCGCATTGCCTTCCTTTTGCCCAGACTTGTTGATCAAAAGTTTGGTTCAACAGGAGGTCAGCAACACAAATATCATTTATGATACCAATTTTCAATTGCTTTGTTGTTTTGAGTAAAATAAATTTAGTAGATTATCAGAAAATGTAATTCCGTTACCATTTTATAATTCTGTTACCGCTGTCTCTTTCTCATAAATGGTATCCTACAAAATATCTGTGAACCTACCCTTCAATATAAACTTACATCCTACTTACATTAACATCCTAGGCCACCAATTTAAGCTTAAACTTACTGCCCATCATTGTCAGATTTCAGAGAAAAGCCTGTCAACGTTAAGGCAAAAATAATGGCATTTTTTCTGCCGTAGTTCCATACCAACACTTTAACCTTCGTATAGCCTTCTAAAAAATAGATCACCCCAAACTTTGTGTTATACAGCTCTGTAAACATGCCAGTGGAACTGATAAAAGCTCAGGCAAGTAGCTACTGCATTACAGTAATAGATGGCAGAAAAAAATGACATGAAAATTACTCTGGATCCAAATTCCGTTACCATGGAATTGCCCAGTATGAAAACCAAGTGAAGGCAAGAAACTGCACAATTACAGCGCTAATTACACCGCAACAAAGCATCGCTCAGGGTTCCCCTTTCCCTGGAGAACGGCCAATCAGGCTTCTCCAAGCAGGGCTGCCCTGCTACTCTAGAATTTCACAATGGAAGCGCAGTAGCAACCAGAGTAAGAGAGCGGTGTAATGACACAGCCGTCTCAGTGTCAGTAACTCTAGCTCCCCCTGCCATCAATCCTAGCGCTTGTTCAACATGAACCCTTACCTCAGTAAACTTGTTGAGCTGTGCGTTGGTGGGATTGTGGGTAATCAGGAACCTCATGCAATCATACGTTATCTCTACAGGGGCTGGGCGGTTCATCTTGGCAGAATTGACAAAATATAAAAATACTACAACAAAAATTTAGCTCCTTTTTTCCTCAAGTAAAGAGCTGGCAATAATGCTTAAAGAAAATAAAGGCAAAAAGAAAACTTTGGCTCAGATTTCAGTGAGGTTAGAAGAAGAAATATTTTGATAAAAATTAAATAAAAAATGGTAAACTACAACAAAGTTGCAATGGAATGGTTAATTTAAAGGGGAAATTCGAGGAAGGGAAATCTACTGGGAGGAAAGAAAAGGGGGCGTATCCTTCAGATGTCCAATCAGATTACCCCATTCAGAAAAGGGTTTCTGATAGGCTGGAGTGAGAGACTAATGCTGGTAGAAGCAGCAGATTGGTTGTTTTGGCCACAGGCAACAAGTGACCCCAGCGTGCAGCAGGAGAGGAGTTTCAGCGCCAGCTTGTGCTTCAGGGCTTCTGTGTAATGCAGTCTCAAAGCAGGGGGCCGCTGGTTCACTTGTCCACGAAGGAGAGGTGCTGTGCTGGGCAGAAGTCTCCACTGACCCTCACAAACGCCATAAATGTGCGACCCGAATCAGCACTGAAATTCTGCAGAGAGAGAAACACAAATCAGCACTGAAACTCTGCTGAGAGAGAAACACAAATCAGCACTGAAACTCTGCAGAGAGAGAAACAAATCAGCACTGACACTCTGCTGAGAGAGAAACACAAATCAGCACTGAAACTCTGCAGAGAGAGAAACAAATCAGCACTGACACACTGCAGAAAGAGAAGCACAAATCAGCACTGAAACTCTGCAGAGAGAAACACAAATCAGCACTGAAACTCGACAGAGAAGCACAAATCAGCACTGACACTGCAGAAAGAGAAGCACAAATCAGCACCGAAACTCTGCAGAGAGAAACACAAATCAGCACTGAAACTCGACAGAGAAACACAAATCAGCACTGACACTGCAGAGAGAGAAACAAATCAGCACTGACACACTGCAGAGAGAGAAACAAATCAGCACTGAAACACTGCAGAGAGAGAAACAAATCAGCACTGACACTCTGCAGAGAGAGAAACACAAATCAGCACTGAAACTCTGCAGAGAGAGAAACAAATCAGCACTGACACTCTGCAGAGAGAGAAACACAAATCAGCACTGAAACTCTGCAGAGAGAGAAACAAATCAGCACTGACACACTGCAGAGAGAGAAGCACAAATCAGCACTGAAACTCTGCAGAGAGAAACACAAATCAGCACTGACACACTGCAGACAGAGAAGCACAAATCAGCACTGACACACTGCAGAGAAAGAAACACAAATCAGCACTGACACACTGCAGAGAGAGAAACAAATCAGCACTGACACTCTGCAGAGAGAGAAACAAATCAGCACTGACACACTGCAGAAAGAGAAGCACAAATCAGCACTAACACTCTGCAGAGAGAAACACAAATCAGCACTGACACACTGCAGAGAGAGAAACAAATCAGCACTGAAACTCTGCAGAGAGAGAAACAAATCAGCACTGACACTCTACAGAGAGAGAAACACAAATCAGCACTGAAACTCTGCAGAGAGAGAAACAAATCAGCACTGACACTGCAGAGAGAGAAACAAATCAGCACTGACACACTGCAGAAAGAGAAGCACAAATCAGCACTAACACTCTGCAGAGAGAAACACAAATCAGCACTGACACACTGCAGAGAGAGAAACAAATCAGCACTGAAACTCTGCAGAGAGAGAAACAAATCAGCACTGACACTCTGCAGAGAGAGAAACACAAATCAGCACTGAAACTCTGCAGAGAGAGAAACAAATCAGCACTGACACTCTGCAGAGAGAGAAACACAAATCAGCACTGAAACTCTGCAGAGAGAGAAACAAATCAGCACTGACACACTGCAGACAGAGAAGCACAAATCAGCACTGAAACTCTGCAGAGAAACACAAATCAGCACTGACACTGCAGAGAGAGAAACAAATCAGCACTGACACACTGCAGAAAGAGAAACACAAATCAGCACTGACACACTGCAGAGAAAGAAACACAAATCAGCACTGACACACTGCAGAGAGAGAAACAAATCAGCACTGACACTCTGCAGAGAGAGAAACAAATCAGCACTAACACTCTGCAGAGAGAGAAACACAAATCAGCACTGACACACTGCAGAGAAAGAAACACAAATCAGCACTGACACACTGTAGAGAAAGAAACACAAATCAGCACTGACACACTGCAGAGAGAGAAACAAATCAGCACTGACACTCTGCAGAGAGAGAAACACAAATCAGCACTGAAACTCTGCAGAGAGAGAAACAAATCAGCACTGACACACTGCAGAAAGAGAAGCACAAATCAGCACTGAAACTCTGCAGAGAGAGAAACACAAATCAGCACTGAAACTCTGCAGAGAGAGAAACACAAATCAGCACTGACACACTGCAGAGAGAGAAACAAATCAGCACTGACACTCTGCAGGGAGAGAAACACAAATCAGCACTGAAACTCTGCAGAGAGAGAAACAAATCAGCACTGACACACTGCAGAAAGAGAAGCACAAATCAGCACTGAAACTCTGCAGAGAGAGAAACAAATCAGCACTGACACTCTGCAGAGAGAGAAACACAAATCAGCACTGAAACTCTGCAGAGAGAAACACAAATCAGCACTGAAACTCGACAAGAGAAGCACAAATCAGCACTGACACTGCAGAAAGAGAAGCACAAATCAGCACTGAAACTCTGCAGAGAGAAACACAAATCAGCACTGAAACTCGACAGAGAAACACAAATCAGCACTGACACTGCAGAGAGAGAAACAAATCAGCACTGACACACTGCAGAAAGAGAAGCACAAATCAGCACTAACACTCTGCAGAGAGAAACACAAATCAGCACTGACACACTGCAGAGAGAGAAACAAATCAGCACTGAAACTCTGCAGAGAGAGAAACAAATCAGCACTGACACTCTGCAGAGAAAGAAACACAAATCAGCACTGAAACTCTCCAGAGAGAGAAACAAATCAGCAAACAAAACACACTGCAGACAGAGAAGCACAAATCAGCACTGAAACTCTGCAGAGAGAAACACAAATCAGCACTGAAACTCGACAGAGAAACACAAATCAGCACTGACACTGCAGAGAGAGAAACAAATCAGCACTGACACACTGCAGAAAGAGAAGCAGAAATCAGCACTAACACTCTGCAGAGAGAGAAACACAAATCAGCACTGACACTCTGCAGAGAGAGAAACACAAATCAGCACTGACACACTGCAGAGAGAGAAACAAATCAGCACTGACACTCTGCAGAGAGAGAAACACAAATCAGCACTGAAACTCTGCAGAGAGAGAAACAAATCAGCACTGACACACTGCAGAGAGAGAAACAAATCAGCACTGACACTCTGCAGAGAGAGAAACACAAATCAACACTGAAACTCTCCAGAGAAACACAAATCAGCACTGAAACTCTGCAGAGAGAAACAAATCAGCACTGACACACTGCAGAAAGAGAAGCACAAATCAGCACTGACACACTGCAGAGAGAGAAACAAATCAGCACTGACACTCTGCAGAGAGAGAAACACAAATCAGCACTGAAACTCTGCAGAGAGAGAAAGAAATCAGCACTGACACACTGCAGAAAGAGAAGCACAAATCAGCACTGACACGCTGCAGAGAGAGAAGCACAAATCAGCACTGACACACTGCAGAAAGAGAAGCACAAATCAGCACTGACACTCTGCAGAGAGAGAAGCACAAATCAGCACTGAAACTCTCCAGAGAAAAACAAATCAGCACTGACACACTGCAGAAAGAGAAGCACAAATCAGCACTGACACTCTGCAGAGAGAGAAGCACAAATCAGCACTGAAACTCTCCAGAGAAACACAAATCAGCACTGAAACTCTGCAGAGAGAAACAAATCAACACTGACACACTGCAGAAAGAGAAGCACAAATCAGCACTGACACACTGCAGAGAGAGAAACAAATCAGCACTGACACTCTGCAGGGAGAGAAACACAAATCAGCACTGAAACTCTGCAGAGAGAGAAACAAATCAGCACTGACACACTGCAGAAAGAGAAGCACAAATCAGCACTGAAACTCTGCAGAGAGAGAAACACAAATCAGCACTGAAACTCTGCAGAGAGAGAAACAAATCAGCACTGACACTCTGCAGAGAGAGAAACACAAATCAGCACTGAAACTCTGCAGAGAGAGAAACAAATCAGCACTGACACACTGCAGAAAGAGAAGCCCAAATCAGCACTGAAACTCTGCAGAGAGAAACACAAATCAGCACTGAAACTCGACAGAGAAGCAGAAATCAGCACTGACACTGCAGAAAGAGAAGCACAAATCAGCACTGAAACTCTGCAGAGAGAAACACAAATCAGCACTGAAACTCTGCAGAGAGAGAAGCACAAATCAGCACTGACACTCTGCAGAGAGAGAAGCACAAATCAGCACTGAAACTCTCCAGAGAAACACAAATCAGCACTGACACTCTGCAGAGAGAAACACCGATGAAGGTGCTTATGGGCAGCACTCCCAATAGGACTAAAAATGATTGCTCTGCAACAAAAGTACATAAGTGCAAAAGATTTTATTTACAGTGCCAAATCCCAAAGGGTAAAATGGTGAAAAATATGTACAAAAAAAGAAGATTCATACATAAAATAAACTATACACAAATATGTTATGCAAAGAGTAACTTGCTGCTATCAGGTTCGGACCGCATGCAAACACCCAAAAAGAAGAATAGCAGGATCCCTCTGCCCGGAGCTTTATTTGAGCATGTGCATCGTTTGTGTGTTGTATGACTAGAGAGTGATTGTGAGAATGTTGTAGTATTTTGCTGCTGACCTGCTATCAGTGCTTGTGAAGTTGGAAGCACTTTCTCCCTGTCGTGCTGCCGTTCCTGTGTAAGTTAAGAACTGTTTCCAGCTGATGTGCCAGAGAAGTATCCACATTGTGACAAGACTCGACGAGCTAATGTCCGTGATCCGAGAGATTTGGCGGGAGCAGCTGTAAGTATCCATACTGTGACATGAATGGACTTATGTCTGTGTGATCGGTGAAGTCGTTTTGGAATTATTGCTCGGAATGTGATTTCAAGATGGCGTCTGTGGCGGCCATATTGGATATCGGAGCGCGACCAAAATAGATAGGCTTCTGTAGTTCCACACTGCCAACATGCACTCTGAAAACAAAAGAGATCGGTGAAGTCGTTTTGGAGTTCTTGCGTGGAATACAAAATTGTTGACAGACAGACGGACGGACGCCGTGCGTGACGACAATACCCCTAGCCCTTTCGGGCTGAGGGGTAAAAACCACCCAAACTTCCCTCTGGGCCAGCTGAAGTAGGAGTGGCTCTGCCAATCTGGGTCGTACCAACATTACACAAGGCGTAAAAGGAGGAAAATAATCATATAAATACAGAATATCCTTTGGATAGCACTCATAACCTTTGCATGCTTTGGTACACTGCACCATTATTTCATCATTCCACTGAAAGTCTGCAGAGAGAGCCGGCGGGGAACAAGCCCTGGTGAGAGCCGGCGGGGAACAGGCCCGGGTGAGAGCCGGCGGGGAACAGGCCCGGGTGAGAGCGGGCGGGGAACAGGCCCTGGTGAGAGCCGGCGGGGAAGAGGCCCTGGTGAGAGCCGGCGGGGAAGAGGCCCTGGTGAGTGCGGGCGGGGAACAGGCCCGGGTGAGAGCGGGCGGGGAACAGGCCCGGGTGAGAGCGGGCGGGGACCAGGCCCGGGTGAGAGCGGGCGGGGAACAGGCCCTGGTGAGAGCGGGCGGGGAACAGCCCCGGGTGAGAGCGGGCGGGGAACAGGCCCGGGTGAGAGCGGGCGGGGAAGGGGCCCTGGTGAGAGCGGGCGGGGAACAGGCCCAGGTGAGAGCGGGCGGGGAACAGGCCCGTGTGAGAGCGGGCGGGGAAGAGGCCCTGGTGAGAGCGGCCGGGGAACGGGCCCTGGTGAGAGCCGGCGGGGAACGGGCCCTGGTGAGAGCCGGCGGGGAACAGGCCGTGGTGAGAGCGGGTGGGGAACAGGCCCTGGTGAGAGCGGGCGGGGAACAGGCCGTGGTGAGAGCCGGCGGGGAACGGGCTCTGGTGAGAGCGGGCAGGGAACAGGCCGTGGTGGCCGATGCTGTGATGCTCGGCTCAGCCGTCAGCAGGAAGCTGAAGCGCGACCCTGATCATCGCTTTTAAAGCCCAGCACAGCCAGCCCTCCACACTGCTGGGCACAGCTCGGATTACACATATCTCTGCTGTGTCTCAGTGTGTGCCCTCATTCCAGAGTGAGTGCGTCTCAATGTGTGCGTGCGTGTGTGTGTGTGTGCGCGCATGTACTTCTGAGTTCCAGTTTACGCATGCGTGTGTGGATGTGTTTGTAAATTCCAGTGTGTTTGTGTCTGTGTTTGTAATGAGTGTGACTAAGTGTGTGTGTGCAGAAAGTGTGTCCCAATTCTAGTTTGTGCGTACGCATGCGCATGTTTGTGAGTGTGCACGTGTTTGTGAGTTTCAGTGAGTGTGATTGTGTGCGTGTGTGCGTGCAGTGAGTGAGTTCCAGTCGATGTGTTCAGTGTGTGTGTCCCAGTGAGTGTGCGCAAATAAGTGTGTGTGCATCCATCTCATCTGCGTGTGTGTCCATTTGTGTGAGCAGGGGGAGGGCACAAAGAGTGTTACACCTGAAGGGAGCGTTTCACACCTCAAAGCCTCAGAGGGCTCGGGGATTTACCCAATCACAGACTGAGGCAGCATTAGCGATTCGGGGATTTACCCAATCACAGACTGAGGCAGCATTAGCGATTCGGGGATTTACCCCATCACAGACTGAGGCAGCATTAGTGATTCGGGGATTTACCCAATCACAGACTGAGGCAGCATTAGTGATTCGGGAATTTACCCAATCACAGACTGAGGCAGCATTAGTGATTCAGGGATTTACCCAATCACAGACTGAGGCAGCATTAGTGATTCGGGGATTTACCCAATCACAGACTGAGGCAGCATTAGTGATTCAGGGATTTACCCAATCACAGACTGAGGCAGCATTAGTGATTCGGGGATTTACCCAATCACAGACTGAGGCAGCATTAGCGATTCGGGGATTTACCCCATCACAGACTGAGGCAGCATTAGTGATTCGGGGATTTACCCAATCACAGACTGAGGCAGCATTAGCGATTCGGGGATTTACCCCATCACAGACTGAGGCAGCATTAGCGATTCGGGGATTTACCCCATCACAGACTGAGGCAGCATTAGTGATTCGGGGATTTACCCAATCACAGACTGAGGCAGCATTAGCGATTCAGAGATTTACCCAATCACAGACTGAGGCAGCATTAGTGATTCAGGGATTTACCCAATCACAGACTGAGGCAGCATTAGTGATTCGGGGATTTACCCAATCACAGACTGAGCCAGTATGAATGATTCGGTCATGTCCAGAGCACAGCTCGCTACCGTAGCCCCTTTTCCATCAAACGGGGTCACCTGACCGGCTGCCAGCCTTCTGTGCTGCACATCGAACACAAACCACTTTCCTCCCTGTAGTTACAAGCCCAGTGCAGCCATGTTCCAGAATACTGTTCCCCTTTCATACAGAGTCAGATCCTGAGGCGGCCCAGTGTGACAGGTCAAGGCCCAGCCTAAAACTTCAGAGAGCTCTCTGGAGTGGCGCCGGGTCGCTTCAGGAGCAGTTCAGCGGCTGTATGAAACATCGGCGAGTGTTCACATTGTTCTAGATCCTGTGGCCCGTAAAACCGGAATGTCCAGGGTGAGCTGCCACCGCTGCTAATGTCAACACGTGATCTCCGAACTTAGTCAATGTTCAATTAATCGAGCTGATTAAACGCCTTTGAGAAAATTTTCATGTAAGGTTGAATGGTCACACTTAATTTGAAGTGTTGCTCATAAAGGCTTTATACAGCATGTTTCATGCCATCATAAATGAGGCATAATGTCTTCATAAATCATACATAAGCAAATGTCATGCTTTGTAAAGGGTGAAATAGCACATCCTTATTCAGCATGTGATGCCAGATGTGATATAACTGACAGTGTCAATTAGCTTGTGGCTATATGTGATAAAGGGCGACATTGTCAGCTAAGTGACGTTGTCATTGTCACATCTGGCATCACATGCTGAAGAAGGATGTTATTCCGTCCTTTACAAAGTATGACATTTGCTTATGCATGATTTATGAAGACCTTATGTCTCATTTATGAAGGCATTATACATGCTGTATAAAGCCTTTATGAGCAACACTTCAAATAAAGTGTGACCGGTTGAATTTCCCGCAGAACTTGACGTAATATTTACTGCTATGTAGGCCTACCCGCATACCGTATATTGTAACCGTGCATGCATGTATACATAAACTTTCGAAATTTTGCGTGTGAACGATGCATACATGACAGGTACAATCGGTTACCGTGGAAACTGCATCGGTTTGGCACCCATCCTGGGTGGTTGCGTAGGGCACGATAAAACAACTTTAGGACAGACCCAGCTGGTGTCGCATCAGTTAGGCTGTGGCGTCCTGGGCTTGAATATTTCTCTCAGTAGAAGTGTGATGCAGCTTCAGTGAAGCGCTGTAGCCATGAGACATTGTCCTAAAATAAGGGAGGAATGCTTATTCCGACTTTGAACCCACTTAAGGGAGAAGTCAAAGTTCGAGGGGTTAATCTTTTACCGGAAAACACAACGGTGTTGAAATGACTGAGACAGGCGGGAGCGATGGGTTGGTAACTCAGTAACAGGAATGAGTAATCAAAGTTTTGTGTGTCACAGAGCACAATGGGCAGAGGGATTACGCCACAGCACTCAGTGAGAGAGAAAAGGATTAGAAACAAGAGCACGAGGAGTGCAGCAAACGAAGGGGAGAGGGGGATGGAGGGGCTGACGGAGAGAGGTGGGCTGTAATCACCCAGGATCAGAGTGACCTGCAGGGGGAGCACTGCTCTGCAATATTATACTGCACCGAACACCGTATACTACCAGCAAATGTTATTCCAACATGATCATTTCAATTTTCCAGCAAGGCCAGTAAAACAACAAATCCAGGGCATACTGGTCATTAGAAGCAAAGCACAGGAGAAGCACATCCACAGGAACCTCCACTGCGCTGCAGTCTCAGCCGACAAACACTACATCGGTCCTTCTAGGCAAAAGAGCGAATATGCTCAGCAGTTATGGCCAAGAATGGCCATTTAGATCAAAGCCTTTCTTCGAAACAAACCTGTGTCAGTATATTTTTAACAGCTTTTAATGGGTGGGTGTTCAAAAACATTTGACAGGTGTTATGGCCCCAATTTGCTACGACATATAAGACATATAAGACAGCAAGGGATGACAGACAAAATTTTAAAACTAAAATAGATTTAATTCAACAAAGACTAACACTAACCTACAATTTATACTACTGACCAAGATTGATAATATACAAGAAAAAAAAATATTTACAGTCCCTTGAGATGGCGTTGCGTGGTGATGTTCCGGGTGAGGAAAATGCTCCAACACAGGCAAAAAACTTCACAGGGCATGAACAGAGTGACAGGTCTGGTCACATGTATCCTTCTCCTTGCAATTTCTCCTACTACTTTACTCTCTCAATTTCTCTCCTTGTATACTCTTTTGCAGACCCCTCCCACCTTTTAGACTTTTTTTTTAATTCTCTGGGACTTTCCATCTCAGACATGCCCAGGACATGCCCAAACCTAGCTCCAGACTGGGCTTTAAAAAAAAAAAAAAAAAGGCGAATACTGCCATCTAGTGGCTTCTTTCCACATCACACGGGTGACTTCAAAAACTACTCCGAATGCAGCCTGCAGCCAGCGTTCACCTCTTATGCACAAACAAGCACACAGGCAGGATCTATTAATTACATGCACTGTGATCAACAATATCTGCCGACCAATCACATAAACAAGCCACACAGCAGATCAACAACAATGAGTTCACGAGTTGAAGACAATGATAAAACTGCTTGTTCCGGTCCTGAAAGATGATTGGTCAATATAGAGCTCCAGCCATACTTAAATATGCAATACAGTAACAGCTATGACAAGACACACCAACCTGCGCACTCCATTCAGGAAGTCAGCAGGTGATATATTCCCCAGTTTAGCTTACCGTTGTTTTTGCTGCACAGCAACAAATGTTATTTTTTTCCATGTCAGATAAAACAACATCTCCATGAATGTTAGTGTCCTTTTAGAATATGTAGTGAGAAGCAGTACAGTATAGACGCAATAAGGCCCAGGAGGCCGTGGTTTACAGAGATTTTAGAACAGCAAAGGGAGCTTTAGGTGCTCCGCTCCTTAGCCATTCTAAAATAACTGGAAATATGGCCTCATGGAGCTTATTGCTTCAACACACCACCTGATCTTGAGTAGAATATTCTGGAGATCTTTTCATATGAATTAAGTCATTTCGTCAGTCTGAAACCCTGACTGCACTAGCCACTAACACAAAACTCTCAAGGTCTCGGCTTCAAACTCCAGGCTAGCAGTGATGGTGTTTTAATTAGCAGGGGAACGAGGTTGAGGAGAGAGTTACCCCCTCTCTCTGCACTGAGGAGAGTGTTACCCCCTCTCTCTGCACTGAGGAGAGAGTTTCTCTCTGCACTGAGGAGAGAGTTACCCCCCTCTCTCTGCACTGAGGAGAGAGTTACCCCCCTCTCTCTGCACTGAGGAGAGAGTTACCCCCCTCTCTCTGCACTGAGGAGAGAGTTACCCCCTCTCTCTGCACTGAGGAGAGAGTTACCCCCCTCTCTCTGCACTGAGGAGAGAGTTACCCCCCTCTCTCTGCACTGAGGAGAGAGTTACCCCCCTCTCTCTGCACTGAGGAGAGAGTTACCCCCCTCTCTCTGCACTGAGGAGAGAGTTTCCCCCTCTCTCAGCACTGAGGAGAGAGTTTCCCCCTCTCTCTGCACTGAGGAGAGAGTTACCCCCCTCTCTCTGCACTGAGGAGAGAGGTACCCCCCTCTCTCAGCACTGAGGAGAGAGTTACCCCCCCTCTCTCAGCACTGAGGAGAGAGTTACCCCACCTCTCTCAGCACTGAGGAGAGAGTTTCCCCCTCTCTCTGCACTGACGAGAGAGTTCCCCCGCTCTGCCTGCAGTGAGGAGAGAGTTACCCCCCTCTCTCTGCACTGAGGAGAGAGTTACCCCCCTCTCTCTGCACTGAGGAGAGAGTTACCCCCCTCTCTCTGCACTGAGGAGAGTTTGGGGTAAGGTTAGAATTAGGGATAGGTTAAGGTTAAGGTAAGGGTTTGGGTTAAGGTTAGATTTAGGGATAGGTTAAGGTTTGGGTAAAGGTTTGGGGTAAGGTTAGAATTAGGGATAGGTTAAGGTTTGGGTAAGGGTTAGGGGTAAG
This sequence comes from Gymnothorax reevesii, assembly GCA_029721435.1. Lineage (NCBI taxonomy): Eukaryota > Metazoa > Chordata > Actinopteri > Anguilliformes > Muraenidae > Gymnothorax > Gymnothorax reevesii. The sequence goes on along the minus strand of CM056573.1, from coordinate 189,929,714 downwards.
GTTAGAATTAGGGATAGGTTAAGGTTAGGGTAAGGGTTTTGCGTAAGGTTTGGATTAGGGATAGGTTAAGGTTTGGGTAAGGGTTTGGGGTAAGGTCAGAATTAGGGATAGGTTATGGTTAAGGTAAGAGTGTCGGGAAGGTTAGAATTAGGGATAGGTCAGGGTAAAGGTTTGGGTTAAGGTTAGAATTAGGGATAGGGTAAGGTTAGGGTAAGGGTTTGGGGCAGCGGCGTAGGTATTGCCGGTGCAGCCGGTGCGCTGAACCGGGGCCCCGATGACCTCTGAGAGCCCACGGTGATTAACTATGCCATTCTTCCTCTTATCATAACACATAAAGAAATTACTTCTATTAGTTTCCTCATTTCAATTCTCCTGTTCAACGCAGTATTATCTTCTACAATGCAACGAGTTGATGAGTATATACATTGCTCCACTGTTTCATACAACACAGTCATGGTAACAACCCCCCCCCCCCCTCCCCCACACCCACTGGCCATTTTTCCTCTTTACTTTGATATATGCCTTTTGTATAGCAGTAATGATACTTTTTCAGTTATAATCACAATTACTAATCATATATTTGATTGTTTTATTCACAACATTTTCAGAAGAACATGGCCTGCTGGGAAATGTGTTTGTCCAATTAGTTGACATTCACTTATTCCTTTCTGATCGTAGCTTCGTAGGCTACGCGCTTGCTCGTGAATTGTTCTTTTTTGAGAGATCAGCTAACCCATCAGCCTAGTATTGGAGGTGAAAAGTCTTGAGCACCGTGTTGAGCAGCACAAAAGCGGTGCTCAAAAAAGAAAAGAAAAAAAGAGCTCGATGTACGGAACTCCAAATTGGCGAAATTGAATGCATTTTTTAAATAGTCATCTTGTCCAGATCCAGTTCCTGCTAGCGTTGTGAATGATAGCGGCGACACGCAGCAGTCAGACTTGGAGGCTAATGCTACCACCTCATTGCCCTCTTGCTCAACGACTTTGCAGAGCAGAAGGCACCCACAGTTAACTTCTGAATGGGTGAGTGCAGTTTTTTATTAGGCTACTGCAAGTGATCAGCTTGCCGGTTGTGGTTAAATGGCTGCTGTGCCAGGATGTGTGTCCATCTATCTGTTTACTTATTGATTTGGCCACTGTTGTGCTGTTAGGGAAATACGGTTGACTGTTCAGCCGTATGGATCTTTTTCGCATTTTGATTGGCTATGTATTGTCACTGTTGTTCATGGTTCAAACAGCCTAACGTGTTGTGTGATGTTGAGATGCTGTGCAAATATTCATTGTCCATGGTTCTAACAGCCCTAATAATTATGGGTGTCTGCGTTTTTCAGAAAACTGATTTTTCTTAATTACCGATTTGGATACCTACTGGCTCACTGTAGCTGAAGTGGTTGGCTACAGAGGACGATTGTTTCTGTGAATATCCAATAACTGATGCGGGTGTGCCATCTAGTGATAGAATATTGTAACTACGTGCATAAATTTGCAGCTCCCTGTCCCCGCACTAACATACCCTGCTGCCGAGCACCGTTGTTCTTCTCGAAGACGCTAAATCCAGATAAATCTTAAACGATGAATTGCGTTCATATTTTAATTTGTAACGAAGTGGCTAGTGTCAAAGTAACGAAGTAAAATGATAATTTTTAAGTTTTAAATGTTGTAGAGTAAAAGTCCAGGTTTAAAAAAGAACTCAGGTAAAGTACAAATCATCAAAAAACTAAAGCTCTGTTACAATTACACCTCTGCTTCGCGGATAAGCCTGGGGGGGGGGGGGGGGGGCGGGGGGCTAGCGCCATTCTCGCACCGGGGCCCAGCGCCTCCACGCTACGCCACTGGTTGGGGGTAAGGTTAGAATTAGGTGTAGGTTAAGGTTAGGGTAAGGGTTTGGTGTAAGGTTAGAATTAGGGATAGGTTAAGGTTAGGGTAAGGGGGCCGCCAAGCTGTCACGGAATTACAGTCCCATTACATTTTGGGATGTAACTCTACAACTAAATAAGATAAAATCAAGTATGATATGTCATATTGAAGGTATTAACTTTTTCTTTAATATCATTAAGTGAAAACATATTTTTTGAGAAATTTTCATCGAAGAAACAAGCAAAAACTACTCCATCACTGAAATTACACAAAATTGACGTGGTTTTTTTAATGTTGTGTTTAACTATTCAGAAAGTGATGTTCCTGTCATAGTTAAGTTATGAAACTTCAATATGTTCATATTTAAGGTGTTTTTTGTTAATACTGTGAGTTATAGAAACAAATATTGACTTTAACCCTGCTTTATGGCCAAGAAAATTCAAAATGTCAATGTCACGGAATTACAAGAGGCAAATTGTCACGGAATGACAACAATAGTATTAATCAGTTTCAATGTATTTATTTCAATATATTATACATATATACATAATTATTTACATTTTTACAGTTTAGCAATAAATTACAATGAGTTTTCCACTTATAATGACCAATCATAATACATACTTCAAAATTTTTCTTTAATGTCCATGTCAACATTGGCTTGGCGGCCCCCGTAAGTGTTTGGGTTAGGCATAGATTGTTGTTAAGATTAGGGAAAGGATGGAGAGACACAGGGAGAATGAATGGATGTCAATATAATGTCCTCACTAAGATTGTAAGTACAAGGATGCGCGTGTGTGTGTGCATGCTTGTGTGTGTATGGAGGTTTTGTGTGTGTGTCTGTGAGAGAGTGAGTGGGTGGGTGTGTGTATGAGTGTGTGTGTGTGAGTGTGAGAGAGAGAGGGAGAGAGAGAGAGAGAGTGAGTGAGAGTGAGTGGAGGTTGTGTGCGTGTGTGTGTGTGTGTCTGTGAGAGAGTGAGTGGGTGGGTGTGTGTATGAGTGTGTGTGTGTGAGTGTGAGAGAGAGAGTGAGTGAGAGTGAGTGGAGGTTGTGTGTGTGTGCGTGTGCGTGTGCGTGTTTTGCATTAGGCAGTGAGAGGCTGGGCTGAGAAACTGTAGTAAATCCATGACCAGTCCCAGCCCTGATGACATCACTCAGAATCCTGGCAAACATGATCTGAGCATCTCAGCTGATGTCACACGGTCACGCCATCACATGACCTCAGGCCAAAAGCATCACCAGCTCAGAATATGTCCGAGGAGAATAAATGAAAAAATGCACTGAGGCAGTGCGGAGTAAAATGAGATAGTCACATGATCAGCTTTAACAGCTGTGAACAAGAGAGGGCATGTGATTATATGGTGACGCAAAGGAGAGGTCATGTGATCAGTTGCAAAGTGATCTGAGAGGTTGTGCGATTAGTTGTACAATGAGCTAGGAGAGGTCACTGCCCAATGACTCGAGAGGTCATGTGATTAGGCGACCTAGAAGCAAGATCACGTGGTCGGATGTGCTGTGACGCAGATCAGAGTGTCTTGACAGTAAATAATATTCATTTCCACTGAACAGAAATCAGCTTCCAAAATAAAGCCAGCTAAGGGCTAGACTGCAGTGAGGAATCCCCAGTGTGTAAATATGGCCATCAGACTAAATCTTTCATTTTGCAGTGACTCCCTGAGAATCCTCTTCAGACAGATCTTTGTACCACAGGAATCACACAAACAGAAAATATGCATTTGTGTAAATCACTGGTAACCAACTCTGATCCTGAAGATCTACCATCTCGAAGATTTTCAAAACAGCCCTACTCAGGCAAACCTGATTCTACAAGCCAACACCTCTGAGGACCTGCTAGGTGGAACGACTGGTGATTCGTGAGCATCTTCAGGCTAACAGGACTATACAAATCGTCTTATGAGGCAGAGTTTTCGCGTATGTGGAGTGTTTCTGAAAAGCATTGTAACTAAAGATGTCCTCAGAAAACATCTTGGATCTAAGAGTGGTTTCCATCACTTGAAGAAAGCAGCATGCGTCTTAAGTCCAGCCTCTGGCACCTGCAGGAGTCACTGCATCTTAAGACCAGCTTGTGGCACCTGCAGGAGTCACTGCATCTTAAGACCGGTCTCTGGCACCTGCAGGAGTCACTGCATCTTAAGACCGGTCTCTGGCACCTGCAGGAGTCACTGCATCTTAATACCAGCCTCTGGCACCTGCAAGAGTCACTGAATATTAAGACCAGCCTGTGGCACCTGCAGGAGTCACTGCATCTTAAGACCAGCCTGTGGCACCTGCAGGAGTCACTGCATATTAAGACCAGCCTGTGGCACCTGCAGGAGTCACTGCATCTTAAGACCGGCCACTGGCAACTGCAGGAGTCACTGCATCTTAAAGACCAGCCTGTGGCACCTGCAGGAGTCACTGCATCTTAAGACCAGCCTGTGGCACCTGCAGGAGTCACTGCATATTAAGACCAGCCTGTGGCACCTGCAGGAGCCACTGCATCTTAAGACCGGCCACTGGCACCTGCAGGAGTCACTGCATCTTAAAGACCAGCCTGTGGCACCTGCAGGAGTCACTGCATCTTAAGACCAGCCTCTGGCACCTGCAGGAGTCACTGCATCTTAAGACCAGCTTGTGGCACCTGCAGGAGCCACTGCATCTTAAGACCAGCCTGTGGCACCTGCAGGAGTCACTGCATCTTAAGACCGGCCACTGGCACCTGCAGGAGTCACTGCATCATAAGACCAGCTTGTGGCACCTGCAGGAGTCACTGCATCTTAAGACCAGCCTCTGGCACCTGCAGGAGTCACTGCATCTTAAGACCAGCTTGTGGCACCTGCAGGAGTCACTGCATCTTAAGACCAGCCTGTGGCACCTGCAGGAGTCACTGCATATTAAGACCAGCCTGTGGCACCTGCAGGAGTCACTGCATCTTAAGACCGGCCACTGGCACCTGCAGGAGTCACTGCATCTTAAGACCAGCCTCTGGCACCTGCAGGAGTCACTGCATCTTAAGACCAGCTTGTGGCACCTGCAGGAGTCACTGCATCTTAAGACCAGCCTCTGGCACCTGCAGGAGTCACTGCATCTTAAGACCAGCTTGTGGCACCTGCAGGAGTCACTGCATATTAAGACCAGCCTGTGGCACCTGCAGGAGTCACTGCATATTAAGACCAGCCTGTGGCACCTGCAGGAGTCACTGCATCTTAAGACCGGCCACTGGCACCTGCAGGAGTCACTGCATCTTAAGACCGGCCACTGGCACCTGCAGGAGTCACTGCATCTTAAAGACCAGCCTGTGGCACCTGCAGGAGTCACTGCATCCTAAGACCAGCTTGTGGCACCTGCAGGAGTCACTGCATCTTAAGACCAGCCTCTGGAGCCTGCAGGAGTCCCTGCATCTTAAGACCAGCTTGTGGCACCTGCAGAAGTCACTGCATATTAAGACCAGCTTGTGGCACCCGCAGGAGTCCCTGCATCTTAAGACCAGCTTGTGGCACCTGCAGAAGTCACTGCATATTAAGACCAGCTTGTGGCACCCGCAGGAGTCACTGCATCTTAAGACTGGTCTCTGGCACCTGCAGGTGTCACTGCATATTAAGACCAGCTTGTGGCACCTGCAGGAGTCACTGCATATTAAGACCAGCCTGTGGCACCTGCAGGAGTCACTGCATCTTAAGACCAGCCTCTGGCACCTGCCTGAGTCACTGCATGTTAGGACCAGCTTGTGGCACCTGCAGGAGTCACTGCATCTTAAGACCAGCCTCTGGCACCTGCCTGAGTCACTGCATGTTAGGACCAGCCTCTGGCACCTGCAGGAGTCACTGCATCTTAAGACCAGCTTGTGGCACCTGCAGGAGTCACTGCATCTTAAGACCAGCCTCTGGCACCTTCCTGAGTCACTGCATGTTAGGACCAGCCTCTGGCACCTGCAGGAGTCACTGCAGGAGTCACAGGAAACTCATTGAGTTTCATGCTTTGAGTGCGTGTTCTCAGTGGGAATTACAGCACTCTACAAGGACCCCTGCTCCCCAAAAAACAAACAATTTGCTATTCCATTGCCAAGTACTGCATGCGTGTCTCCCTCATTATTTCATTTACAAGATGGCAGATAAAATGTATCGTGAAGATTTTAAGACTGACATCAGGATGCGGAATGCGTAGCTGGTCGCATGTCAGGAACTGGCACCCCAGAAAAGGTGGATTTGTAACATGACCAAAATTTTTGGTAGTTTAACTTGGACACCATTCAATAATTACAGGCTCAATAAAGGCAAACAATACCTCATTTTGTTCATTAAAATGTTCTCTATAATATGAAACATTCCCCACTAATTTTGGATTATTAGTAAAGGTTCCAGGGGTTTTGAAAGAAAAAAATGCAGGGGTGGATTTGGTGGCAGGGCGGTGGAGGGCGGTGGCGCCGGCTCTTTATTTTTGATTTAGTGTCAAATAATTTCATTTTAAACCATTGTTTTATCATTAGTTGGCTCTATTATCACCAGGTGTCACCTTTGGAGATTAAAAGAAGCTACAACAAGGTCAATTTCACAAGGTCACGTCATACATGTAAACACATGGCATAGTAGCTGTGCTGTCGCTTGCATCTACTTGTAAATTGAACCACTGATGAAGCAAAACTATTTAACTAAAAGACGTTCACTATAATCAGCAGAACATGTGTGTCTTATGAATAGACCATAATGAGCTAAAAACCCCTTTGCGCAGAAGCCAACTTAGGCTATATATGGGTTACCCAATTTAATGCTGTATAATTCAGGATTTAGCCTTTATAATGAGAAAAAACATGGCTTTACTCAGAAAACACACTTACAGCATGTAGAATTACATCATATTTTAGTTTATTTTCATGATTTTGGTGGGGAAAATGGACTGCAAACATAAAAAATTTCATCAGAATTCACCATTAAAATAATTTTAAATAATTAAAAAAATAATAATAATACTGAGAATTGAAAAACTGCTGAGTCTTAAATTTATACATTTCTCTGATCATAAACTCCTTGACCACAAGTACAATTCATCTTCAACATTACATTCTAGATTACCTACATGCTATTAGCCAAATTACACAGCTATCCAAGTGTCTCCCCAAAGTCTGAGATATTGCATTGTCAAATCATCAAATGACCATGTATTTAAGACAAATTAAGTTTGGAGGCATGAAGATTAATATGAACTAATGATTTTCTGGTTGAGTTTAGCATGAATTTATCAATATCAGTGCAGCTGAACATCAGTGGTCACCAGTAACCTCTCCAAACACAAAAAATGCCTTTTCTCCATAATAAAGTGTAGAGTTTTGTCCATTTTTCTTCTAAGCCCCCCAAGCCAGCACACACAGTCATTAAATAAACTGCTGATTAAACGGTCAGGGCATTCACTCTCCAATGACACCAGCTGTTCGGACATCCGAGCTCACAAACTCATTACAACACTTCTAAGGAACAAGTACAACTCACTCACTCAGTAATATCTGAATTCTGAAATATACCTTATTTCAACAGAATAGACATTCCAGTTTCAGGCAACATCAAACAATATATTCCCTCCCTGGATTCAACAGTACGGTGCAATGAACGTACCAGGGGGTCCACCCAAATGCACGGGCAGTTCACGTTTTAAACAGGAAAAAAAACTCGCCGTTCAACTTTGTTGAATACGGTATTCAACCCAAAACAAAAGCAAAAGTAGCAGCCTAACTTTTTTCATGAATCTCTCCTCCAGAGATCGATGTATGCAGTAGAAGGAACCCTCCGGTCCGGTTTCATTCGAAATAAGGACATGGTCAATGGGAATTATCTTATTTAAATCCTGTAAATGTAACTGAACACTTCAAGACCAGTTTTGCAAACCTTTTTTTCTAGAAGTTGCGTCTATTCAGCCGCGTAATGCTCTCAACGTAGGCTGGATGCAACCGAGCATGCTGATACGCATAGGCTTGTATGCTCTGTGTTTGTCCAATCAACGCGTTTCGCTTGCTATAGAATGTTTAAACACTCGGGAACTGGATAAAAAATGAGCCAATCAATTTAGTATTACCAGGAAGTTTCACGAAGGCGTGAAGTATAGCTGTGCAGTTATGCAGAAGAGCTTGACTGCATGGTTGAGTGATTGGCTATCAACACCAGTACTTGGGTGGATATAAGGAAGTGCTGAATTTGTCGATGACAGAATCTACGTGTAAATCCACGGGAAGGAACTACGCATTTTTTGTATGTTTTAAGCTGTGTTTTTCAGTCAGCATACATTTTCGTTGTTGAGCTGCATTTTTGACACTGAATGTGGGAGGACGTTTTTGAGCTAGCTCTGCTCATTGATTTGTGTGTCATATGACATTTTCTAACTTAGTCTAGCAGAGGGAACTCTTCTGAACATTTTGCTGCAAACCAGACAAAAAAAAAAAAATCTTCAGAAATAAGGGAGCTATGAATTTTTTGCCAAATGAGGTATGTTTTCAGAAAACGTGCAAAACGTTTTCGCACGCCAATGCATTTTCTATTGAAGTCATCACCTTTCAGGCTTATGATAATAAAAGTAAACACATTTGAGAAACTCAATGCATTTTCAGACAGCACCTATATGGATGTTTATTAAATTTTGCCATGTTACACTTTTTTCTACCAATTCCTGACATGCGACCAGCTGCTAACTCTCCATATGAAGTCCGAAGAGCAGCCAGCGCCACTGAAGCAGGCCATGATGAAGCTGAAACATAACGCATTGCTGAATACCCCTCGGCTCGGACACGATTTCCTGCCTCAACGTCACCGCATTAAGGTCAAAGGTCAAATCCAGCAAAAAAGGAGACGTTGCACATCTGTGTGTCACGCTGAGTTACCATACCAAATTTGCTGAAGCTGCGATCAGTAGTTGCTGAGTACTGACCCATATAAGTTTTCCTGCCTTAAGGTCACAGCGCAAAGGTTAAAGGTGAAATCCAGCAAAAACCCTGATGTTGAACATCTATGGGTCATAGTGAGTTACCACACCAAATTTGGTGAAGCTGCGAGAATTAGTTGCCGAGTACTGACCCGGACAAGATTTCCAGGCTCAAGGTCACAGTGTTAAGGCCAAAGGTCAAATCCAGCAAAAAAACCTGACGTTGCACATCTACGGGTCATAGTGAGTTACCGTACCAAATTTGGTGAAGCTGCGATCATTAGTTGCCAAGTACTGGCCCGGACAAAATCATGGACGGACGACGGACGACAGACACGCAGGTGACCACAATACCCCTCCGGGCTGGAGTCAGACGGGGGGTTGAAAATGAAAACAGAGGCTTCACAGAAAGAGTTAAAACAGCAGGTGAGGCCAAATCAACTGTCCTTTCATCCTTTCAAAAAAAAAAAAAACACTGCACCGAGCTCAGGATCATCACAGACCCAGAAGACCTCAGATGACAACGGCGGTGGCTGACCGATGAATTCTTTCCCTGGTGAAGAAAAATTCCTTCACGACCGTTGGCTGATCAGAAACAGGAAGTAAGCATATGCACGTCACAACCAACAATCAAGAGAAGACTTCCCCAGGGTAAATAGAGAGGGTTTACAAAAAGATGTAACGCACTGGTGGGTCTCAAAATCTGGATATTTGCCAAAACATTTAAAGAAGGCTGTAGAGCTCAGAAGCAACATCCTACGGGAAGATGAGACAATCATCCACTTCGACCTGAAAGATGATAAAATGACATTAATATGAACACGAGAGGGATCTCTCCATGATCCGAAGGTCACCATCTCATCTGTGAAGCATGTGCAGGAACCAGGAGCGTATGGCTGCTAATGTCGTATTTACTGATGATGTCACTGCAGGCAAAAAGCAGTAGGTTACATCATGAATTCTGTACGGCGACATCATCTACTGTGATTCAGCTAAATGCTTCAAAACTCACTGCTTGGCGTATCACAGTGCAGATGGACAATGACTCCAAACACAAAGCCAAGTTATAATAATATATTAATTCTTTTCCATCAAATCATGCGTGCCACAATTATTAGCACCCCTGATGTTAATACTTTGTACAACCCCCTTTTGCCAACAAAACGGCACCTAATCTTCTACTATAATGTTTCACAAGATGGGAGAAAACAGAAAGCAGGATCTTCGATCATTCCTCTTTGCACAATCTCTAAATCATCCAGCGACCTGGGTCCTCTCCTCTTCAGCTCACTCCACGGGTTTTCAATGGGGTTGAGGTCTGGGGACTGAGATGGCCATGGGAGGAGCTTGATTCTGTGTCTGGTGAACCATTTCTGTGTAGATTTGGCCACATGTTTAGGTTCATTATCTTGCTGAAAGACCCAGTGACGACCCATCTTCAGCTTTCGGGCAGAGGCCACCAGATTTTGATTTAAAATGTCCTGGTATTTCAAAGCATTCATGATGCCATGCCTCCCGAACAGCTTGTTGGCATGTAGATAGCCCCTGATGGTTGTTTTGGGGACTGTGTGACCCCAAGATGCCACCATTTGTAGCAACTCAGCTAAACTATCAAAATAAAACAAACGAACAGAGAAGGATGAAGGAGTGAGGAAGAGATACAGACAAAATGTAGAGAGACTAGACAGCTGTGGGAACGGTCAAAACAGGTGAGACCAGACAGCAGAAGGACAGTCTGAACAACTGAGAGAGCAGAAAGCTGTAGGAACAGTCCAAACAGGTGAGAGAGCAAACAGCTGTAGGAACAGTCCAAACAGGTGAGAGAGCAAACAGCTGTAGGAACAGTCTAAAAGGGCAAGACAGCAGACAGATGTAGGAACAGTCCAAACAGGTGAGAGAGCAAACAGCTGTAGGAACAGTCTAAAAAGGCAAGACAGCAGACAGATGTAGGAACAGTCTAAAAAGGCGAGAGAGCAGACAGCTGTAGGAATAATTTAAGAAGCCGAGAGAGCAGACCGTTGTAGGAACAGTCTAAACAGGTGAGAGAGCAGACAGTTGTAGGAACAGTCTAAAAAGGCAAGACAGCAGACAGATGTAGGAACAGTCTAAAAAAGCGAGAACAGACAGCTGTTCCAAAAGTCTAAAAAGGTGAGAAAGCAGACAGCTGTTGCAACAGTCTAAAAGAGAGAGAGAGCAGACTGCTGTAGGAACAGTCTAAAAAAGCGAGAACAGACAGCTGTTCCAAAAGTCTAAAAAGGTGAGAAAGCAGACAGTTGTAGGAACAGTCTAAAAAGGCGAGAGCAGACAGCTGTTGCAACAGTCTAAACAGGTGAGAGAGCACAGTTGTAGGAACAGTCTAAAAAGGTGAGAAATTGACAGCTGTAGTAGCAGTCTTAAAAGCGAGAGAGCAGACAGCTGTAGGAACAGTCTAAAAAGGCGAGAGCAGACAGCTGTAGGAACAGTCTAAAAAGGCGAGAGAGCAGACAGTTGTAGGAACAGTCTAAAAAGGCGAGAGAGCAGACAGTTGTAAGAACAGTCTAAAAAGGCGAGAGAGCAGACAGCTGTAGGAACAGTCTAAAAAGGCGAGAGAGCAGACAGTTGTAGGAACAGTCTAAAAAGGCGAGAGAGCAGACAGTTGTAGGAACAGTCTAAAAAGGCGAGAGCTGACAGTTGTAGGAACAGTCTAAAAAGGCGAGAGCAGACAGTTGTAGGAACAGTCTAAAAAGGCGAGAGCAGACAGTTGTAGGAACAGTCTAAAAAGGCGAGAGCAGACAGTTGTAGGAACAGTCTAAACAGGTGAGAGAGCAGACAGTTGTAGGAACAGTCTAAAAAGGCAAGGCAGCAGACAGTCGTAGGAACAGTCTAAAAAGGCGAGAGCAGACAGCTGTTGCAACAGTCTAAAAAGGCGAGAGAGCAGACAGTTGTAGGAACAGTCTAAAAAGGCAAGACACCAGACAATTGTAGGAACAGTCTAAAAAGGCGAGAGCAGACAGCTGTTGCAACAGTCTAAACAGGTGAGAGCACAGTTGTAGGAACAGTCTAAAAAGGCGAGAGAGCAGACTGCTGTTGCAACAGTCTAAAAAGGCGAGAGAGCAGACAGTTGTAGGAACAGTCTAAAAAGGCGAAAGAGCAGACTCCGGTTGCAACAGTCTAAAAAGGCGAGAGAGCAGACAGTTGTAGGAACAGTCTAAAAAGGCGAGAGCTGACAGTTGTAGGAACAGTCTAAAAAGGCGAGAGCAGACAGTTGTAGGAACAGTCTAAAAAGGCGAGAGCAGAAAGTTGTAGGAACATTCTAAAAAGGCGAGAGCAGACAGTTGTAGGAACAGTCTAAACAGGTGAGAGAGCAGACAGCTGTAGGAACAGTCTAAAAAGGCAAGAGAGCAGACAGCTGTAGGAACAGTCTAAAAAGGCGAGAGAGCAGACTCCGGTTGCAACAGTCTAAAAAGGCGAGAGAGCAGACAGTTGTAGGAACAGTCTAAACAGGTGAGAGAGCAGACAGTTGTAGGAACAGTCTAAACAGGTGAGAGAGCAGACAGTTGTAGGAACAGTCTAAACAGGTGAGAGAGCAGACAGCTGTAGTAGCAGTCTTAAAAGCGAGAGAGCAGACAGCTGTTGCAACAGTCTAAACGGTGAAAGTGGAAAATATGCTTGTTAATTCAAAAGCATCAGCTGCCAAGGTCTCTATCCAAATCACCCAACACAGACCAATCCTCTGCTCACCTTCCCACAGTATTTACATTTCACACTCGGGCGCTCTCAAATTCAACACACAAATCAACCACCTGAGGTGAACATGCCAGTGAAACTTAGCCATCAGCACAAGCCTTCAGCCCAAGCACAAAGACAAAGCTCTGTTCAACGCAACCCTCAAAATCAGAGAAATTATTGACAGCGCTTTTCAGACAATGGAAAGACCCTAAAAGCCAAATACTTCACACGCGAGGTGCAACACAACAAAAATGTATAACCCACTAATTCACCATAAACACATCTCTGATTGGGTGCCAATCACAGCTGAGAAGTGCACGTGATCACCCACACATCAGGGGAGGAAGGGACAGGAAATGTCAGGGGACACCTGCCCTGTATGTCCATTAGGTTGGTGCACCCTAAAATTTCACACCAGCCAACCCTCAACTTCCTGTCCTAAGGTGTGCAGGTTCAACTCCAGTTCCGGAGGGCCGCAGTGTCTGCAGGTTTAACTTCAGTCCTGGAGGGCGGCAGTGTCTGCAGGTTTAACTCCAGTCCTGGAGAGACACAGTGTCTGCAGGTTTAACTCCAGTCCTGGAGAGACACAGTGTCTGCAGGTTTAACTCCAGTCCTGGAGGGACATAGTGTCTGCAGGTTTATCTCCAGTCCTGGAGGGACACAGTGTCTGCAGGTTTAACTCCTGTCCTGGAGGGCCACAGTGTCTGCAGGTTTAACTCCAGTCCTGGAGGGCCGCAGTGTCTGCAGGTTTAACTCCGGTCCTGGAGGGCCACAGTGTCAGCAGGTTTAACTCCAGTCCTGGGGGGCCACAGTGTCTGCAGGTTTAACTCCAGTCCTGGAGGGCCGCAGTGTCTGCAGGTTTAACTCCAGTCCTGGGGGGACACGCAGTGTCTGCAGGTTTAACTCCAGTCCTGGAGGGCCACAGCGTCTGCAGGTTTAACTCCAGTCCTGGAGGGCCACAGCGTCTGCAGGTTTAACTCCAGTCCTGGAGGGCCACAGCGTCTGCAGGTTTAACTCCAGTCCTGGAGGGCCACAGCGTCTGCAGGTTTAACTCCAGTCCTGGAGGGCCACAGCGTCTGCAGGTTTAACTCCAGTCCTGGAGGGCCACAGCGTCTGCAGGTTTAACTCCAGTCCTGGAGGGCCACAGTGTCTGCAGGTTTAACTCCAGTCCTGGAGGGCCACAGTGTCTGCAGGTTTAACTCCAGTCCTGGAGGGCCACAGTGTCTGCAGGTTTAACTCCAGTCCTGGAGGGCCACAGTGTCTGCAGGTTTAACTCCTGTCCTGGAGGGCCACAGTGTCTGCAGGTTTAACTCCAGTCCTGGAGGGCCACAGTGTCTGCAGGTTTAACTCCAGTCCTGGAGGGCCACAGTGTCTGCAGGTTTAACTCCTGTCCTGGAGGGCCACAGTGTCTGCAGGTTTAACTCCAGTCCTAGAGGGCCGCAGTGTCTGCAGGTTTAACTCCAGTCCTGGGGGGACGCAGTGTCTGCAGGTTTAACTCCAGTCCTGGAGGGCCACAGTGTCTGCAGGTTTAACTCCAGTCCTGGGGGGCCACAGTGTCTGCAGGTTTAACTCCAGTCCTGGAGGGCCGCAGTGTCTGCAGGTTTAACTCCAGTCCTGGGGGGACACAGTGTCTGCAGGTTTAACTCCAGTCCTGGAGGGCCACAGCATCTGCAGGTTTAACTCCAGTCCTGGAGGGCCACAGCGTCTGCAGGTTTAACTCCAGTCCTGGAGGGCCACAGCGTCTGCAGGTTTAACTCCAGTCCTGGAGGGCCACAGTGTCAGCAGGTTTAACTCCAGTCCCGGAGGGCCACAGTGTCTGCAGGTTTAACTCCAGTCCCGGAGGGCCGCAGTGTCTGCAGGTTTAAATCCAGTCCCGGAGGGCCGCAGTGTCTGCAGGTTTAACTCCAGTCCTGGAGGGCTACAGTGTCTGTTGACTGTTTATACCTGATAATCGCTTTGACGCCACCAGCCTTTCTCTGAAAGAAAGGACGTTGACTGGATCACAATCAAAGGGACAAGAGGACCCAGCAGAAGTGGAATTTGAGATCGATGAACAGGGCCAGAGGTGTCCTTCCTGAATCCAGATACTATTCTGAGGCTTAGTGTCACATGTTGAACTATCATCCATCATACCATGAGCAGGGCACAGTGACCTATCCCCTGGTTATTAAAAAACCAGTGACTCCGCCCCACAAAATGCAAAACAGGGCCAAATCTGCAGCCTCATAATAAACACCCGCACTCATGGCCGGCGAGAGAGAGAGGGAGATGGAGAGAGAGAGAGAGAGAGAGAGAGAGAGAGAGGGAGAGGAGGGAGAGAGAGAGAGAGAGAGAGTGTAGGCGCGTGCTTCCATGCTAACTAACTGCGCTGAGACCACACCGAGGTAATTAGGAGCACTCACTCATCTGTCACAGACAAAAACAGGGAGGCTGTTAGCTTCTCAAACCAGACCCTCAAGCCCCACCTCCCCAGCTCTGACCTCTCCTCCTGTGCCAGGAGACTTAAAGGGCATCTAAAGTTGATTCTCAGACTGAAAGTTGAAGGTCCAATGTTTACTAACAGCTCACTTGCTTTTGTTGACATCTTGCATTGTCATATGACCAATTTCATTCATCAACCAATGTTTTGTGCACAAGCGTAGATAATCATTCTTTTCCGGTTCGTTTGCGCAGGTGCGGCTCGCTGATTGGCTGATGAACAAAAACAATGGGAATCGACTTTAGATGCCCTTTCAGCAGAGCCGTCGATAGGAGCTATGAATAACACTTTCAACGCAGGAAAGTTTTACCTACTAAGCTTCAAAACTTTCACCAAAGCAGCATTCTGGCCAATTTAATTTAGAGAATTACGCTCAAAACTTATTTCATATCGCATACTTTTATAATCTCAAAAAACGTCACGGCGAATGTTTCTTTTTTTTCGTTTTATCCTCTGGTCAAGGTCATTTTTCAATGGCTTGGGTCTGTTATTTATTTTTTTTTTTACTTATTGGGACAAGATAAGCCTACGCGACGCCCCTCATTAAGTTCCTGGACAAGCCATGAATGAGCGTCGCCGCCTCCGTAAAGCAGGCAGGACGCCAGGCATCGGTGACGAGCTCGTATCATGACATTTAATACCGGGCGAAACCGGCTGTGTCCGCAACCGCGCCATCACGCCTCTCTGCCAGCGGAACTCGCATTTAGGTCACGCTGCACGTCGCCAACCAGATTCCCATTAGCAGGACCCAATCTGAGCCAGTGTCCACAGTTCCGCTGGGCGCATCTCCGCCGACCAGCAGCATTGCGCGGCGGTGACGCATTTCGACTCCACATCTGTTTCATGATCTTCTCAAAATATTTCTCCCCACCCCCCACAACTGAAAATAAAACACTCAGGCCTCTTTGTCCACTGCTGGTTAGCAGCTAGCTAACAGCACACATGCTCACCGGTACGTTCAGGAAGGTTCGCACTTGGACAGCGTCACTCTCATCTGAGCTCAGACTTAATTGATAGTTGGATCAGACAGTCCGACGGGACACTGGACAGGTCCATTAATTCTGGGGCTGGATATTCAACTCACTGGCAAACTACACGCCAAACAGAGCCGCTGCGCATGCGTCTAACCTGACCGTGGAGCACGATCACTCGCCGGGTTACGCGATAGATCAGGCATCGGCGAGTTTACCAACGTTGGTGCGTCGTAAAAAAGAAAGTTATTGATCCGCAACAATGTCGACTAGTTTATAATCAACCACGCAAAGAAAAAAAAAACGTCATGACACGCGGAAACGTGCCAGCCTTCTGCACCAGCTCACTTCAGACTGAGAACATCAGAAACTACGGCAGGTCAACACCGAACAAAGACAGCTTCTCACACGGTTACCGTCAGCCATGATTTCTGCCGCTCCGCATTCGCGCACTGCACAAACCCAACCCGATCAGCATTACAAACCCAACCCGATCAGCATTACAAACCCAGCCCGATAATACAAACCCAACCCGATCAGCATGCGGCAAGTCTGTCAGGAGCCCGGATCTGTCAACCATCACTAAGACAGAATGTAGTGAAGCGGCCGATCGGCCGGCAAAGCCCTTTCACGGACGAGACACAACAGGGAAACTTGCGAACGAAGCCAAACTGGCGCATTTCACAGAGGGAGCTGATCCACCCGGTTAAACTTCCAGCAAAATCGGGAAATATACCAGCTGGCGACGTGGAAGTGCATGTGTGAGCCGCAGCGCGACCCCGTGGGCCGCCCCAGCTGCTTCAGATACAATGGCTGCCGTCTTTCCTACTCACGTCAGCAGCTTCAGACTTTGTTAGAGACAAAACTTCGCCGAGAGGACAGGACACAACGCGAAAAACAGGTTTGGGGTCACGGAGGGGTTCCCCGTTCGGCGGGTACTTACTGACAGCGGGCTGTTCATTGAAATGTCCTTACAGTCCCGGAGAAAGAGCAGGGATCTCAGAAAACGCGTCTCCGCTTCTCTCTCTCTGTTGTTGTTTCTTCTTCTCGTTGCACACTGCGCGCGCAGACCTGCTGGGGAGGTCGCTGGGAATGCGCGATGCGTCATTGTTGCGTCATTACCACGCACAGGGAACCCGGTAGCGCCCGTGACGTTTCACTATATTTAAAGTCGCAGTAGCACTTCTGTGTTACTCTCTCAATTTTCGAGAGAGTAGCGTTTGCGCAGGACAGGCAGTGTCCGCTTGACAAGCTTTGTTGGCAGGTGGTATAGAGCGGTGGTTCTCCAACTCGGTCCTGGGGCACTACCATATACTACCATACCAGGTTTTCATTGCAACCACAAATGTAACCTTGGAATTTGTCGTTAATTTTTCTTCCTTATTCTTTAAAGCAATATTGTCAAAAATAAGAGCGCATGAACAATTCAAGTTTCATATTTACATGATGCTGTTTGGGAAACAGAAAAATAATAAGAGAGAATTTTGAACAGGTGTATCCATATCTTTCAAAATTCCAGTAGGCTCTTTATTAGCATAATTATTAATGCATGGTCACTTAATTGAACCATTTATATGATAATAAGGAGTTTGAAGACAAAGCAATTGACAATGACTCACACCTGCTTTGTTTTTATCTTGTGGAAAAAAAATTAATAACTTTAAGCTTTAAGCTGCGTGCAGCAACATATAGGATAATTTACTTTTGTATGAATTGGATCAGTAAGTATATTAGGCCTTGTGCAATTACTTGTATTGCAGCATTGTAAACACAATATGGACATGGAGCTTTCATTTCCCATGGCAGGCATAGCGTTTTCCTCATAAGGTGAAGTTAGAGGGTAAAAAAAAAAATCTGACTAATTTAAACAAATCAACAGCTTAAAAGCAGAGGTGTATAATCCAGGTTCAGAAAGTAAAAGTCCATCCCAGAATATTGTTCCAGCCACAAAAGACCTGTCGGTTTGCCCTATTCTTCAGCTGGGGAGGTTAAACTAACAAGTGAAATCTTCTGACAGGAGTTTACAGGTGGAATGAAAACATGGTAGGATTTTTACTATCTGAACCCTGGATTATACACCTCTGCTTAAAAGACTTCTGGGTTTGCAGTTGTGGTTGCAACGAAAGCCAGCATATACAGTGGTCCTCCAGGACCGAGATTGAGAACCAGCCACTGGTATAGAGGGCTGGTGCATGGTTTTGACGAAATATGGGAGTCAAACGTTCACAATGCCTTCATGTTTTCTAAGGAAAGAAAATTTAAAAAATGATGATGATGATGATGAGAATCAATCAAGAATATTATCAACCACAATTCAGTGATATTTCATTTTTATTGTTAATTCTGTATAATACAATCAAGTATGGTAGATCTAGTACATAAAAAACATATGTAAGAAAACAAACTCTATTATTTGACACAAAAAAAAAACAGAAAAGAGGAGAAAAGGCAGAAGTTTTCAGAACCAACAACAAGAGCACCAACCTCTTCGGTCTTTCATTTTATATAGAATTATTTTAGTATTAAAAGATATCGTCTTGCAAACAACAAACGTGGCCGTTTGTTTTAAAATGCCAAAAGGAACCATTCAATATTGATCTAAATGAGACAACCCCTGCTGTAAACTCATCTGCTGCCCCATTCACAGAATTCATGCCTCATGAGAAGCAGGGACCTGGCTATTAAACAGCACTTCTGGGGGTGGAAATAACCATAGAGTTCATCTGACAGATTTCCTGCCAACGTCATCACTTGGCTTTATGGTGCTGTTGGCTCTTTATGGCACTGTAAATGCAAGTCTACTGCTTGTTTCTGGGTAAAGAAGCACACTTATTAGTGTATTAGGGGAAGTGTAGGCAAGACCATTACAGCTTTCCTTTTTTAAATAACAGTACCACAGTACAATTATCTCCAGCGATAAAATGCAAAAAAAGGAGAATATTTTGTGTGGCAAAACTATTTAGCTGAATACACACCATTATGCAAATAGGACCAGTAATGACACAGTGCGCCTTTCTCCCTACAGCCTAATATAGTGCAGTTCATAGCAGAATAATAATCATGTTAAAATGAGAGGTTTCCTGCTCATCTAAACTTTTAAAAGGGTTGGAGAGCGGGGACCAAACATGAGAAATTAATTTGTGAAATATGGCTCATTCCTCAACAACCCCTCAAGCCAAAGAGTATTGTGAAATACATCCCATAATAATGGGCTGCTGGGAGCTCTTCATGATTGACTGGGTTTTACACTTTGCTGTAGAGTGTCCCTCTTGCCTTTCCCAGGACATATTGACGTAACGCACCGCCTCCCCTTCCTTTATGTTTATGTTATGGGCTGTGCACGAGACCTCCTTTATCTGAAGTTGGCCATGCTCCTTAAAATGAACACATCTGCTCTGAAGTTTAAAATGAAACCCTGCAATGTTTAACTACATGTTTTTCCATTTCAAAAGCAGGATGTTCCTTCAGGTCAGGTTTGTTGTGAATATATAACAAAAACAGAGCACTCCATCGCACAGAACATTAACAAAGATGTCATAGTTGAACACTTTTAAAGCACCAAAGTGTGACTGAAATTCTTTAGAAGCACCAAATTTTTACACAAAGTCCTGAGGATCAAGTTTAATTGAAAAATCTCATATTGTACTTTGGTCTAAAAACACCAGTGCACAGTTATACACCAACTAAACAGACAAATGAGCCCAGCAGCTTAAACTGTGGCAGTTCACCAGCTTTAGCACCACCCTCCGCACAACAACAGGAAGTATTCATGTGGATCTGTTCATCTGATGTTTCTCTTAGATTTGTTTAGAATGACGGTCCCTTTGTGGGAGAAGCCATTTTGTGTGCTGAAAATGTGCGTGTGTGTGTGTGTCTGTGTGTGTGAGAGAGAGAGAGAGAGAGCATCGTAGTGTGCTGAATCCGGTTAGATATTGTCTATATTCAAATCCGAAGTGCCCCCCATACCCCTGACATGTGACAGATTGTGATTGGCCTGCAGGTGCTGTGTTGAAATTAACCTGCTACTCTGGAGTCAAAAACCTGGCAGATCCAACCTGACCACAGCTTCAGTAAGATCCCAACAACATCAACACTGTAAATGAAAAATGTACATATCATACATGTCATATTAACAATGAGACGTTAACACTGTATAATTAAATACCGCAGCATTTACATTGTGATACTAACAATTCAGCATGAACACTATGTTCTTATCACTGTGACATCAAAACGGCAGCGTTAACACCATGTTTTTAACACTGTAACTTTAACACTGTAACAGTCGCAGTGTATTGGAAACATTGTGATAATAGCACTGTCCCATTAGCACTGTAGCATTATCACTGTGACATTTCTGTCACCATTGGCTTACCAGTGGAGCGACATAATTCATACTCTTACTGAAGTCTTTATTGCAACTACAGATATAATTAATTAGCAGTTCATATAAAAATCTGAGTTATTTGAGTTTCAGAGGAATTGTTGCTACATTTTAGCAATTTCTTTTTTAGTTTATTTGTTAAAAAAAAACCCAACTGGTACTGAAAAGCTGGGAAAAAAATGTTCAAGTAAAAGGGTTAATTCCAGACCAGTAACACTGCTGCAGTAACACTGCTGTTAGCATGATGTATTGCGATACTCGGTAATGAAATGTGTCTCACTATTCTGTGCCCATATCCCTCACCTGTCCAGAAGCGCGAGGTGAGGAAACGAGGGAAGTTTTCTGTTTCTATTTATTTGCTCTGCAACACACCTGGGATCTTGCGAGATTTTGGGATAGAACAAGCACTATTGAGCTTTATTCCCACCAAACAGTATGTGTGCTCCATTTCTGTTACTCACAGGTCATTATGGTGAAAAACAAAATTGAATTGAAATTGAAAACGAGCTGTATCATTAAAAACACTGTCAGTCAGAAACTTAGACATATGCAAAAAACTCTCTACCATTATCCTGCTATAACATTTCATTTATAGCCATAATATTCTTCATCGATAACTGAAATCTGTGAACATATTTTACGGTTACAAATGACATTGTATTATACGGATATTATCCCACATTTATACAAATGTCTTATGAAATGAAATCTATGGATTTGCTGGTTGCCACATGAATGTTTTTTTAACCCAGCAGAATGATGTTGTCGTGGCTTCGCAAGCTAATATGCACTGGTGACATTATCACCATGACGACACGCGTGCCACTGCTGATAATACCAAGAACTCAAATGAAATGCTTAAAAAAAAAAACTGCACACCTGAATTATAGCTATTGTGCGGAGTGAGAGGCACCAGAGGAGCTGATTGCAGTGATGGTGGCGGAGCTCAGTGCTGTTTGTGAGAGACGCCCCACTTCCTCAGGGCACAGGGGCGCTAGCATTTCTCTCAGCGAGAGAGAGTGGTGGTGGGTGTTTGAAAATGCATCTGTTTCAATTTGAATAATCGTGATATGTGTGTGTGTGTGTGTGTGTGTGTGTGTAAGAGACAGAGAGAGAAAGAGACTTAATGTGTGTGCGTGAGTGTTTGTTTGCTTGTGAAACCACCTGTGTTTGTCAGAAAGTTAGTTTTAGTAAGTAGCTGGGTGTACGCGCACATGTTTGTGTGTGTGTGTGTGTGTGTGTGTGCGTGTGTGTGCGTGTGTGTGTGTGTGTGCTGAGTATGTTTGCAGGTGTTTTCTCCAGCGTGTAGTGATCTGTGCCCTCTGAACAGGATAAGCCGTCTCCCACAATCCTGTGGGCCCAATAAGAGCTGCTGAAGCACCTGCTGCCCCAGCCGCAGCAGTTACAGCAGGAGGAAGGGCTGCCGCAAACTGCACCATCCCACCATCCCCCCGCGTCAGTAAACACCAGCTCAAACCTCAGCTCAGATCATCAACAGGTGTTTTACTCTCACACTGAAACAGAGAATCTTCACTGTTATCAATTCAATAAGACTTTACAATTTGAATTAAATAAAGATCACCACTGAGGTGAGATCATTTGTGTCACTTCAGAACTGAATTTCTGCCAGTGGGTTATGAAAACATGACTTGTGGAGTGGCAAATAACTTTATGCAAGCAAATGTTTTCCACTTGAAAGCTAAGGCATGTAAATACAGAATGAATTAATTAATTACACAGTCCTAAGCGCGAAATTTAACTCAATAAACACAAGTACACTTTTAAACTCGCTTTTAGGTGTCCGCTGTCAGGGTATGTGTTTCTGCCACATCTCCTGTTTTCAGGCAGATGTCGTTTTGCTCCAGGGTAGTTTCAGTGCTGCATATGGTTGCGTGCTGTGCTCGCGGGGGGGCTGAAGGGGCTGAAGGATGTCTCTAGTGGGGTGACCGTGTTGACTTTTCCGCAGTGTGTGTGTGTGTGAGTGTGTATTGGGGGGCACAAAAACTCCAGCTGGAAGGGGTGTCGGGGATTATTCCTCCTGATGGAGTGTAGCCCTGGCAGTGTGGTGCTTCCAGGTTATATATTCTGGAAGTTTCATTGCTTCAGTGCGGCGGCTGTGGAAAAATTAGGCGCGTTTTCTGAGTCAGGCCGGATCGGGGGGTGGTGTGGGGTAAGGGGGTGGGGGGCTGTGTTCTATGTCTGCTGCTGCAGTGCCCCCTGGTGGGTGGGGTACAGCAGGAGGCCGGAGAAGGAGGAGTGGATGTACTCGGTGGAGTAGAGACCGTCGGCCTGGTCTGAGGGCATCTGCACCCACACCTGATCCTTCTCCTGCAGCTCCAGAACTGCGCTGCCAGACGCCTGGTCCATGTAGCCCTTCTTGTACTCGTCGAAGGTGTACGTGGCAGGAATGTTGTTCCGGTACAGCGCCACCCAAAGGCCGTTCCCTTTCACATGCACGTGGTAGGAGAAGTAAAATACCCCCGCAAAGGGGCTGGTGAAGATTCCGGTGTCTGGGTTGTAGGCCTTCAGGCTGTTGTGCAAGGTGCGGTCAAACTTTATGGGCACGCCGGAGGGTGGGAAGGGCTTGGTCAAGATGGCGGTGAATGCTGGGACCGCCGTGGCAGACAACCCTAGATTCCCGAACTGCGGACGCTCCCCTTGGCCATCAGGGATCGAGTCTCCGCCTACAGCAGGCTCCTGCACCCCCGACACCTGCGTCTCACCGTTTAAGAGGACACCCGGGAGGCCGGGTGGTCCAGGAGGCCCAGGAGGGCCAGGGGGCCCGTTTAATCCATCAAGCCCTGCTTTTCCTGGGGGCCCCTGTGGCCCTGGGATGCCCTGCTTGCCAATCTTACCGATCCCTGGAGGTCCCGGAACGCCGGGCTCCCCTCTGGGACCAGGAACTCCGCGGATCCCAATAGGACCCATGGGGCCCTGGAGCCCAGGGATCCCTGACTGTCCTCGAGGCCCCGGGGCCCCAGATAACCCGGGATCCCCTTTGGGGCCCTGGGCCCCAGCAAAGCCAGGGCTGCCTGGTAGGCCAATGTGTCCACGCTCCCCTTTGGGCCCCAGTTTCCCTGCAGCCCCATTGCGGCCCTGCTGACCCTTTTCTCCAGGGGCTCCCAGGCTCCCCGTTAAACCAATGGGCCCCTGGTCCCCTTTCAAGCCGGGAAGGCCTGTCGGCCCTGAGGGTCCCACCTCTCCCTTCAGACCAGGAGACCCATGCTTCCCTGGGAGCCCCATGGGGCCCGGTGGTCCTGGGAGGCCAGGCTGGCCATTGATCCCCTTGTCTCCTGGGTTGCCATTTTTTCCAGGTTCACCTTTACCTCCAGGGACCCCTGGGGGACCTGTAAGGCCTCGCTCTCCTTTCTGCCCTATCAGCCCAGGCTGGCCATAGGCAGGGACCCCAGGTGCCCCAGGAACCCCCCTGGTTCCTGCCTCTCCTTTGGGGCCGCTGGGTCCTGGCCAACCAGGAGTGCCATCAGACCCTGGTTTCCCCTGCCCCACAGGTCCTGGAGGGCCCTGCGGCCCAGACTGCCCTGGTTCTCCAGCCTTGCCCTTCTCTCCAGGTGCACCTTGCTCACCTTTAAGGCCAGGTAGGCCAGGCACACCCTGAGCCCCTGGTTTACCTGCGCCTGGCTCCCCGGGGGGCCCAATTGGGCCTTGAGGGCCAGTGATGCCGCGGGGCCCTGGCAGGCCTGGACTGCCATTCCCATACTCCCCCTTTAGCCCCACCTCACCTGGTATTCCTGGGTTTCCGGTAGGACCCGGATCCCCTCTGGCCCCTGGAGGCCCCTGACGGCCTTGGGGACCTGGTTTCCCATTCAGCGGCAGGCCCACAGGCCCAGGCAGGCCTGGGTGCCCAGGGAGGCCCCTAGGGCCCGGTTCGCCCTGTGATCCAGCCTCACCCTGCTCACCAGTTGCACCCTTAGGGCCTGGTTTCCCTGGTTGTCCAGGCAACCCTGGCTTCCCAATCCCGGAAATCCCTGGAGGTCCAGGTGGGCCGGGCTCACCGGGCTCTCCTGGGATTCCTGTCCCTGGCTTTCCCTGGAGACCTGGGGGCCCCAGTTGGCCCCTGGGGCCAGGCTTTCCAGGGGGGCCAGGCTCTCCAGGGGTCATGATGGGAGGACCATCTATCCGGAAGGAGGGAGGGTAAGAGAGAGACTCAGATATATAGAGTCAACATATATCAGCCGTATACAAACATTTTGCAATCACCACAAAATGCAAATGTACACTTGCTAATGTATTCTACTCTGATTTACCAGAAATATTTGTTGGACCCACCCCAAAAATACCGATGCATTGCTTTCATAACATAATGTAATGGCTGTAATCACTGGATCACTTGAGTAACACCCCAAACTGCTATAAATGGGATAGACCCTGCTACACTCTGGTTTTACAGGACAGGCCCTAAATTCACCTTCCAAGGAAGCACATGGTCGGAAGGCTGTGGCACAAGTGTATTTAGGGCTTGTCCAAGTCCATTTTATCTAGTTTAATGGGGAGTCATCTGCACGTGAGGATGGAGGTTCAAAGAGGTTGTATGTAATCTCTTAATCACAAGTGTGTTTTTGGTGTAACATGAAATTGTTTGCGGTCGCCTAATTTGTTCTTTCCTTGTTCCAGCAGTATGCGTGAGTTTTGGGGTTAACTGGTTGATTTCTCATGAGCGCTCACATGCCCTTTGTGTGATCAGCTGTGGCCACACCCCTCTGTCTGATTGCCCTCTGCAAAATTTGCTGGTCTTTTCTCAGTCAGGGCTGGATCGTCGACCTCAAAGAGGTTATTCTGGCCTTTATCCGTAATTTTAGTTATCTTCCCTGTTCTCTCTTCGAAGGACAAACATTATTAGTTGGCAAATTATTAGGTACAGCGGGTTCTTGAAGTTTTCTCCATTTTTCCTAATTTTCCTCATTCACACTCAGTGAATCTCAGGGTCACATTTGAAAGCATGGACATTAACTCTGCTGTGATTTATAATCTTTATGATATTTTAATCATAACCAAAATGTTTTTTTTTCTGGAAGCTGGGGGCGGGACTCTGATAAGCGATTTCGCTTCCCCCGCGACCCTTTCGGTCATGATACATGCTGTGTGTTGAAATTGTCATGAAATGATTTTCAATCATGCTGAAATAAAAAAAATAAAAATAAAAAAAAAGCGTCAATAAAATGAGCAAACAAACAAAAAATCCATTTTAATTCAGTGTCGTGGGGAAAAAATGATAACATGTGGGCGGGGCACGGGCGAGAGAAACTGCAATGAACAAGGCAAAAAAAAAAAAAACAGCCAGGAAGACAGAAACAAAAATAATGTTTTTTGCTTATGCCACCGTAACCCCTTGAATAATATACTGCAGCAGTGAAATGAACTTGAATATCTTCTGCTTGACTGACGCTCAGCATGAAATAGATCAACACTGTGGTGACATAAGAACAGTCATTATTGCTGATGGACTGTGAATGTCTCATCATCAAAGGTCATGTCAGATATATGGAAGAAACTATCCTGGCTTTATCCAGAATAATTTGCGAATACCTGCATGTGTAACCCTGAACTGCAGATCACCCGGATGTTGATGGAAGTAACCCTGAACTGCAGATCACCCGGATGTTGATGGAAGTAACCCTGAACTGCAGATCACTCGGATGTTGATGGAAGTAACCCTGAACTGCAGATCACCCGGATGTTGATGGAAGTAACCCTGAACTGCAGATCACCCGGATGTTGATGGAAGTAACCCTGAACTGCAGATCACCCGGATGTTGATGGAAGTAACCCTGAACTGCAGATCACCCGGATGTTGATGGAATACTTTCCCTCACAATTCAAATACACCAGAGCATTCAGCGATGAAACACAGGCACGTAATGGATGGGACTCACCATCCCGACTCGCAATTTTTAAATATATCTTGATTTATACAGTACCAGTCGAAAGTTTGGACACACCCACACTTTTCTCGCAATACATGTTAAATAAAGAAATAAGCACCCTTTATTTTGCAAAAAAAGAGAGATCTTAAGTACATCAGACTTACCTGCATTTGTGGTCATATTTGCTGGATATACTCATTTTGTTTTACAAGGCCAGTCATATGGCTATAATGAGTTTGCAGCTGAGTGGCCATCTAAGTTCCCAAAAATGTGCTGCAGTTGCAGTGTGATTTTCATTGACCTTTCTGCCAAAAAAGTCCCAAAACAGCTTGAATTTAATTGGGCTGTTGGAAATGGACGGCGCTTGTTTATCTGCTTACTTTGCAAAAAATATGGCTTTAAGGATTCCAAAATTTTGGACACAATTCAAACAAGTAACTTCTTGTAAGTTCTGCCTGTTTACCTCTGACTCGATTTCATTTGAGATTATATAGAGAAGTTAAGCCGGATACATTTCTCTAAACTCAGAGTGCGGTGACATTAGTAAAGTGTGTCCAAGCTTTTGACTGGTACTGTACAATAATAATCTTTAACATTGTAATATTCTCATTTTTAATCATTTGCATATGTGTGCACTGCTGCTTGTCTGTTTGTGTAACAAGCTGAGTGTCATACATTTGTGTTCTTGCGCACAAAGCTGCATAATTCTATTTGAATAATGCGCCCTTAAAATAGCGAACACAAACTGACAAGTAACTTTAGACCATCCATCCATCCATCCGTCCATCCGTCCATCCATCCATCCATCCATCCATCCATCCGTCCATCCATCCATCCATCCATCCATCCATCCATTTTCTGCCTCTTATACGGGTCCGGGTCGCAGGAGTAACAGACTGAGCAGAGAGACCCAGGCCCCCCTCCCCAACCACTTCTCCACCTCTACCTGGGGGACCCCAAGCTGTTCCCAGGTCAGCTGGGAGACATAATCCCTCCAGCGTGTCCTGGGTCTGCCTCAGGGCCTCCTCTCACTTTGACATGCCTGGAAAACCTCTAAAGGGAGGCGTTCAGGAGGCATCCAGACTTGATGCCCGAACCACCTCAACTGACTTATCTAAATGCAGGGAAGCAGTGGTTCTACCCGGAGCTCCTCTGGCATGTCGAAGCTCCTCACCCTATGCCTAAGGGTCAGCCCAGCCACCATAAGGGTAAAGCTCATTTCGGTTGCTTGTATTTGCAATCTTATTCATATTCTTTCTGTCACTACCCAAAGCTACCCATAGGTGAGGGTTGAAAAGTAGATCGACTAATAAATCGAGAATTTCACTTTTAAGCTCAGCTCTTTCTTCATCACAATGGACCGGTAGTTCGCCCACTTCACTGTAGATGCTACAGCAATCCATCTGTCAATCTCACTCTTCATCCTACCCTCACTCATGAACAAGAGTGAGATACTTAAACTCCTCCACTTGAGGTTACAACTCACCCCCCAGCTGGAGGACATGATCCACTTTTTCCGAGACTAACCAATTTGAAGGTGCTGACTCTCATTCCAACCGCTTCATACTCAGCTGCGAACATCTCCAGTGTGTGTTGGAGGCCGCAACACGATGAGGTCCGGAAGGCCCTATCATCTGCAAACAGCAGAGATTTAATCCTACAGGTAACCAAACTGTACAGCCTCGAAACCTCGGCTGCACCTTAATATTTTGTCCATGAAAATCGTGAACAGAATAGGTGAGAAGGCATACCCTTGGCGGAGTCCAACACTGACTGGAAACGAGTCCGACTTAATGCTAAGAATGCGGACACAACTCCGGCTCTGGTTGTACAGGGATTGAACGGTTTGAATTAACAACCCTGGAGTTCCATACTCCCGCAGCACCTCCCACAGGATACCTTGGGGGACATGGTCATAAGCCTTTTCCAAGTTCACAAAGCACATGTACAATGGATGGGCAAATTCTCATGATGTCCCCAGTATCCATGCGAAGGTAAGAAGTTAATCCTCTCTTCCGTAGCGAGAGCGGAACTCGCATTGCTCCTCCTGAATCCAAAGTTCAATAATTGAGCGGAATTGCCTTTCCAACACCCTGGCATAAGCATTCTCAAGAAGCATTCTCTGAGCAGTGTCATTCCCCTATAGTTGGAGCACACTCTCCGGTCCCCTTTTTCCGGTTTTCCAGTTCAAGGGTACTATACCTGACATCCATGCGATGTTGCACTGGCGTGTCAACCATTACAGCCTAACAACATCCAGGGCTTTCAGTATCTCAGAATGAATCTCATCCATTCCCAATGACTTGCCACTGCAGAGCTTTTTGACCACCTCAGCAATTTTCACCAAGGAGATGGGCGGTGACTTGTCTGAATCCTCTGTCCTTGCCTCCTCAATGGAGGGCATGTCTGCCGGATTCAGGAGTCCCTCAAAGTGCTCCTTCCACTGCCAGACAATATCCTCTTTTGAGGTCAGCAGTTCCCCACCCCTGCTGAAAACAGCCTGGGCAAAGCCCTGCCTCCCCTTCCTGAGGCGTCTGACAGTTTCCCAAAACCTATTTGAGGCCACTCGAAAGTCCTTCTCCATGGCCTCCCTAAACTCCTCCCAAAGCAGAGTTTTTTTTAATTGACAACTGCAGCTGCAGTCCTTCTGACCTCCTGGTACTTGTCAGGGGTCCTTTGGGGGAACTAAGCCCAAAGCTTGACAGCCTCCCTCACCTCTTGGGTCCACTAACTGGTTCTCGGGTTGCCACCATGACTGGCACCAACAACCTTCAGGCCACAGCTCACAGCAACCGAAACCACGTTGTAGACTTTGAGTAGGGCCCACCCAGACTTCAAGTCCCCAGCCTCCCCCTGGATGTGGAAAATGCTCTTTCGTAGGTGTGAGTTGAATATCGCCCCAACAGGATCCTCTACCAAATGTTCCCCGTCCAACTTCACAACACGTTTAGGCTTCCCAGGTCTGTTCGGCAGTCTTCCCCGCCATCTTATCCACCTCACCACCAAGTGGTGATCAGTTGACAGCTCAGCCTCTCTCTTCACCCGAGTGTCCACAACATATGACCACAGATCTGATGATACCATTACAAAATTGATCATCGACCTTTGGCTGCTCTGGTACACTTATGAACACCCTTATGCTCGAACATGGTGTTTGTTATGGATAATCCACGACTAGCACTGAAATCCAAAAACAAGGCACCGCTTTGGTTCAGATCAGGGAGGCCGTTCATGCCAATCACTCCACTCCAAGTGTCTCTGTTGTTGTCTACATGAGAACTATGGAATCCCCAGGAAGAGCCTTTTCCAGGACCCAACCCAGGGACTCCAAGAAGGCAGGATACTCTGAACACCCGTAAGGTGCATAAGCACAAACATCAGCCAGAGCATTCCTCTCCGCAACCTACAAGCAGAGACTCTCTCGTTCACTGGGATGGGACTCTCTCGTTCACTAATCTTCTCCTTGTGGATTGTGGGCCCACATAAAGGCAGTGTCCTGTAGTCTCTTCGGGCTGAGCTCGGCCGGATCCTGGGAAAAACCCAGCTACCAGACGCTTGCCTTCAAGCTCCCTTCCCAGGCCTGGCACCAGGAATCCAAGGTTCTCATTTCCATCAGGGAGCTTGTCAGAGAAGGTAAATGAATTGCTTTTCATCTGGTACCTCTCCTGGGATCAATTTGGGAAACCGTGAGAAACCCAACCAGGAGCTAATGCTCCAGAAAACACAATTCTCAAGACCCCAGGGGCAAGCAAACATCTCCACCATAATGTTCAGACCAGATTTTTATTAATCAATCGTGCCATTGCTTTCTGCTGCCTCAAAATAGCAACATGCCATCAATGCACTTGACCACACCTCATTTTAAGACTAAAGCACCCATGAGCACTCAGTGTGGTTTAAGTACATTTGCTACTTAATCAACATGGAAATAAGGTGGGAAAATGGTAACTGCTTCGATCATTAACAGCAAAGACGATTGAGTCACCCTTAGCGTCGCTCTGCGCTGCATATAAAATAGAGTCCCATGACTGTGGTCCAAACTTGAAAGTTTTAAAAAATCATTTTAAATGCTCTCGCCTCTCTTTTGAAGCTTCACCAGTTTTGAGGCTCTTGTGTGTCTGATCAGCTGCAGCACATCTGTTTGTTGCTTTGTCATTTACCCCCCACTAAAACCAAATGGTGACTTTTTATCTGATTTCTCCAGTTTTTCTGCAGTGGTGGTCGTCAGGTATGATAAAGTGATCATCGCTGGTGATTTTAATTTCCATATAGATGATGACACAAATGCCTCAGCTTGTGATTTTATTACTCTAAATGAGTCTTTTAATTTTGTACAAAACGTGAAGGGTCCCACCCATAACCAGGGCCAAACCCTTGACTTGGTGTATTCCTTGCATGATTTTTGAGTCTTTAAAAGTGGCCAATTCCATTACTGACCACAGATGTATTATTTTTGATACTCTTTTGAATCCATACCTTTTTACTCAAAAGCACATCATAAAATACCAGCTTATTAATAATGAGTCTATCGCCAGTTCCTACTTCCTACTTTTCTGCGCTGAGTCCCAACTTGGCTCTTTCGATCTGCCGCCTAATTATCCCCTGATCCAATTGGCTGTGCAATTCCTCTGTCCCTCCCCACCTCTTCCCCCAGGGCTCCCTTGAAAAAGAGATTTCAATGTCAACGGGACTTCCCTGGTTAAATAAGGGTTAAAAAAAAAAAAAAATCAGACTGAGACTTCCTGGTATAATATTGATGATTTGGTGAATCACTGTTAGACATCATGGTCTAATATTGATGATTTAGGTTCCCATTTTAATGACACTTGTGCATCTGCTCCAGATCCTGATGCCCCTCTCATCAGTTTCTAAATCCAACTCATCTCCTTGGATGAAGGATGAAATCCGTTCTGTAAAACGTAAATGTAGATGAGCAGAACGTAGGTGGAAATTCACACGGCTGATTATCCCCTAAACTCAGATAAAGGACCTCATGATTTTGCTGAATCAGAAAATTAAGGATGCACGAATGGCCTACTTCAGTAATCTCATCGCCACTATCTAGCACAATCCCCAGTTTCTTTTTAAAACAATTGATCACCTATTAAATAACTCTGCCTCTGGCTTACCTCTTCTTTAGTGGAAGATTGTGAAAAATATTTGTCTTTTTTTGTGCAGAAAATTAACACTATAAGAGCATCTATTGTGTCCCCCAGCCTCCTGACCCCTTATACTGAGCCGCCTCAGCCGCCTACGATTAAAATTATAGATTGTTGCATTCTTTGTAAGTGAGCAAACCTGCAAAATCAGCGAGGGGTCAAATACTTATTTCCCCCACTGTACAACATATCGAGGACAATGGCATACTTGATAAGTACTAATCAGGCTTTGATGTTGCCATTTTAGTTCTTTTAGGCTTGTCTGCTGCATTTGATGCCATTGATCACAGCATTCTTACAGACCAGCTGGAAAAGTGGGTTGGGTTACCTGGCATAGCATTTAACTGGTTCTCCTCTTATCTCTCCAATCGTAAATTCTTTGGATATGTTGCCGATAAAGCATCCATTTGTGTGCCCTTAACTTGTGGAGATCCTCAGGGATCAATTCTCGTCCCATTTTATTTGCAATATAGATGCTCCCTTTGGGGAACTTGATTCGTCAGTTTGGTAATGTGGTTTATCATTGCTGTACTGATGAAACACATCTATGCTTTTCTTTTAAACAGGTCACCTCTCAAACATAACTACCCTGCAGAAGTGTCTGGCTGCAATTTCTGAATGGATGTCTCAAAATGTTCTTCAGTTAAATCAAAGAAAAATGGAAGTTCTGGTCTTTGCCCCAGATCAAGTCTCTACCAACCTTTGCCAAGACCTTGGCTCATTGATCACTAATATCAAAGCTTACGCCAAAAACGTAGGTGTTACGTTTATTTATAGATTTATTATTTTATCAACAATGAAGACAGTTATTCAGGCCTGCTGCTTCCTCTTGAGGAATATTGCCAAAATTCACCCAGTGCTATCTTTTCAGCAATCGGAGGTGGTTATCGATGCATTTGTGTCATCACACTTTGACTAGAGCAGCGCCCTTTACTCTGGCCCAAGCCAAGGCTTTCCAGCCCTCTTACAATTAGTTCAAAACTCTAAAGCAAGACTCCTCACTAATGGCACTTTTCCACAGCCTGGCATCAGCTCTACTCAACTCTACTCCTCCTGCCTTGGCACTGGGTACTTGTCTGGGGGATTGTTTTCCATTAGAGCATAGTACTGCCTCAGTGTTGTTGGTCTTTATAGCGACGCAGCACAAAACTTCTGCAACGTAATCCTCAACACGACACACAATGTAGCTGCAGTTATATGAAGTTTACATTTATTTACGTCGATTTTGTTAAAGATTTATGTGTTCAAATCACGGGATGCGCACTACCGTCTCCACGTTATGGCACTTAAGTCCGGCGAGTGTTGAGAATTGTATTTTGTGTCTGACATTGTTGTGTCCGATTCAGTTGCACATAAAACCACATAACAACGCAAAGCAATGAGATCCGTAAAAGGCATGAAGAGCGAATGAATATTTCACTCTGAATTTGATGGGAAACAAACGAATTGTTAAAGCATGGGACAATTAAGTGATCATTGCAGAGCAGAGTTCCTCTTTGCACATCGCAGGAGATGGCAGAGAATCAGAATTCATCGCTTTATGATGTGTCATCTCATCTGTGATAAATTTAAGAGAAAAATGATTTGTCGACACCTGTTACGTTATTTTTTCGTGCGATTTTCTTAAAACAGGGGTAGCATCATATAACTTTCTCAAGGGGAATTAGTTTCGGGAACATAACTGGACACAATACTGTCACTTTATTTCAACACGAATGGGGTCACAGGCAAAGAGAAACTCATTTCATGACTGTCGCAACTTTGGTGAACAAGCGAAACCGTGTTTGAGAGGTAAGGCGACGCACGGTATATTGGACAAGTTGCCTAAACAATATAAGTCGATGATCATAATAACTACGCCAATCTTGAAATTTGTCAATCTAGCTGAAATGAGATGTCTCGAGGTCGACTTTCGCAGTGACTATTCTCTCTGACCAATCAGTGGGCTTCAATGTTATCACATCACATTTTAGTCCCTACTAGTACCGGTCAGCTGTTTTTGGAACCCCAGGAGAGCAGGTACCAGAAAAAGTGGTATTAGGTACCTTTTCCCAATGAAAACGCAAAAAAAGGCCAGCTGAGTAGAGCCGGTACCGTGTCGTGGAAAAGTGGCATAAGATCCAATACCGCTCTCACATGACCCCTGTCTTGATGAAACCTCACTGGCTGCCAATCAAATTCAGGATACAATTCAAGATTCTCCTCCTGACATACAAGGCTTTGATTGGTCTTGCTCCAGAGTACATTAGGCAACTACTGAAGCCATACATCCCTGCACGGCCCCTCAGGTCAGGTCAGGTCAGGGGGGGCTGTGCATGTGCTGTCCTTGGTCCCAGGCTATGGAACATCCTCCCCCTGGAATTCTCCCGAGCATTTTAAATCTAGGCTGAAGACCCTTTTGTTTCATAATGCTTTTGTTCCGTTCCTGGGCGATGTACTTCTCCAAGGTTGTCAGGTTGTAGCTGCCTTGGTTTGTGCTGCTGTTTTATATTGTAATGCTGGTGTTTGATTTTTTTCTTGTTCATTTAACCCTTTATATGCGTGTACAGCACTTTGTAACCTCGGTTTTGAAAGGTGCCATATGAATAAAACTTTACTTACTTACATTTGCGAACATCACATGCAAACTCAGGAGGATGTCATGCAGAATAGCATGAGTAAAGAGAGGAATATTTAGAATTTGGCCACACTTTTACCTAAATGCTCGTGAAAGAAACCATGGAGATGCCTGTTGCATGCATTCACTGGGTCAGGTAATTAATCCAGATTGCACATTGTGTCAAGGCCAGAATCAGTCATAAATAAGTACTCATGTTTTTTAAATCATCGTTTTGATAACTCTCACTGCTTGTTAGCTGTTTAGCTGCCAGTAGCTGAACTGCTCCGAGCTGGTTACGTTGCATTCACCGGAAATTCTGTTTGCTGAAAATTCCAAAGCGTACCGCTGAACCAATATTTTGATTTACATGGTTATTCAATATTTCAAATCTGAAAAGAACTCTCAGACAAAAAAGATCGCCAACTCCAGTATTCCCGCCATGACAGGAAAAATGGAAGCTGACGAGGGCAGGCAGAATTTTAAAGCTGGTGTCCTGGATTCTGGAAAATTTCACTGTCCATAACCAAAATAGGGGTTGAGGGGCTGATGTTGCGGACTTTGATTTCATCTCTACCTGACTGGAGCACATTCTAAATGGCACA
Source organism: Gymnothorax reevesii (assembly GCA_029721435.1). Taxonomy (NCBI): domain Eukaryota; kingdom Metazoa; phylum Chordata; class Actinopteri; order Anguilliformes; family Muraenidae; genus Gymnothorax; species Gymnothorax reevesii. The sequence goes on along the minus strand of CM056573.1, from coordinate 189,895,171 downwards.
TTGACAGCCCCGTGTTTGCAGAGGGGATCCCCCAAGTCGAGGTGGGAAAGGAGGAGTTTGACTGCTAGTGCTGCTGTACTGAAAAAACTCAGTGTTTTCCCCTGTTTTCCCCATGAAAAGGCACCTTTGCATCTCTACATCATCCAGAGATTTATGACTGAAGCAGCAGGAAATTTACAAATCCGCTGGAGACAATTTGCATGTTTGATGCAAACACTGAGTCTTGGCAGTGAATCGAGACTCATTTGTGTGCACAAGAGTGCACGCGCGCACATTAATGCAAATAAGTATCTCAAAGCAAGAGGTTATGGGTGGGTGAACCTATTTTCCTGTTCAAGAGGCTGAACGCCACCTAGAAAGCAAAATATCACAGAAGCTAAAAGTCAGTGCAGCAGTGCGAAATTCTGTCATTGTAGGACTGCCATGAAACACGTTGACGCACGGAAAATGGGCAAAAGGTGCCCACTAGTGGATCTATATGTAACTGCATGTTGGGGGCATGAGAGTTCATATTTTTTTATTATTATTATTTTTTTAAATTTTATTTAATTCAACCCTTATTTTACCAGAGAAGTCCCGTTGAGATTGAAATCAAGGGAGCCCTGGGGGAATAGGTGGGGAGGGACAGAGGAATTGCACAGCCAATTAGATCAGGGGATAATTAGGTGGCAGGTCGAAAGAGCCAGGTTGGACTTTAGCCATGACACCGGGGAACCCCCAACTCTTATCGAAGAGTGTCATAGGATCTTTAATGACCACTGTGAGTCAGGACCTCGGTTTAACGTCTCATCTGAAAGACGGCGTCTCCTTCAGTACAGTGTCCCCGTCACTGCACTGGGGCGTTGGGGATTATCCCGCCAGAGGGAAGATCGCCACCTACTGGCCCACCAACACCTCTTCCAGGAATATAAAAGGAATCAGTGGGGAGTGATCTGAGATGTCCTCTACACTCTAGGTTTTAGCTTGAAGAAAGCTGAGAAAAATTGCCCAGAGAAACTAATGCTTGGCAGTTGTTCTATATGGCCCACTAGCATCAACCATGGAAACCGTTTAAAATTTCCAAAGCAAATTTTCAAGAAATCTGCATTTTCAGAAAATCGTGAATTCTGAGATACATTTCTTTTATTTTTGGAAAGTAACTGACAATTTTCCCCAAGCATTGCCTATTTATCAATTCAAAATCCCCCTCCATTTTGTTTGTATGATCAAATAATTATGTCAGAACCCAATAGTTGACACCTATAACAGTTCATTGCAGAACAGTGACCTGTTTGGGATAAATGGCTTTCAAAGAAAGTTCTTACTGCGTTACACAATCTCCACCCACACTTATTTCATCTGAAAGGGCCTATTTTCAATTGCATAATAAGCATTAGGTAATAGTAAGGACATGGAATCAATAGATTGCACCAGGATGTAATGATGTAATAGTTATTCAACATGCAAAAGGACTCTGAATGACTTATCTGAGCTCAGACAAGGCACTCATAGTCCTTTTGCATGTTGAACATAATCCACATGGCAAACGAATATCATCGGTATTGTAATCAGTCAAAAGCTGTTCATGAAATCAATCAAGCACATTTTCGGTGATCTTGAAATTTCCTTTTTGGAAACAAACCAGGCAAACTTTCTCTCAGCATTCAACGTGCAACATCTTTCAAGTAACTGGGCACTTGAAATGGTTGACACCAAATTTTGTGCACCTTTATTATGTTACATCATTACATCCTGGTGCAATCTATTGATTCCAGGTCCTTACTATTACCCAATGCTTATTACGCAATTGAAAATAGGCCTTTTCAGATGAAATAAGTGTGGGTGGAGTTTGTGTAATGCAGTTAGAACTTTCTTTGAAAACCATTTATCCCAAACAGGTCACTGTCCTGCAATGAACTGTTATAGGTGTCAACTATTGGGTTCTTACTAAGTATTTGATCATACAAACAAAATGCGGGGGGGATTTATAAATAGGCAATGCTCGGAAAATTGTCAGTTACATTCCAAAAATAAAAGAAATGTATCTCAGAATTCACGATTTTTTAAAAAAAGGCTATTTCTCAAAATTTTGCTATGGGAATTTTAAACGGTTTTCATGGATGATTCTAGTGGGCCACATACAGTGGCGGTTCTAGAACCGGCAACTGAGGGGGCAAAGACATGTCCCATTATGACAATTAGTCCTGGCGAGTTCTCATTCATTTTCCTTGACTGACGCGTTTTCCAATTATCGTACTTGGCAACTTAAGACACGGTCTCTCCATATGCGATGAAACAGCGATGAAATCATGGGCTTAATTCAGCTCAGTGGCGGAACCTGAACTGAGAATTGTGACAAAACATCAGTTTAAAACAGTCGTTAGTCCTGACCTGTTCTCAGTCATTTTCATGAGTACCCGAAGGTTCGCTCTGAGAGCACTCCACAGTTAACAGCTGCTGCTTGTTCTCCCCGATAACGTAAGAAGACAATCGTTCATCTGGACGCTTATTTGCTGTATTTAAATCGACGTTATTCAAATTTGCATACCTGTCGACTCTCAGGCTAACAGCTTGAGCAGCACGCTGCCTATTTAACTGCCGAGTACCACTTTTTTTTTCAACCAACGCAATACCAAGAGTGAAAGGTGGTATTTCATTGGAACGCGGACCTGATCTATCAACGCGAAGCACTGACCTATTAGTAAGTAAATGATTTTTCTGTATTGAATTTCTCCCATAATCTAATTGCTGTTCAATCACATGAGAGAAACCGTGTCTTCAGTTGCTAAATACGATCATTGGAAAACGCGTCAGTGAAGGAAAATGATTGGGAACTAGCCGGGACTAAAGGGACGTGTCTGCACCCCCCCCGACCCCCCCCCAAATTCCTGGTTCCACGGGCCATATAGAACAACTTACAAGTATTAGTTTCTCCGGGCAATTTTTCTCAACTTTCCTCAGGGTTCAACCTGGCGCAAAGGATTCTCTGCGGGTGGAGTTCTGCATTCCCACCAAAAGGTGGCAGCAGAGAATTAAAAAGGACAACAACTACACGTCCGGTCTGAATGCATTTACAGTAGTTATTTTACAAAACAAATGCGTCGTTTTTCAATGTTGTTTTTAGTTTTCATCTGTATTCAATTTAATTCGGAAATGTTTTCCAAGGCATGTCCAAAATTTTCATTGTTGCTTCAAATACGCACTGAACAAATTTAAAACAAAATTTCCAGTGTTGACCAATATTTTAAATTAAGCTGTTGAATGTTTACACAGCTATGTGCTGCCCGAATGCGCTGCTTCCGTGTGAAGGTGGCCTGTAGGTTGTTCTGCTGATTAGCTGGGATGCAGATGGCTGATGTTTGCAGCTGTTGGGTGCTTCAGTAAGGCTCATTACTCCACAATGGTCGCTGGGAGAACAGGCGCTCGCTTAGTCTGATCAAGTGAAAGGTCTCACGCACAAATGCCAGAGCTAAATATGTGAAATGTAGTATAATGTACTGTCTCTTTATATTTCTGTATCGCGAGTGAAGGCAGAGACGGATAGGAAACTGAGGCTCACCAAGGTACTGGCCCTTTCCGGTTCTGAAAGGGGGTACGTGGGGTCCCTTCATCATGGGCTGCATGAAGTTCATCTGAGGCAGATGCTGGGGTACAGAGGGGTACCCCCCACCGAGAGCCCCCCTCAGAGACAGCAGCAGCCCAAACACTGGCACCAGCAGCATGGCCGACTCCACCGCACAGGCCGAGCCTCGGACCTGGGGAGAGAGGAGGGAGACTGCCCTGAATGGGGAGGGGAGAGAGAGAGAGAGAGAGAGAGGGGGGGGAGGGAGAGAGAGAGAGAGAGAGAGAGAGAGAGAGACCACAGCACTAGAACACACACACACACACACACACACACACACACACACCCATGCTCACATACATTGAGTGCACTGCAGCCAGACCGCTCTCACAAAGATGGAAGCGATTATGAGCGAAAGAAGGAGGGGAGCGAGAGGAGAGGAATGAGAAATATGGAGAAAGAAAACATTCTCCACCATCGTGTGACGTCACGTGGAGGCTGAATCCAACACAACACGCTTCCTGCAGCATTAAATGTGACCGGATTTCATTGCATTCCTGAAGGTTACCATGTGTGTCTGAGCCAGGTTCATTCTTGGCTCCAGAATCCAAATTCTCATCTTGGGACGTGAACCCAGAAACACCTTCAAAGACCCTCCACCAAACCCCAAATGTCATAAAAAATATGACCGAAGCAGGGACTATGAATCAGAATCAGGTCACAGTTTAGGTCCAAAGTCTCTGCGTCTCCAACCAGCCGCAAATTTCAGAAACTTTTCAAAACTGGTACACTTGAAAACCTCCCGGATGACTGAAGAAAGAGATTGAATGTTGCCCTTCTCATTCAACAAATCGATAAGAAAAGGCATCATCAGCTTTGAAAAAGCATTTTCAAGAGTAAACAACATCCGCCAACAGGAGCAGAAAAGAAGGACAGTGGAAGGACAGTGAAGGCAGGTTATTAGGCCAGACATTCCAACTCATTTTAATGTTTTCTTTCATTGAGTTGAAATGGCTCTGTGGAGCTAATGGGGATCTTCTACAGCAATCTGAGCAGAACATGTGTAAGCATTAGGAAACACGCAGTGTCATCATACTGGAACAGAACCATCACAGACACCAGACCATGGGACCCATCCACACACTGGAACAGAGCCTTAACTGACACCAGACCATGGGGCCCATCCACACACTGGAACAGAGCCTTTACAGATCCCAGACCATGGGGCCCATCCACACACTGGAACAGAGTCTTAACAGACACCAGACCAAGGGACCCATCCACACACTGGAACAGAGCCTTAACAGATACCAGACCATGGGGCCCATCCACACACTGGAACAGAGCCTTAACAGATACCAGACCATGGGGCCCATCCACACACTGGAACAGAGCCTTTACAGATCCCAGACCATGGGGCCCATCCACACACTGGAACAGAGCCTTAACAGACACCAGACCATGGGACCCATCCACACACTGGAACAGAGCCTTAACTGATACCAGACCATGGGCCCATCCACACACTGGAACAGAGCCTTAACAGATACCAGACCATGGGGCCCATCCACACACTGGAACAGAACCTTTACAGATACCAGACCATGGGGCCCATCCACACACTGGAACAGAGTCTTAACAGATACCAGACCATGGGCCCATCCACACACTGGAACAGAGCCTTAACAGATACCAGACCATGGGACCCATCCACACACTGGAACAGAGCCTTAACAGACACCAGACCATGGGCCCATCCACACACTGGAACAGAGCCTTAACAGATACCAGACCATGGGGCCCATCCACACACTGGAACAGAACCTTTACAGATACCAGACCATGGGGCCCATCCACACACTGGAACAGAGTCTTAACAGATACCAGACCATGGGCCCATCCACACACTGGAACAGAGCCTTAACAGATACCAGACCATGGGCCCATCCACACACTGGAACAGAACCTTTACAGATACCAGACCATGGGGCCCATCCACACACTGGAACAGAGTCTTAACAGATACCAGACCATGGGCCCATCCACACACTGGAACAGAGCCTTAACAGATACCAGACCATGGGACCCATCCACACACTGGAACAGAGCCTTAACAGACACCAGACCATGGGCCCATCCACACACTGGAACAGAGCCTTAACAGATACCAGACCATGGGGCCCATCCACACACTGGAACAGAACCTTTACAGATACCAGACCATGGGGCCCATCCACACACTGGAACAGAGTCTTAACAGATACCAGACCATGGGGCCCATCCACACACTGGAACAGAGTCTTAACAGATACCAGACCATGGGCCCATCCACACACTGGAACAGAGCCTTCACAGATACCAGACCATGGGGCCCATCCACACACTGGAACAGAGTTTTAACAGATACCAGACCATGGGCCCATCCACACACTGGAACAGAGCCTTCACAGATACCAGACCATGGGGCCCATCCACACACTGGAACAGAGTTTTAACAGATACCAGACCATGGGGCCCATCCACACACTGGATCAGAGCCTTAACAGATACCAGACCATGGGGCCCATCCACACACTGGAACAGAGTCTTAACAGATACCAGACCATGGGGCTCATCCACACACTGGATCAGAGCCTTAACAGATACCAGACCATGGGCCCCATCCCCACACTGGATCAGAGCCTTAACAGATACCAGACCATGGGACCCATCCCCACACTGGATCAGAGCCTTTACAGATACCAGACCATGAGGCCCATCCACACACTGGATCAGAGCCTAAACAGATACCAGACTATGGGGCCCATCCACACACTGGAACAGAGTCTTAACAGATACCGGACCATGGGGCCCATCCACACACTGGAACAGAGCCTTTACAGATACCAGACCATGGGGCCGATCGACACAATGGAACAGAGCCTTAACAGATACCAGACCATGGGGCCCACCCCCACACTGGAACAGAGCCTTTACAGATCCCAGACCATGGAGCCCATCCAGACACTGAAACAGAGCCTTAACTGATACCAGACATGGGGCCCATCCACACACTGGAACAGAGCATTTACAGATACCAGACCATGGGGCGCATCCACACACAGGAACAGAGCCTTAACAGATACCATACCATGGGGCCAATCCACACAGTGGAACAGAGCCTTAACAGATACCAGACCATGGGGCCCATCCAGACACTGTAACAGAGCCTTAACTGATACCATACCATGGGGCCAATCCACACAGTGGAACAGAGCCTTAACAGATACCAGACCATGGGGCCTATCCATACACTGGAACAGAGCTCTAACAGATATCAGACCATGGAGCCCATCCACACACTGGAACAGAGCCTTAACAGATACCATACCATGGGGCCAATCCACACATTGGAACAGAGCCTTAACAGATACCAGACCATGGGCCCATCCAGACACTGTAACAGAGCCTTAACTGATACCAGACCATGGGGCCCATCCACACACTGGAACCGAGCGTTAACAGATACCAGACCATGGGCCCCATCCACACACTGGAACAGAGCGTTAACAGATACCAGACCATGGGGCACATCCACAGACAGGAACAGAGCCTTAACAGATACCAGACCATGGGGCCCATCCACACACTGGAACAGAGCCTTAACAGATACCAGACCATGGGGCCCATCCACACACTGGAACAGAGCCTTAACAGATACCAGACTATGGAGCCCATCCAGACACTGAAACAGAGCCTTAACTGATACCAGACCATGGGGCCCATCCACACACTGGAACCGAGCGTTAACAAATACCAGGGCATGGGGCCCATCCAAACAATGGAACAAAGCCTTCACAAATACCAGACCATGGGGCCCATCTACACACTGGAACAGAGCCTTTACAAGTACCAGACCTTGGGGCCCGTCCACACACTGGAACAGAGCCTTTACAGATACCAGACCATGGGGCACATCCACACACAGCAACAGAGCCTTAACAGATACCAGACCATGGGGCCCATCCACACACTGGAACAGAGCCTTAACAGATACCAGACCATAAAGCCCATCCAGACACTGAAACAGAGCCTTAACTGATACCAGATCATGAAGCCCATCCACACACTGGAACCGAGCGTTAACAAATACCAGGGCATGGGGCCCATCCAAACAATGGAACAAAGCCTTCAGACATTCCAGACCATGGGGCCCATCCACACACTGGAACAGAGCCTTTACAAGTACCAGACCTTGGGGCCCGTCCACACACTGGAACAGAGCCTTAACAGATACCAGACCATGGAGCCCATCCACACACTGGAACAGAGCTACAGATACCAGATCATGGTGCTCATCCACACACTGGAACTGAACCTTAACAGATACCAGACCATGGGGCCGATCGACACAATGGATCAGAGCCTTAACAGATACCAGACCATGGGCCCCATCCACACACTGGAACAGAGCCTTCTCAGATACCAGACCATAGGGCCCATCCACACGCTGGGACACATCCTTTAGAAATACCAGACCATGGGGCCCATCCACACACAGGAACACTTCCTTTATTAATACCAGACCAAGGGGCCCATCCACACACTGAACCAGAGCGTTAACAGATACCAGACCGTGGTGCCTATCCAAATTCTGGAACATAGCCTTCACAAATACCTGACTAGGGGGCCCATCCACACACTGGAACAGCGCCTTAAAAGATACCAGACCTTGGGGCCCATCAAAACAATGGAACAGAGCCTTTACAGATACCTGGGCATGGGGCCCATTCACAAACTGGCACAGAGCCTTTAAAGATGACAGACTATGGGGCCCATCCAAACATTTGGACAGAATCCTTCCACATAACAGACCATGAGGCCCATCCACCCACTGGGAGAGAGCCTTAACAGATACCAGACCATGGGGCCCGTCCACACACTGGAATAAAGGCTTTACAGATACCAGACAATGGGGCCCGTCCACACACTGGAATAAAGGCTTAACAGATACCATACCATGGGGCCCGTCCACACACTGGAATAGAGGCTTAACAGATACCAGACCATGGGGCCCATCCACACACTGGAACAGAGTCGTGACAGATACCAGACCATGGGGCCCATCCACACACTGGATCAGAGCCTTAACAGATACCTGACTTTGGGCCCCACCCACTCACTGGAACATAGCCTTCTCAGGTACCAGATCATGGGGCCCGTCCACTAACTGGAACAGAACCTTTACAGATACCAGACCATGGGGCCCATCCACACACTGGAATAAAGTCTTCACAGATACCAGACCATGGGGCCCATCCACACACTGTTCCAAAGCCTTAACAGATGCCAGACTATGGGGCCCTTCCACAGACTGGAACAGAGCCTTCAGAGATACCAGACCATGGGGCCCATCCACACACTGGTCCAAAGCCTTTACAGATGCCAGACTATGGGGCCCTTCCACAGACTGGAACAGAGCCTTAACAGATACCAGACCATGGGGCCCATCCACACACTGGTCCAGAGCCTTAACAGATGCCAGACTATGGGGCCCTTCCACAGACTGGAACAGAGCCTTAACAGATACCAGACCATGGGGCCCATCCACACACTGGAACAGAACCTTAACAGATACCAGACCATGGGGCCCATCCACGCACTGGAACAGAGCCTTAACAGATACCAGACCAAGGGACCCATCCACATACTGGAACACATCCTTAAGACATACCAAACCATGGGGCTTTTCCACACAATGGAACAGAGCATTAACAGATACCAGACCATGGTGCCCATCCAAACAATCGAACAGAGCCTTTACAGAAAAAAGGGCATGGGGCCCATCCAAACAATGGAACAGAGCCTTCACAAATACCAGACCATGGGGCCCATCCACACACTGGAACAGAGCCTTCACCGATACCAACCATGGGGCCCATCCCCACACTGGAACAGAGCCTTAACTGATACCAGACCATGGGGCCCATCCACACACTGATACCAGATTATGGGGTCCATCCAAACATTGGGACAGAACTTTAACATATCCTAGACCAAGGGGCCCGTCCACATACTGGAACACATCCTATAGAAATACCACACCATGGGGCCCATCCACACACTGGAACAGAACCTTAACAGATTCCAGACCATGGGGCCCATCCACACACTGGAACAGAGCCTTAACAGATACCAGACCATGGGGCCCATCCACACACTGGAACAGAGCCTTAACAGATACCAGACCAAGGGACCCATCCACATACTGGAACACATCCTTAAGTCATTCCAAACCATGGGGCTTTTCCACACAATGGAACAGAGCATTAACAGATACCAGACCATGGTGCCCATCCAAACAATCGAACAGAGCCTTTACAGATAAAAGGGCATGGGGCCCATCCAAACAATGGAACAGAGCCTTCACAAATACCAGACCATGGGGCCCATCCACACACTGGAACAGAGCCTTCACCGATACCAGACCATGGGGCCCATCCACCCACTGGAACAAAGCCTTAACTGATACCAGACCATGGGGCCCATCCACACACTGGAACAAAGCCTTAACTGATACCAGACCATGGGGCCCATCCAGACACTGGAAAAGAGCCTTCACAGATACCAGACATGGGGACCATCCACACACTGATACCAGATTATTGGGTCCATCCAAACATTGGGACAGAACTTTAACATATCCTAGACCAAGGGGCCCGTCCACATACTGGAACACATCCTATAGAAATACCACACCATGGGGCCCATCCACACACTGGAACAGAGCCTTAACAGATTTCAGATCATGGTGCTTATCCATGCACTGGAACAGAGCCTTAACTGATACCAGACTATGGGGCCCATCCACACGCTCTAACAGTAGGATAGGCTTTAATTAATTCTCGAACCACCATTCTAAGGTTTTGAAGCACTGAAATGGATGTCCACAGAGGTCTGTCATCCATAATGGGCCTGAATGTCAAAACTAATATTCTCAAAATAGCCAAGACAGCAGTAGTGAATTGATGTCAAATTTTATATCTAAATCACACTGGCTTTGTTTTGTTATTCAGGTAACAGAAACATTTGATGGCATATTTAGCTGCAGGCACTCTTGTCAACATTGTCAAAATTAGACAGATGAAAAAAGTCAATTTCATCAGGCCTTATTAATTCAACTAAATATTGCTCTGCTTCAGAATGCAACACTCCCAGAGCCAGAGACTCCATCTGTCATCGCAGGGCACTCAACACTGGTTCCATTCAGTTCCTGGGAGTGCTGACATGTTTATAACACACGGTTGTCGTGTAGTTCATTCAGGTTTCTCAAAGCCTCTGTTTCAGTGAAAATACCACGCTCGATGTCTGGCAGGCAGCTCTCGGTAGTAAAATACAATGGTTTTCCTCGTGTTAACGAATCCCAGACCCATCCACAGACTGGAACTGTGACACAGCCACTGACCGGCTAAAACTTTCAAGGAACAAATTTCCCCTGTAAATGTTATAATCTGTCCCACAGACTGATGCCTGTAATGGGAACCAGTTCTCCTCCCTGCCCTTATGTGGAGCTCTCAGATCTGGCATTACTCACCCCAACACTGGGCCTGGAGCCATTCTGCAGTCAGGAACACCTGACAATCATACAGGCCATCAAACGTAAAACTTGACAAGCAGAGAGGAACATTAAAGTGTTACTGAAATTCATCAAGGGTTCAATCTTATCATTTATTCTGCATCTTTGGAAGGAAGCGTGTGATGTCTGAGTGGCACACGCAGGAGAAATTGCCTTCATCCCAAACAGGCTGTGATTTTTGTTTAGCACAGCACTGAGAAACAGGAAATCAGGAGCGACAGCAATGATTGGAGCGGCTCACGCCGGCCCAGGCCTCCTGTGCTCGTAAATGGGAAGGTTCAAACGGTGAATCTCGAAATGCAAAAACATTTTCAAAAGGACACCAGCACCCCGAAACCCACTGATGAAACCCCAGACACTCCGAGGACAAGGAACTGGACACACTGTAGGTCACATCCTGTCTCCACTGTGATGTCACAGTTAGACCCACTGATACCTCAATGATGTCACTCGATTTTAACGGTGAAAATTACGTGCATTGCAGTGAGATATTTGCTCATCAATGCAAACATCTACCGAGCAGCCCTTATCGTGCACTTAGACATGCACAAAAGTACACATAGTCAGAGAGAAATAAACACACACACACACACACACACACACACACACAAAAACAAAACACATGCATGCACACACACACACACACACACACACAAACAAAACACATGCATGTCTGTGTTTTCATCAACATCCAATCTTACACAAACAATTACTGAGCATCACAACAGTGAAACAAACACAAATCCCATATGTTCACAGTTTCCAGGGCTGCCCTAGTCCTGCACAAAGAGTGTGATTGTATCACAGATTTTTCAATAATTTGTTTACTGGTAACTGCATAAAACTACAGCCCTAAATATGGGTTTGTGAAATATACCATCTGTGTTAAAACCTGTGGAACCTCAGGCCCATTTTAGATTAAAGTGCAGATCCCAAGGTTTCCAACCATCCCAAATATGTTCTGCTGAATTACAGGGAAAATGTGTATAAAATGATGCACAAGATCAAGATGTTTTCTGTTTGATGTAATGCTGCAGCCCTGAGAACATGGTGTCCTGGGTATGAATATTTCTCTTGATGTAAGTGTGGTGTAGATTCAGTATATATGTAATATATGTTTGTGTATGTATATGTAATATATATGAGACATATGTGAGTGTAAGAATATGTATATTTAATGGTAAATGGACTGCATTTATATAGCACTTTCTAGTCACATGATATGACCCCAAAGCGCTATATACAACTATACCTCACAATCACCCTGATGGCAGAGGCTGCCATGCAAGGCGCCACCCTGCTCAAGGACACTTCGATTCCGATTCCTGGGCCGCCCGCTCTACCTCCTGAGCCATGCTGCCCATAATATATATACACTACCGCTCAAAAGTTTGGGATCACTTGGAAATTTTCTTGTTTTCCATGGAAACACACATGAAATTAGTCTGAATAGGAAATATAGCAAATGAACAGAACATGCTGACATTGTCTGAGTTAGAAATAATGATTTTAATGGAAAATGATGAATATGTACTTCAAACTTTAGAATGGCTTTCTCTTCTAAGCACAACAATGGCCTGACGGGTCTCTAAAGGAAGTTCTTTCTTTCTGGCCATTTTGAGCCTGTAAACAAACAAACAACTGCTGATGCTCCAGGCACTAAACCAACCTCAAGAATGCCATGCTTCCTTTTGCACTCCCTTATTAGTTCAATGGTTTTCAACTGTGCTACACATTTGGAGAAGGGTTTTATAATGATCAATTAGCCTAATAAAATGCTTAACTTGGATTAGCAGCCACACCAGGAGATTGATGCAGAGGACTGACAGTTGCTGATAATAGGCCTCTATGCAAAAATGTAGATCATTCTTTGAAAATCATCTGATGAATTTTAATCGTTTGTGAAATGGAAAAAAATGTTTGTGAAATGGAAAAAAATGTTTGTGAAATGCATGAAAATGTATTTTTCTTTGCAAAACAAATAAATTTGCAAGTGATCCCAAACTTTTGAGCAATATGTGACATATATATGTATGCATATGTATGTGTGAGATATATGAGACATATGTGAGTGCATGTGTGTGTATATATATATATATATATATATATATATATATATATATATATATATATATATATATATATATATATAAAACGTATATGTGACATGAGTGTGTATTTGTATATGTAATATATGTGAGACACTGTCCTACAATATATATAAAACGTATATGTGACATGAGTGTGTATTTGTATATGTAATATATATGAGACACTGTCCTACAATATGGAAAAAAGCTTTGCTGACTTAAAACCCAACTTAATTGAAAATTTACAGTTTAAAGGGGCTAATGCCCTCACGTGCACACCTCTCACGTGCACACCTCTCGCGTACACCTCGCGTGCACATCTCTCACGTGCACACCTCTCGCGCACACCTCTCACATGCACACCTCTCGCGCACACCTCGCGTGCACACCTCTCACGTGCACAGCTCTCGTGCACACCTCTCACGTGCACAGCTCTCGCGCACACCTCGCGTGCACACCTCTCACGTGCACAGCTCTCGTGCACACCTCTCACGTGCACAGCCACCAGCTGACTTTGTGCTAAAGAGTCGGAGAGAAGAGAGACAGCTGAGAAAAAACAGTAGGAGAGAAGATGAGAGGTGTAGAGAGTTTGACAGAGAGAGGAAGATGAGAGGTGTAGAGAGTTTGACAGAGAGAAGAAGATGAGAGGTGTAGAGAGTTTGACAGAGAGAGGAAGATGAGAGGGGTAGAGAGTTTGACAGAGAGAGGAAGATGAGAGGTGTAGAGAGTTTGACAGAGAGAGGAAGACGAGAGGTGTAGAGAGTTTGACAGAGAGAAGAAGATGAGAGGGGTAGAGAGTTTTACAGAGAGAGGAAGATGAGAGGGGTAGAGTTTGACAGAGAGAGGAAGATGAGAGGGGTAGAGAGTTTGACAGAGAGAGGAAGATGAGAGGGGTAGAGAGTTTGACAGAGAGAGGAAGATGAGAGGGGTAGAGAGTTTGACAGAGAGAGGAAGATGAGAGGGGTAGAGAGTTTGACAGAGAGAGGAAGATGAGAGGTGTAGAGAGTTTGACAGAGAGAGGAAGATGAGAGGGGTAGAGAGTTTGACAGAGAGAGGAAGATGAGAGGGGTAGAGAGTTTGACAGAGAGAGAAAGATGAGAGGGGTAGAGAGGTGGAGAGAGAGGAAGATGAGATGTGTAGAGAGTTTGACAGAGAGAGGAAGATGAGAGGGGTAGAGAGGTGGAGAAAGAGGAAGATGAGATGTGTAGAGAGTTTGACAGAGAGGAAGATGAGAGGGGTAGAGAGGTGGAGAGAGAGGAAGATGAGAGGTGTAGAGAGTTTGACAGAGAGAAGAAGATGAGAGGTGGAGAGAGCTTGGCAGAGAGAGGAAGATGAGAGGTGGAGAGAGTTTGACAGAGGGAGGAAGATGAGATGTGTAGAGAGTCTGACAGAGAGAGGAAGATGAGAGGTATGGAGAGTTTGACAGAGAGAGGAAGATGAGAGGTATGGAGAGTTTAACATAGAGAGGAAGATGAGATGTGTAGAGAGTCTGACAGAGAGAGGAAGATGAGAGGTATGGAGAGTCTGACAGAGAGAGGAAGATGAGAGGTATGGAGAGTTTAACATAGAGAGGAAGATGAGATGTGTAGAGAGTTTGACATAAAGAGGAAGATGAGATGTGTGGAGAGTGTGACAGAGAGAGGAAGATGAGAGGTATGGAGAGTTTGACAGAGAGAGGAAGATGAGATGTGTAGAGAGTTTGACAGAGAGGAAGATGAGATGTGTAGAGAGTTTGACAGAGAGAGGAAGATGAGAGGTGTAGAGAGGATGAAAGAGAGGAAGATGAGATGTGTGGAGAGTTTGACAGAGGGAAGAAGATGAGATGTGTGGAGAGTTTGAGAGAGGGAGGAAGATGAGAGGGGTAGAGAGTTTGACAGAGAGAGAAAGATGAGAGGTGTAGAGAGGATGAAAGAGAGGAAGATGAGATGTGTGGAGAGTTTGACATAGGGAGGAAGATGAGATGTGTGGAGAGTTTGACAGAGGGAGGAAGATGAGATGTGTGGAGAGTTTGACAGAGGGAGGAAGATGAGATGTGTGGAGAGTTTGACAGAGGGAGGAGGATGAGATGTGTGGAGAGTTTGACAGAGAGGAAGATGAGATGTGTAGAAAGTTTAACGGAGAAAAGAAGATAAGAGGTGTAAAGAGTTTGACAGAGAGAGGAAGATGAGAGTGGAAGATGAAGGCACTGTTAAAAGTAAAGAATGAATAAGGTTGCATGGTGACTATAAACCAGATGGACTCCAGCGATGACAGCAGAGAGTGTTCCTGACATTACAGTAAACCTTGGCCCCAACAAGAGAACAACACCTGCTCAAAACACTTTCTTCTTCTGTGGTCCTTTGAATTTACCCTCTCTCGTTATGCCATGTTTTTTAAAAAACTGGCTTGCAGTTATGTAAAAGCTTTGCTGAAACCATAATAACCAAGTAAAGGAGTTGCCAAAAGTTGGACAATCTTGATACATTAGAAAAAGATTTTAAATTCTTACCTTCTTGTGTTGGGGGCCTGTAATCTGTGCTGTCAGCTACAATCGATATGATCTTCACACCACCATGCGCCCAAAAACCGAAGCCTGAGAGGAGCCGGAGCGCAGAGGCTCTGGAGGGACTGAGAAAGGGTTGTGCAGGAATCTCTCCCTCTCGCCGTCTCTCCGGAGGAGCAGGGGAGTGCGCTCTGATCACTCAAGTATATGGGACACACCCACTGAAGAGGGGAGGGGCAGAGGGAGGGAGCGGGGGAGAGGGGGAGAGGGGGAGAGGGGGGGAGCGGGGGAGAGGGGGAGAGGGGGAGAGGGAGGGAGCGGGGGAGAGGGAGAGAGGGAGAGGGGGAGGGAGCGGGGGAGAGGGGGGGAGCGGGGGAGAGGGGGAGAGGGGGAGGGGGGGAGAGGGGGAGAGAGGGAGGGGGAGGGGGGGAGAGGGAGAGAGGGGGAGAGGGGGGGAGAGGGAGAGGGGAAGAGGGAGTGATGGCGAGACCGTGGGAGAGGGGTAGAGGGAGACGGGACAGGCTGGGACACTAAGCTAATCTCTCAGATAACTACAAACAAAAAGAGAAGAAATGAGTCACCCCTCACCTCATGTCCGCAGCATGAAGCGACTGGAATGCTGCTACTACCCCTGGATGGGATGCTGGTCCATCACTGGTTACCCCACAGCTGTAAGTCAGGTTTTCCTGACAATTTGGCAGGACCCAATTAAATATCTGGATGCAGTGAAGCACCGCAGGAGCGAAGTGTTTTGCCAAAGAACACACCGCGGAAGCCGAGGCAAAAACTCAAACTTACGATTCGATTCCAGGTCAGGTACACTTAACCGCTGAGCTACTGCACCTCACTGAACTGGAAACTGTAAATTGGATTCTGGAGGATGCTGGGGGGAAAAAGTTGAATAATATAGAAAAGTGGTAATCCCAAGACAGACCTCCTGAGACGGCAAGAAGTTCACTCTGGTAATACTGCATCAGTACCTGTCTGTAGGGTATAGATGCTGAACTGCAGCCTCAGAATTACAGGCCCAATTTACTGGCAAACACACATTATAGATTTATCAGTAGGAAAGTGCTGTCTGAGATAAACATTCTATTTCAGTCATTCATTGGACATTAGACGTCCTCAACTGCAAAAAATGTTTCCATGGATGAGTTTTTTTTTCAGAATTTTTTAGGACTTTGAACACAATCAAGGTTTTTCATTCTAAAGGCAAACTGCCCAGCTGCCTGGCAGCTATCTGAGGTGAGAGGATGTGGCCACACCAGAGTCATAATGGGCCTCTGCTGCCATAATGCAGACCTGCGGTGAGCCCCTCTGCAAAACTCATTCTGAAGGTGGGACGGAGTATGTTCTGGAAGATCTGCTGTTTGATTCTACGCTCTATTTTATACAATCTCGCACACACTCACTCACACACATGCACACGCACACTCACACGCACACACACATCCTTGGAGTTATGTCTTTGTCAGGACATTACATTGACTTCAATTCATTCTTCCTGTATCTCTACAGCCTTTCCCTAATCTGAACAATAAGCAATGTATGCCTAATCCAAACCCTTACTCTAACCTTAACCTATCCCTAATTATAACCTTACCCCTAACCCTTACCCTAACCTTAACCTATCCCTAATTCTAACCTTACCCCTAACCCTTACCCTGACCTATCCCTAATTATAACCTGAACTCAAACCCTTACCCTAACCTTAACCTGTCCCTAATTCTAACCTTACTCCAAACCCTTACCCTAACCTTAACCTATCCCTATCTAACCTTACTCCAAATTTAACTAAGTAGTCACAATTTGCCTTTGTAGTTGTGAGAACCGGACAAAAC
>CM056573.1:189777602-189872602 GCA_029721435.1 Gymnothorax reevesii | reverse complement strand
AGCGTTGATCACTGCTCCACACTGCAGCTTTCATCACTGCTCCACACTGCAGCCATGATCAATGCTCCACACTGCAGCTCTGATCTCAGTCCCACACTGCAGCTCTGATCACTGCTTCACACTGCTGCTCTGACCACTGCTCCACAATGCAGCTCTGACCACTGCTCCACACTGCAGCCATGATCAATGCTCCACACTGCAGATCTGATCACAACTCGACTCTGCAGCACTGATCAATGCACCACACTGCTGCTGTGATCACTGCTCTACACTGTAGCTCTGATCACTGCTCCACAATGCTGGTATGATCACTGCTCCACACTGCAGCTATGAGCACTGCTCCACACTGCAGCTTTGATCACTGCTCCACACTGCAGCTCTCATCACTGCTCCACACTGCAGCCATGATCAATGCTCCACACTGCTGCTCTGAACACTGCTCCACACTGCAGCTCAGATCACTGCTCGACAATGCTGCTATAATCACTGCTCCACACTGCAGCCCTGATCACTGCCCCACACTGCTGCTCTGCTCACTGCTCCACACTGCAGCTCTGATCACTGATCCCCACTGCAGCTATGATCACTGCTCCACACTGCAGCTCTGATCACTGATCCACACTGCAGCTATGATCACAGCTCCAAACTGCTGCTCTGACCACTGCTTCACACTGCAGCTCTGATCACTGCTCCACAATGCTGCTCTGACCACTGCTTCACACTGCAGCTCTGATCACTGCTCCACACTGCTGCTCTGATCACTGCTACACACTGCAGCTCTGATCACTGTTCCAAACTGCAGCTCTGATCACTGCTCCACACTGCAGCTCTGATCACTGTTCCACACTGCAGCTCTGATCACTGCTCGACAATGCTGCTATAATCACTGCTCCACACTGCAGCTCTGATCACTGCTCCACACTGCTGCTCTGATCACTGCTACACACTGCAGCTCTGATCACTGTTCCAAACTGCTGCTCTGATCACTGCTCCACACTGCAGCTCTGATCATTGCTCCACTCTGCTGCTCTGACCTCTGTTCCACACTGCTGCTCTGGTCACTGCTCCACACTGAAGCTCTGATCACTGCTCCACACTGATACTCTGATCACTGCTCCACACTGCAGCTCTGATCACTACTTTGCACTGCTGCTCTGATCACTTCTCCATACTGCCGCTCTGATTACTGCTCCAAACTGCTGCTCTGATCACTGCTCCACACTGCAGCTCTGATCATTGCTCCACACTGCTGCTCTGATCACTGCTACACACTTCAGCTCTGATCACTGTTCCACACTGCTGCTCTGATCACTGCTCCACACTGAAGCTCTGATTACTGCTCCATACTGCTACTCTGATCACTGCTCCACACTGCAGCTCCGATCACTACATCGCACTGCTGCTATGATCACTTCTCCACACTGCAGCTCTGATCACTGCTCTACAATGCTGCCCTGATCACTGCTCCACACTGCTGCTCTGTAACCCCACTGCCCCAGTTGAACCCATTTCCCCTTCTTCAAAGCAGTATTAAAACACTTAATGAATGATGATAGTGATAAATATGATGACTATAATCTGACTAGAATTGCGCCAGTGCTCATATTTAAGAAATTATTTCCCGTTTGAGAAGTTGTTCTTAGATTCATGGGTGTGTTAGCCCTGGAATCCTGGGGTGACCTTTAAAATGAGCCGTAAATACAGGGCAGAGTTTTTAAGAGGCTCGCTAACATCAGCGTCATTGAGGAAACAGAGAGAGGGTTTATGAGAGCCGTAAAAATAGAGACAACTAGAAAGCACTCAGAGAATGCAAAACTCCACCAATGAATCTATCGCTAAGTACTGAATAAATCTGGCCGTGGTGACCTTATTTGAATTCAAATCCATCACAAAAAACAATTGTTTCTTCGCCCATGCCCCGTACTTCCACAAAATATCCTTGAAATTAATCGTGAAATTTGAGACAAACAGACAAACTAATTCCTGGCACAATTAAATTCAACAATAATGCATTTATCCTGTCAAAAATTAATTTGCAAGCTATATTCCATCCTTAGTAACTTTGTAAAGCACTTGTAGCCATTACACTTGGACTGACAGCCATTAGTATAAACATTTATTATAAATAAAGCATCATACATTACAGAAACTAACTTTTCCAATATGTCTTTCCACAAAAACAAAGCAAAAAAAAAAAAAAATTCTTGTTGTCTGATCAACTTGAAATTTTGCATGCTTCATATTAGTCAGGGTAGCTATAAAAATCTATTAGAACAAAGTTATAAATGAAACAATATGGCCAACATCAGCCAATCAAATTTCAGCAGCCTTTCGGGCGCTTTCACACGAGGTGCAGTTGTTCCGTACCGTGCCACAGCATGATTGCTCTCCCTCCCCTCTCCCCCTGCTGGTCTGCTTTCATAATAGCAAAGTTGTACCTTGCCTGAGTATGGTTGCTTTTGTCAAAATTCTGATACAGTAGGTGGCAGTATGCTCATCGGTGGTTACTAAGTAGGGAAATGTACACAAAGAAGAAAAAGTCACCAGAATATAACTTTTTCAAAGTGAGAAACTTTTAGAAGGGGAGTTTTGATGTAAATTACTTTGATTGGCCAGATGATCTCACTATAGAGCGGTTCAACAAAGATTCCAATTGGCCAAATGTAGTGCTGTAACAAGTAAAACAATGTAAAATTGCATTTTGACTCAGTGGTTCTAATTTTGCATATTGCATCTCTGTTTGAGGATCAAATAGCATTTCCAATAATCACAATAAATCTTAAATTATTTGGCTGCCAATCAGGTAATAGCTGCTATTTCAAAGACATGGCAGTAACTAATCAGGCTGAAATCTGCAGTAAAATCTGCATTTAAAGTAAACCCAGCACAGCTATGTGCCATGAACTGGGAATTGTCTGATGCACTTATACAATTTGTGTGATCACTGCTTCAAAACTGATGATTACCTCATGTTGCTTGGACCCTGTAATTACCGCTTGTGGTTATACTGTATGCAGTATATATACAGGGTGTATCAAAAACGTTCACACTTTGAAAATGTCACCAAAATTGAAATAACCTAATTTTTCAAAAATCTGTTTTGATATATTGCTAGACCATGCCATGCTCCAATCGACACCTTGTTAATCGCGTCCTGTTCTGCATGAGTGAAAACGGGTTGTTTATTTTCACCAGATTTAAACTGGCTTGCGCACAGAATTGAGAGGGTTAAAAACAAAACAAACGATTGTTGTCAAGTTCAGACATTTTGTTTATTTCTCACCAATTTTCATGAAAATTAGATTAACCCTATGTCCGCTACCAGCCCTCCAACTTCAGACTCAGATTGCCGAAGTTGCCATTTTGAGGCAGGATCCTGCAATGGTCCGACGGTCTATTTATGACATGCTGAGGAGAGCAGAGGTCTGTGTACAAAGGCATGGAGCCCATGTCAAAGACTGAAATTTGAATGCAATGTTCCTTGAACCATGGACTTAAGTACAGTCATGCTGTTCTAAGCATAGAGATATATAATAGAACCAGAGAGAAGGAGGAAGTACCTTTGCTTCAGCCAGTTAGCATGTTTACTTCCTGCTTCCGCATTTCCCAAGGATGCAATTTTGTGGCCAAAAACGTGTGAGCTGCATAGACACCAGTTGAAAAGTACAAATTTTTTTCTTGCCAAATAAAGAGAAAACATTACATTACAGGTTCTTAGCAGACGCTCTTATCCAGAGCGACGTACAAAAGTGCACAGGATCAGTACAGAAGTGCAGAGCTCCTAGGAGACAAGTACAAGTGCTAACAGTAAGTGACAGAACACTTTCCATTCTTACTGATCATTACTGATCTAAACCAATAACAAAAGGACAAGGGTAAGTGAACAAAATGGCAATAAGGTCAAGTGCAACAGAGGCAAGTGCAACAAAGGGGCAGAGTTAAGTGCAAGTGAAAACAAAATAAAATGTATTGGGTATTCCTTTATTATTTTGCGCTTTGTCTGACGCAACTGTTCAATGTTTTCAAGAGGGCCTGTAAAATAAGAACTGATACTTGCTTGATGACGGCTCCTGCACCAGTTTGGGTGTCCAGCTGTCGCTCTGACTGCAGCAGTTCAGCCAATGAGTGTATAGTGCCTGTGCGTCCCGGATTAACAGCGTTGTCGTCACTTCCCCTCATACACATTCGCCAATCCGCACAGACGACACACTTTCTTGGCCATCTGTGCTGTGTAATCAGATTGGCAATCTCATGAAATGGTGCTGGAAATAAGCACCCATGGAACGCCATTTTTTTAGATGGTGTTGGTAAATTCAGTACTTCCTGGGCTGAAGTAGCTAGCCTAGCATCTCCCATTGAGAGTAATAGGGGTGGGACAGAGTGTGCTGACAATAGCAAAATGTGAGTCCGATGTTAGTGGGCTGGTAGCGGACAGAGGGTTAATCTGATTTTCATGAAAATTTTTGAGGAAAAAATTAAATGTCTTAACTTGCCAGCCATTGCGATTGTTTGGTTTTTAACCCTCTCATTTCTGTGCGCAAGCCAGTTTAAATTGGATGAAAAGAAACAATCTGTGTTCACTCAAGCGAAACAGCAGGCGATTAACAAGGTGCCAATAGGAGCATGAGGGCATGATCCATCAATACATCATAACAGATTTTTGGAAAATGATATTATATCAATTTTGGAGACATTTTTCAAAGTGTGTACACTTTTTTTGATACACCCTACCAATCAGTGGCAGCTGGTGAACTGGCGATAGGGGAGGCTCAAAACAATCCCTTAAAATTAATTATTGGTCACAACCTGTTTTCAATCATCCATTTAAATTATCATTACAGAAACTCCGAAAACTCTCTACATTATCAGGTGTGGCCAGTCTCTCTTTTAGTTCAGCTGGAAGTCCTTAAGGTGACTGGGCAACCTAATTTCCCTTTTTGACACCCTCCTCACTGGAGTTGCAATGTCCCCAGTTTTTTGAATCGTTTCTGCACTTCCCGCAGATTCAGCATTCACTGACTCCTCGGACTTCCCCTCCCCAAGTTCCACCTCCTCAGCATCAAGCCAAGATTCTGTTTTATTTTCATCTTGACTCAGCTGAGAAGAGGCACCTTGTTGATTCTCGCTGCATTTTCTGAGTCCCTGGTGGTTAGCGTGAATCTGGTCCACATGTCTTCTCACCATCTTACCATCACCCAGCATCACTCTGTAAGACACTGGTCCTGTCACTGAATCAATGATTCCCGGAATCCATTTTGGCCCAAGACTAAAGTTCTGGGTCAGCACTGAATCTCCGGATTTGAACCAACAACCTTTCGCCTTTTTGTCGTGACCTTTTGTTTGGCCGTCTTGTTTTTGTTTTACTTTACTGCTGAGGCCTGGGTGGATAAAGTCCAGCGTGCAACGCAGCTTCCTTCCCAGCAGCAATTCGGCTGGTGATAGGCCCGTTGTGGTGTGTGGAGTTACTCAGTAGCTGAATAACAGTCTGGCTACTTTAGCTGTCAGTGTAGCCTTAAAAGTTTGCACCCCTCGTTCGGCTAACCCGTTACTGGCTGCGTGATAGGGTGGAGAGGTCACATGACGGATTCCATTTTTACTTAGGAATTCTTTGAACTCTGAACTGACGAAACAAGTGCCATTATCCGAAACCAACAAGTGAGGCAGTCCATGATTACTGAAACTGGTACGTAAGCACTCAATAGTGGTGGCTGAAGTGGCAGAATTGACTGGGTACACATCCATCCATTTCGAGTGTCCATCGATTAGCACGAAAAACATTTTTCCCATGAATGGGCCGGCGTAGTCGACATGTAAACGAACCCAAGGTTTGTCCGGCCAGTCCCAAGGGTGTAATGGAGCTGGCGCAGGGACATTACGGTGCTCTTGACATGTTAAACAGGCTCTGACTGTGTCCTCCACCTCCCTGTCTAACTCAGGCCACCATACATAGCTCCTAGCCAAGGCCTTCATTCGGGACAGTCCCGGGTGGCATTGGTGAAGCTGTCTCATGACCATGGCTTGTCCTGGTTTTGGCACGCTGACTCGTCAGCCCCATAGCACACAGCCATCCTGGAGACTGAGTTCCTGCTTCCTCACCTCGTAAGGCGCCAACTCCTCCCTTTTTTCTTTAGAAGACCAGCCATTCTGTACCATCTCCCTCACCCTCGAGAGCACTGGATCTGTCCATGTTCTCACCTGCTCAGCGGTCACCAGCGTGATGTCCGAGCTCTCCAGCATGAGAGCCCTGTCTTCCGGTCTTTCCTCTCCGGGTTTCTCTGGTAAGGGAAGGCGACTAAGGGCATCTGCATTAGTGTGATACTTCCCTTCTTCATACATGATGGTGTATTCGCAGGCTCTCAAGGTTACCGCCCACCTTTGAATCCGGGGAGAGGCCATTTGTGGTACCGCTCGCATTTCGCTAAAAAGTGACAAGAGAGGCTTGTGATCGGTTACTATTGTGAATTTTCGCCCATATATGTACTTATGGAAGTTTGTCCAGCGTTTTTTTCCAAATATTACTGAAAGTCCCTCTTTATCCAATTGGGAGTAGTTTTTCTCCGCTGCATTTAATGTTCGTGAGGTGAACCCCATGGGTCTCTCTGTTCCATCTGGCATGTGATGGGACAGCACCGCACCTAAACCGTAGGGCGATGCATCGCATGACAGCACAATTTCCTTCTCAGAACATAATGCACAAGTACATCAGCAGACTGCATCATGGCTTTAGACTTTTCAAAAGCAGTTTGCTGTTCTTCACCCCACTGCCATTTTGAGCCTTTTTGTAAAAGCTTATGTACTGGGGCCAGTACCGTAGACAGATTAGGCAAGAACTTATTGTAATAGTTCAGTAGCCCTAAATATGCCTTCAGCTCTGTCACGTTCGAAGGTGTAGGTGTTTCCTTAATAGCGCTTACCTTCTCATGGACCGGGTGCAGTCCAGTTGCATCCACTTTATGACCCAGGAACATTACCTCTCCACTCATGAATAGGCATTTGCTCCTCTTTAGCCTGAGCCCGGCTTCTTGTAATCGGTTCAGCACCCTGGCCAACGTCTGCAGGTGTTCCTGGTCGTCTGCACCTGTCAACAGGATGTCGTCCAGGAAAATGGCCACTCGAGGGATGCCTTGCAGAATTTCCTCCATGGTTCGCTGGAAAATAGCTGGGCTTGAGGAAACACCAAAAGGCAATACTTTATACGTGAATAAGCCTTTATGAGTATTTATTGTCACGTATTTCTTTGTTTCCTCTTCCAGAGGAATCTGGTGATAGGCGTGGCTCAGGTCTAATTTTGTACATTTCTGTCCCCCAGAAAGAGTGGCAAAAAGATCTTCGATTCTAGGAATCAGGTACTGCTCTAATTTGAGCCTGATTTATTGTCAGTTTGTAATCTCCGCAAAGCCTTACTGTGTCATCCGGTTTTAACACCGGGCCTTTTTCCCTCCCAAGGAATTGTACACAGAATGATTCATTACTGTTACCCCACACCCAGAGTCCATTTCAAACTTCATTTTAGTCCCATTGACCATCAGTGCTTTTATGAATGGCTCCTCTGCTGGTACATTGACTTCCTCAATTTTGTCAAGGGTGAACATGACTTCATCGGTGTCAATGTTCTCATTCTCGCTCTCTCCTTGGGTGACATAATTTGCTCCCTGAATTTTCCCATGTTTTCCTGTTTGGGCTCCTCCCCCTTTTTCTTTTACACAGCCCGCTGAGAATTTTGAGCGACATGCTTTTTTAATGCGGCCCACTTTTCCGCACTTGTGGCAAATTTCTTTAATAAATTTACAGTCCGCAGCCTTATGCTGCTCACTGCCACACCTGTAGCAAGCCTTATGTTGCTGCTGTTTAAATTGGGTCTAATTTGTTGACATTTTGTGTACTGCTTGGGGTGCCCTCACATGTGCAGGTTAAAACTCCAGCGACTGTAAGTCTTTTACATCCTTGCTGGCGATTTCAATGGCCTGGGCTATTTTAAGTGCCTTGTCAAAAGATAAATCCGACTCTGACAACAGGCGGCGCTGTATACGATTATCTCCGATTCCACAAACCAATCTGTGCCGCAACATTTCAGACAACTTTTCACCGTAGTTGCAATCATGTGCTAATTTCCTCAACACAGCGACGTATTCCATCACGGATTCACCTGTTTTCCGGTTTCTGTAATTAAATTTGAAGCGTTGGACAATTTCGCTTGGTTTGGGATTAAAATGTTCCTTTAACAGCTTAACTAGCTGGTCGTACGTCTTTTCCCCTGGCTTGGCGGGACTGACAAGGTTCCGAATGAGGCTATAAGTCTGACCACCCACCGAACTGAGCAATATAGCTTTCTGCCGATTTGCATCATCGATTTTATTTGCTTCAAAAAAATTGTCAAGCACTTCGCAATAGTCTTCCCACGTCTGGGTTTGGCTATCGAACGGCACGGTGCTTCCGACCATTGCCGCGGCCATTCTTGCGCAAACATAAAAAGTCCGGTTTATTTCCACTTGCACGTTTTACTCACGTAGCAACTTGTTTAAGTGCGTCAGCCACTTATCTGCCGTCCCAGGAAGCCTCCACTGTACTTTCTCCTCGTCGCCAATTATGTAGAATTTGACATAATGAAAAGAGCAGACGGTAGAAAAAACAAAAACGCAGACCTATATAAATTAGTAAGTGAAAGGATGATCGAGGCTGGCTTTGGGGGCAGGGACGTTGTCCAAGTTTTGAACAAATGGAAACTTTTAAAACAAGAATATAATAATGCGAAAGCCAAAAATAAGACCAGCGGGTCGGATCCCTCCTTGTTCCCCTATTTTGACGACATGGACAAGGTGCTGGGAACGAGATCGATGGCCACCGCTGACATCCACGGCGTGGATGCCGGCTACGAGGTGGAGAACGAGAACGACGATACGTGAAGTTAGCCAACCCTCCTCTTCTGTTTATTGTTAAAGTTACATACACTCAACAAAAATATAAACGCAACACTTTTGTTTTTGCTCCCATTTGTCATGAGATGGACTCAAAGATCTAAAATTCATTCCAGATACACAATATTACCATTATTATATATTAGAACACAGGTGCATTTTATTGATGGCATTTTGAATGCACAGAGATACCGTGATGAGATCCTGAGGCCCATTGTTGTGCCATACATCCATGAACATCACCTCATGTTTCAGCAAGATAATGCACGGCCCCATGTTGCAAGGATCTGTACACAATTCTTGGAAGCTGAAAATGTCCCAGTTCTTGCATGGCCAGCATACTCACCGGACATGTCACCCATTGAGCATGTTTGGGATGTGCTTGACCGGCATATACGACAGCGCATACCAGTTCCCACTAATATCCAGCAACTTTGCACAGCCATTGAAGAGGAGTGGACCAACATTCCACAGGCCACAATTGACAATCTGATAAACTCTATGCGAAGAAGATGTGTTGCACGGCATAAGGCAAATGGTGGTCACACCAGATACTGACTGGTTCTGAGTCCCCAGACCCCCAATAAAGCAAAAACTGCACATTTCAGGGTGGCCTTTTATTGTGGACAGTCTAAGGTACGTCTGTGCACTAATCATGGTGTCTGATGAGCATCTTGATGTGGCACACCTGTGAGGTGGGATGG
Organism: Gymnothorax reevesii; assembly: GCA_029721435.1. Classification (NCBI taxonomy): domain Eukaryota; kingdom Metazoa; phylum Chordata; class Actinopteri; order Anguilliformes; family Muraenidae; genus Gymnothorax; species Gymnothorax reevesii. The sequence continues at coordinate 189,862,983 of CM056573.1, read as the reverse complement.
ATTGTCTCAGCACAGCAAAAGTGCTCACTATCACACATTTAGACAGATTTGTGAACAATGTTTGAGAGAAATGGTAATATTGTGTATCTGGAATGAATTTTAGATCTTTGAGTCCATCTCATGACAAATGGGAGCAAAAACAAAAGTGTTGCGTTTATATTTGTTGAGCATATTAACTGCTATAAGCGTTAACATTAAGGTTACTACTAGCTAGCTAGGTAGAAAATGTCAGCCTACATGTAACCTTTGTTACAACGAACCACTAGTAACGTTACGGCTGCTATTGTACTTCTACTAACGTTACAACTAGGGCCCTCGCTTCGTAGCTGTATAGTGTAGATCGCGAGGTCTCAGATGGGGCTATACAACTACTAGTTAGCTACTATCGCTACAGGGTGAGGGTGGGTGGATGTTAATAATGTAGTTAACATGGTGTTTATCGTATAGTCCAATCCTTGATGAGTAAAAAGCATAAGACTGGTACTGCTGCTTTGCCAAACAAAGCAAAAAAAAAAAAAAATCCAAACATAAAAGCGATTGCTTCCATCTTGGTCAGCTCGATAAGGGAACGTGTTCCTTTGCTATGGTCGTAATGTCGTAGTCAAGGAATTTTGAGCGCCTGCCCCTATCTAACCCTATCCAATCAGAAGCCTTCCTCGCCCCATTGAATTAATAATTTGGAATTAACGTGTTCCATGTGAACACTCATTCTGAATTAACATTTCCCATGTAAACTCGCAACAATTTTTTTTAATTCCGAAGTTTTTATTCGGAATTAAAAATCATCATGTAATGATCGTTCCCTTGGCACTATTTATTTATTTATTTATTTTTTGGTTTTCTGCCAAAGTATTGTTATGGCCCCAATTTCTTATTACATTTACAACATAACAGCAGCAGCAACAGCAAGGGATGACAGACACAGTTTTAAAACTCAAACACATTTAATTAAACAGACAAAGACAACAACAACTAAATAACAGCTAAGACCAAGATCGATTATCAAGAAAAAAAGAAATAATTACAGTCCCTTGTTTTGGTGGGGTTTCCTGGTGATGTGCTGGGTGAAAAACAATCCACAACAGACTGCACAGGTCTTGAACAGAATTAAAGGTCTGGTCACGTATCCTTCTTCTTGCAATTTCTCCTACTACTTTACTGTCTCAATTCTTTTCCTTATATACTCTTTTGCAGACCCCACCCACATTTAGACCTCTTTTTTTTAATTTTCTGAGACTTGCCCCAGACATGTCCAGGACATGTCTAAACATGACTCCAGTCTGAGCTTAACAAAAAAAAAGGTAAATACTGCCATCTAGTGGCCTATATTCACATTACAGTATTGACAGCTGAATTAATATGGAGAGGTAGACGCTATTTAAGATTCACTGAAATATGTGGAGCTATTTCATTCATGGAGAGAAATGAGCAATGTGTGTACATTTGGGCATGTGTGTGCGTGTGTGTTTGTGTGCGCGTGTGTGCATGCGCACGTGTGTATGAATACAGGCCTGCACTGTCTATATCTTTTAACAATATGTTGAAATCTTGTCCAGCCATGATTTATATTGATGTGGCTGTTTATTTGGAGAGTATGTGGTAAGTGATTGCGCAAAAATGGCATCCATGAGAGAGCTGCAAGGCAAGAACCCCTGCAGACCAAAAAGAACACAAAGGCTCATCTCACATTTGCCAAAAAAAAACCATCTTGACGACCTCCTGGACTTCTGGAATAATATTCTGCGGACTGATGAGTCAAAGCTGGAACTTTTCGGAGGACAAGGGTCATTTTACATTTGGTGTAAAACTAACAGCATTCCTCAAGAAGTGCATCATACCAACAATCAAACACGCTGGTGTTAGCAAGATGGACTGGGGCTGGGTAACTTGTCACAACGGATGGAACCATGAATTCTGCTCTCTACAGAAAATACTGAAGGAGAATGTGTGGCCATCAGTTTGTCAACTAAAAGTCAGGTGTGTTATGATTCTGCCATGTCCTTGCCATGTCTGTATATTTGTTTTATTGTTTATTTGACTCTCTGCCATGCCAGACCATTCTTTGGCTTATGTATTGTGATTTGGTAGATTTGATTTGTTAGTATATTGTCTTAGTTTACTTTTCCATGTTTTGCTTTTTGCCATATTCAGATTCCGGTTCATGTTTTCCAGTTTGCATGGCACTTTGTCTCCCCCGTCTGGTCTCTCGTCTCGCCTGCACTTACAGCCCCAGTCTTGTGTTTCACTCTTCGGGTGATTTATTGGATTCTGGTTTTCAAACTTCCTTCCGATCTTGTTTGCTGGCTTCACTCTACTTTTCTATCTACTAACAATACTTACAGTTGGTTATTTTCTCTAGAGATTACGAACAACAACTAACCTTGTATATAATGCTAAGTTACTAACGAGCACCAAGGATTTGTATAGTTGCACTTACTAGTTGATTAACAAGCTCTTAGCACTCGCCCTGTTCTAGTCTCCGCCTCTTTGCTCTCCCTGATTACCTTTGCCGCATTTTCTGTGAAAGCTCACACCTGATCACGCTGTCCTGTTTCTCATTATCTATGCACGTTAGAAACTCCGTGACTGGAGCCGTATGTTTGTTTATAGGAATGTCTCGTGTTCCCTGTCCGCGTTTTGGCTTTGGCCAATTCCATGTGATTAGGTTCTTCCTCATGTGCCTTCCCCTTGTAATCAGTCTGACTACCTGCACCTGTGATTCTCCCCTTGTGATCTTCCCTAAAGTGTTTATTAGGTGTCTTCTCACGGTCAAAACTCCTCCACAATGATGAAAAAGACTTATCGTAAACATTGTAGTTGTTGCCGCCAAGGGTGACACAACTAGTTATTAGGTTTGGGGAGCAATTTTTTTTTCCTTTTTACATGGGTGACATAGGTTTTGAATAATTCTGTACTATCAATAAATGAAATGATCACTTCAAAGCTGCATTTTGTATTTACTCACATTGTCTTTGTCACATTAAAATTATTTGGGAGATCTGAAATATTTAATTATGACAAGGCAAAAATAGAAGAAATTAGGAAGGAGGCCAATACTTTTTCACGGCACTGTATGTGGAAATGCTGTATTTTAATGGACTATATTCACTGAAAAAAGTGATTTTGACTCCTAGTAAATGTTCCTTATATTAATTAAGCATATTTTAACAGAAATAGTTGTGTTATTTAACTCCACTTAAAAAATATAAGTAATTTCAAATAGTCAACATAATAAAAATATCTAGCTTCAGATAAAAATATTTTGTGCAACCACTTACCTTAAAAAAATTCTGTTCATTCAACAAAACATTTTTTTCAGTGTTGATGTGGCTATTGATTTAGAGTGTGTGGCATATTTTAAGAATATGCGTTTATATGGTCTCCAGTGCGGGTCTGCATACTACAAGTTCGATTGTCCATTCCCCAAGCGTGATATTTCCAGCCGTGTGTGTGTGCATGCGCGTTGCCTCTTTCAGCTCTCCCGCACACACAGCAGACAGAGTCGGGCGTGTGTGTGGCGCGCTGCGGAGCAGGAGGACGAGGTTTCGTCTGTCGCTTTAACGAGCCGTACACGTGCTCTCAATCGACCTCACCCCGTGCGGTGCGGTTGCTAACTGCGCATTCCCCTGTGGAGCGATCGACAAGCCGCAGCGGCGACGAGATTTCAGTCTGATGCGGGAGCGCTAGGACTCAGCTGAGCCCGATCGCAGTGTGGTGCCGAAACCCAATTACGCTCGCAACTGCACAAAAACTCTTTAATCAAATGCATCCATAAATGTCGTACAACTCCGAAATTAAGTCAATTCACGGGACGAAGAAATGGAACATAATCAACAGCAATATCAGAGCAGAACTCTCAGCGAGGATTCTCTGAAGCGGAGCACGGAGTCAAATTCTGCTTTCAGGACTGGATTTGCTCTCTGACCTGCACAGGAAGTGATGGAATTCCTGTCCAAAAATCCCTCAGGAAGCAAACAGCGGGTTTTGCAATTGGGAAACCATCCTGGAAAAGAGAATGGGAGGGGGGCGAGAGAGAGTGAGGGAGAGAGAGGGAGGAATTACTTCTTTCCAGGATTTAGCAGTGTCTTAGCCAGTAAAGAATGGATTTGGGATCTGTTGAACTGTTCATTTGATCCCAAAAAAGTACAGAAATTAAAATTCTGGTTTCTTGAAATTATTTGAGTTACTGTACTTGATAGGAAACAGAATACACTGTATATATTTTAAACACAACATGCGCAGGTAACATGAGTGCCATTATCCATGAAGCAGAACTCTTTTGTTTTCTATTGACTTTGCATCAAATATGAATCAAAACTTTAATTTCACTCTCATTTTCTTTCTCGCTGTTTTATACTGAAAATGTAGTCAACAGAGGAATAATATCAAGTCGTTTGCCATACATTACAGTAAAACTCAGTGACATTCTTTGTCTGGGGTATGGAAGCAGGAACATCATTACTGGACCCACGGCGTGGCGGATGGTAATGGCGATGAGACTGAGAGAGGGATGTATCCCTGTGGATGAGGATTATGGGTCGCCTGCTGAAGCGGCTGAATTCTCTGCAGGGACCTCTGCCAGATACGAAAGCATTCAGAGCCCTGCACACTGATACTGAGCTGTGTCCCTCCAGCGCCGTCTGTCTGTCTGTCTGTTTCTCTGCACACTTATATGGAGCTGTGTCCCTCCAGAACCGTCTGTGTGTCTGTCTGTCTGCACACTTATACTGAGCTGTCTCCCTCCAGCGCCATCTGTCTGTCTGTCTGTCTGTCTGAACACTTATACTGAGCTGTCTCCCTCTAGCACTATCTGTTCGTTTTTCTTGTCAGTTTCGCGATCAGTCTATTTGACCATCTGTTAGTTCTTTCATTTGCTCTACTGTACATCCATCCATCTGTCTGTTTGTCTGTCTGTCTCTCTTTTCATTTGATAAACAGCTTGTCAGTCCCTCTTTCTGAATTTGTGTCCATGCATTTGTCTGTGTGCCCATATGCATACCTAAGTATGAGCAGAATGTGTGTGTGAATCTGTGCGCATGGGTGTGTTTCTATTTCTGTCTCTGTGTTTATGTGCATTTGTGAGTTCACTTGCGTGCATAACTTTTTTAAATGCAAGTGAGTGTGTATTTATGTGCTCACTTGTCTGAGCACTTTTATGTGTTTGTGAGTGTGTGCGTGTGTTCACGTGAGGGTGTGTGCGAGCGAGTGCATGTGTGTCAATGTTTGGGCGTGTTTGAATGAGTCTACGTGTGTATGTGTGCTTTGACATGACCGTGTTCATGTGTGTATCTATGTTTTTGTAGGAGTACACGTACCGTATGTCACTTTGTGTATGTATGTCACTTTGTGTTCGCTTTTGTCCTTGTGTGAGTGAGCGTGTGTGTGTTTCTGTGTGTGGACATGATGTTGTCCTTGTGTGAATGAGTGTGTGTGTGTTTCTGTGTGTGGACATGATGTTGTCCTTGTGTGAGTGAGCGTGTGTGTGTTTCTGTGTGTGGACTTGATGTTGTCCTTGTGTGAGTGAGTGTGTGTGTGTTTCTGTGTGTGGACTTGATGTTGTCCTTGTGTGAGTGAGTGTGTGTGTGTTTCTGTGTGTGGACATGATGTTGTCCTTGTGTGAGGGAGTGTGTGTGTGTTTCTGTGTGTGGACATGATGTTGTCCTTGAGTGAGTGGGCGTGTGAGAGTTTCTGTGTGTGGACATGATGTTGTGCTTGTGTGAGTGAGTGTGTGTGTGGTTCTGTGTGGGGACATGATGTTGTCCTTGAGTGAGTGAGTGTGTGTGTGTTTCTGTGTGTGGACATGATGTTGTCCTTGAGTGAGTGAGCGTGTGTGTGTTTCTGTGTGTGGACATGATGTTGTCCTTGAGTGAGTGAGCGTGTGTGTGTTTCTTTGTCTGGACATGATGTTGTCCTTGAGTGAGTGAGCGTGTGTGTGTTTCTTTGTGTGGACATGATGTTGTCCTTGAGTGAGTGAGCGTGTGTGTGTTTCTGTGTGTGGACATGATGTTGTCCTTGAGTGAGTGAGCGTGTGTGTGTTTCTGTGTGTGGACATGATGTTGTCCTTGAGTGAGTGAGCGTGTGTGTGTTTCTGTGTGTGGACATGATGTTGTCCGTGTGCATGTGTGCGAATACAGGGCAGAACTACAGTCGGCTCATTATGACTCGATTGCAGGTCCCTGCAGAACGAGTGACTGAAACAGCCCACCCTGCGGTGAGCTCAGAGTGGCGGGGCCTTGAGCGGGGCCGTAATGACGAAACCAATGTCACACAGACCTACAAACCTTTCAGTGCAGTGGGCTGAGCCAAGCGGGGCTCCCCCCAGGGAAGCCTGGCTTACATCATCATCCACGGCATGCTTGTCAACACGGCCATGTCTGTCCCGCCCACATTTCCACCAGACATGCCTCCGTATGAGGTGAGTGCTGTTTCCTGTTTCCGTGACAACAATCAGTGGCGTTTTGCCCTGGAATGGGTGTTACCCCTTTCCAGCAGATGTCTTACGTGAGCATGTGCATGAGCGCCTTCTCTGAGGCCTGTGGGACCGTGTCTTTATGAGGGGAACTTTTCCACAGACGGCAAAACATCTCCAACCGGATTTATTTTAGCAAGCTCAGGTCATGTCAGTGTGGAGCACTAATAACTCAGAATTGTTGGACTTCTTCAATGCCCCTTCGCATTTCTTCCCACATCTTGGTGAAAAAATCTGACTCAGTGGACAGATATACACAAATGTTTGAGACCAAATCAGCGAAAGACAAAGATTTACACAAAAATCAAACCACTTCAGTGTAACATTATCAAAACTTTATTGGTATAGCCCTGTTTTATTATTCCTTGCCACAGTAGTGTTACCAGTAGTGTTACAATAATTAGGCTGTTGTTTTTCAAAATGCTACTACTTTGCCAGTTTACGATTGCTAACTAGTTAGCAACAACCTATAGGCATTATCTCCTCTTTTGTTTCCAGAGGCGGGCGGTGGACGGACAACTGGGGGGGTGGGAAACATCCCTTGAAACGGATGAGATTAGTGACCCGATTTCAATCATTGTTTCTTGGTCAACATGTTAGTTTCCCTTATAATGAAATGTTTAGGCGAGTGAATAATAAATTCTCTAAAATGTTTAATTCACATGCCTTAATAGGCAACTTTTCACAAAAAAACCACTGTGGATTTCCCGCGTTAAATGTTGTCACATCCTTAGCAAGTCGTCACACCTGTGCGTAATGATCGTTTCATTGAAAAAGTTTGAAATGCGCTCTTTTTTACGTTCAACTGGTGTGTTTGATTTATCTTTTTAACAAAGACAATTAGCTACACCTGAGAGGGGAGAGTTCAGGTGTCTTTTACCAGGGAAATTGACTGAAAACAGATCAAGACTGTCAAGCAGTTTAAAGACATGTTTATCGCCCTCCTTGTTCTCTGTCCACCGCCCACCACTGCTTGTTTCCCTGGCGAATAACTGCTCAAAGCCTCCTTTGTTTCCCTATCGCTTCACTTCAGCAGCCAATCCTGTGAATAATAGTGTGTTGGGCTCCTTAAGTTGCGCTGTGGAAAGTAATTGGGGAGTTATCGGTCATTTCCCCCAAAGTGGGCGTGGTTTACTGAGAATGACGCAATGAGCTCTGTCACTGTTTTGGTCTCTCAGGATAATGCAAGCATCTGATCGACAATCACAGATCCCTACTCTTCTGAGATGTCTCCAAATTCTGTTTTGTGATGTCACAAAACCTGAGCTATTTGATGCCACAGGAGTCCTCATGTTATGTCACAGAACGAGTGACGCACAGGGGGAAGTACTAACAGACTGAACTGTTGGGGATTTACACATATCTGCATTCTGTGCCAAAATGACATTTCATTCTACAATTTGGATTCAATACAGGACTCATCTTATTCACAAGAAAAGGATTTCCAGTTAAACCACAAAGGAGTGCGACAAGGATTTGGAGATGAAATGAAAGCACTGTGTGTATCAACAAATGAGAGAGAAATTATTCATCAATTATACAGCAAACTGACAAATAGATGACATGGTCCATGTGAGTTGTTTTCTGTTGTTATTACGTAGATTTCTTGGCTTAGTGGAAACAAATCATTAGACAGCTCAAATTAAACTTGTGACTGCACTAAAAGTCTTGATCTCTGTACATTGAAATGATGAATTGAAGTGCCACTTATTTTCATTCCTTCTAATCTAATCTATGATACAAGATCTTTTTTTCGTTCTATTAAAGTTACACCATTATTTTGGGCTGAATTACATTACATTAACCCATTTATGCCTAGCGTCCTCACATGAGGACTGTTAAGAAAAAGTGTCCTGTTTGAATGACTATTAGCGTGGTATTTTGAAGTATAATAACATAAAAAGTAAAAAAAGAAAATTCAGGCATAAATGGGTTAAACAAATCACTTGTAAATTACATTCTCCAATTAACGCGACTAAGAAAGCTCTGAATCTAAGTTAATAATAAGCAAACCTCGGCTCCTACTTTACTTCTGCGCTTGAAATAACAAAATAACTACGCATTAAGACCTGTGAAAGACCAAATGAGATGAAGCGCAGCCTGAAAGTTCCCACCGATATCGAAGTATGTTGCACGTGCTACATTATCAGTGACACGAACTGCACTTTTCCCAGCAGACCTCAGCCGTAAAGACCTGATGGAGAGGAAGCCAAACTACATATATAACCTATATCCAGGAAACCTATAATATAACATATATAACCTATATTCAGGAAACCTATAATATAACATATATAACCTATATTCAGGAAACCTATAATATAACATATATAACCTATATCCAGGAAACCTATAATATAACATATATAACCTATATCCAGGAAACCTATAATATAACATATATAACCTATATTCAGGAAACCTATAATATAACATATATAACCTATATTCAGGAAACCTATAATATAACATATATAACCTATATCCAGGAAACCTATAATATAACATATATAACCTATATCCAGGAAACCTATAATATAACATATATAACCTATATCCAGGAAACCTATAATATAACATATATAACTTATATTCAGGAAACCTATAATATAACATATATAACCTATATCCAGGAAACCTATAATATAACATATATATAACCTATATCCAGGAAACCTATAATATAACATATATATAACCTATATCCAGGAAACCTATAATATAACATATATAACCTATATCCAGGAAACCTATAATATAACATATATAACCTATATCCAGGAAACCTATAATATAACATATATAACCTATATCCAGGAAACCTATAATATAACATATATAACCTATATCCAGGAAACCTATAATATAACATATATAACTTATATTCAGGAAACCTATAATATAACATATATAACCTATATCCAGGAAACCTATAATATAACATATATATAACCTATATCCAGGAAACCTATAATATAACATATATATAACCTATATCCAGGAAACCTATAATATAACATATATAACCTATATCCAGGAAACCTATAATATAACATATATAACCTATATCCAGGAAACAGTTTTGAAAGGAGGGGAGTAGATGGGGGCGGTGTTGCATGCCAAGTGGTAGAACTGCAATGTCTTTGAGCACACAGGAAAGGTTGAAGGAGAAAGAATGATTGACAAATATATTAAACAACAAGTCTACATGGTCTACATCCCCTGCCAATCGTGTGCTTCTTATTTTTGACCTCCATCAAGGCTACACACCAAATTTGGTTGTCCTATCTGTAATAGTTTCTGAGAAAAGTTGTCTCCTTTCTCTCGGACGGACGGACGGACGCACACAGGCATGGACGGAGGCCAAACCTATATCCCCCTCACACTTTGTGTTGGCGGAGGATAAAAAGCGACAAAACTGTAAGAAAATTAGATTTTGATTCCAGCCTTTAATTCCCCACTGTGACGTCACACAACTGCGGTCTGCAGGCGTTGGGTTTGTTCCAGCACTCGAGAGAGTTACCTGCAGGAATAGAGGAAGACCTCAGGCGCGGAGTAGCAGGCGAAACGATTGCACAAAATAAACAATGAGCACACAAGCAAAGAACGATGGCTGTGAGAAACACAAAGATACGCTTTCGCACTCCTGAACGGGAGAGAGAGACAATTCCAAAACCGCAGTAAGAAGTAGGGAGACGCGGAGACGCAGCTCATTCTGCACCAGCTCAGAAAGGGAAGAGTCTGACCAACAAAGGAAAACTAACCAAAGCAGGAACTAAATAATGAGGTGAGATGAGAACTGAACCAATGAAAGGGCTGAACTCGTAAAAGAATGATTGGTGCGAGCAGCGGGAAAGTGAGCTGGCAGGCAGCCCCGAGGGCCTCAGGTGGCGCTTGTCACAGAGAGCTTCATCTAAGTCACTGCTTGAAATCGAATAATATTTTCTGCACGGACAGATTCCTAATTCCTTAGATATGGCCTGGAAGTATTGAAGACCTTGTCTGGCATAAGTGCAGTCAAATTCTCCAAGCACCACAGATGTCTTTTCCGAAGTTCTTGTCAATTAATATAATAATCTCTGATCATATGCACACGTAGCACCTTTTCAAAACAGAGTTTACAAAGTGCTTTGACAGACAGCAAAGCAGAACAATCATAAAACAATAGAGTGGAAGGCCAAACACGAGGACTACAGAATAAGGCAAAAACAAAGGATGGTTAAGACAGGAAAACAAAAGCAAATATAGAGACAACAACAGCAGCAAAGACGACTTCACACAAGTCCATAAAAATGAATTTTAAGAAGGGATTTAAGGGAAGCCACTGATTCTGCGGGTCTTATCTTCTCCGGCAGGTAGTTCTAAAGCTGAGGGGTCCAGATGGCAAAAGTTCGGTCACCTTTAGATTTAAGTGTTGACTTTGGAAAGGCCAGAAGGGCCCTACCCGAGGATCGAAGGCAGCGAACTGGCTCATAGGGGGGTTAAAATTTCTCTAATGAAGTTTAGGGCCAGACTCACACTTGCTTTACAAATAATCAGGAAAACCTTAAATCAATTCTAAATCAAACAGGGAGCCAGTAAAGAGAGGCCAGGTTTGGAGTGATGTGATGTCACCTGTTAAAACCAGTAAGAAGCCGAGCTGCTGCGTTCTAGTTGGACGAGTTTGAGGTGAGTGAGTAACTTTCGGTTTATGCCGAAAAGTTGTTTTCCTTTTGGTTGCTATAAAACAGCGGCCTGAGGGAATTAACTCAAACTCAGATGACAGGATGTGGTCCTGTTGGGAAACCAAACCTTTAGCTTTTTGGACCACCTGCCTCTCCCAGGGAGAACACAAATCTCTTCGCTGGACTCATATTATTCTGGAACAGATCTTCACAATATTTTTAAGGCTGTTCTTGTGTTTAACAGCAAGACTCCCAAACTAGAAAATAAAAGAAAAAGTTAAAATACTTTCAATAAAGCACTGCTAAAAATACCTCAGATTTCGTTACAAACATTAAGAGTTTGAATTCGCTGTCGACCCCACTTCACAATATGTTCAGTGTTTACATCAAACTTCAATCTGGAGTCTAACACAATTCCTTAATATTTGTATGTGTCAACAATGTCAACATTTTTACCACGGATGGAGCTTGGTTTTGGATTCTCATAGTTTTTCCCGAAAATCAATAACAAGCTGTTTTGTTTTTGACATGTTAAAGACAAGGAGCTTTTCATTACATCGGTCCTGCAGATTTCTTCTTTACAACATCAGAAGGATTCAACCTCACCTGACCAACTACTCAACCCAGCTCCTAACCCAAGCCACCGTGACGCTTGATGTGAATTGTATCTTGTCCAGTCATCTTCGACAAGGACCGGAGTCTGAGCCTGCAGCTCTACTGCAGCGTAATGAAGCTGCTGTGAGGACTGGAGTCTGAGACCGCAGCTCTAATGCAGCGTGATAAAGCTGCTGTGAGGACTAGAGTCTGAGACCACAGCTCTACGGCAGCGTAATAAAGCTGCTGTGAGGACTGGAGTCTGAGACTGCAGCTCTAATGCAGCGTGATAAAGCTGCTGTGAGGACTGGAGTCTGAGACCGCAGCTCTAATGCAGCGAAATAAAGCTGCTGTGTGGACAGGAGTCTGAGACTGCAGCTCTAATGCAGCATGATAAAGCTGCTGTGAGGACTGGAGTCTGAGACCGCAGCTCTAATGCAGCGTAATGAAGCTGCTGTGAGGACTGGAGTCTGAGACCGCAGCTCTAATGCAGCGTAATAAAGCTGCTGTGAGGACTGGAGTCTGAGACTGCAGCTCTAATGCAGCGTGATAAAGCTGCTGTGTGGACAGGAGTCTGAGACTGCAGCTCTAATGCAGCGTGATAAAGCTGCTGTGAGGACTGGAGTCTGAGACCGCAGCTCTAATGCAGCGTAATAAAGCTGCTGTGAGGACTGGAGTCTGAGACTGCAGCTCTAATGCAGCGTGATAAAGCTGCTGTGAGGACTGGAGTCTGAGACCGCAGCTCTAATGCAGCGAAATAAAGCTGCTGTGTGGACAGGAGTCTGAGACTGCAGCTCTAATGCAGCATGATAAAGCTGCTGTGAGGACTGGAGTCTGAGACCGCAGCTCTAATGCAGCGTGATAAAGCTGCTGTGTGGACAGGAGTCTGAGACTGCAGCTCTAATGCAGCATGATAAAGCTGCTGTGAGGACTGGAGTCTGAGACTGCAGCTCTAATGCAGCGTGATAAAGCTGCTGTGTGGACAGGAGTCTGAGACTGCAGCTCTAATGCAGCGTGATAAAGCTGCTGTGAGGACTGGAGTCTGAGACCGCAGCTCTAATGCAGCGTGATAAAGCTGCTGTGAGGACTGGAGTCTGAGACTGCAGCTCTAATGCAGCGTGATAAAGCTGCTGTGTGGACAGGAGTCTGAGACTGCAGCTCTAATGCAGCGTAATAAAGCTGCTGTGAGGACTGGAGTCTGAGACTGCAGCTCTACTGCAGTGTAATAAAGCTGCTGTGAGGACTGGAGTCTGAGACTGCAGCTCTACTGCAGTGTAATAAAGCTGCTGTGTGGACAGGAGTCTGAGACTGCAGCTCTAATGCAGCATGATAAAGCTGCTGTGAGGACTGGAGTCTGAGACTGCAGCTCTAATGCAGCGTGATAAAGCTGCTGTGTGGACAGGAGTCTGAGACTGCAGCTCTAATGCAGCGTGATAAAGCTGCTGTGAGGACTGGAGTCTGAGACTGCAGCTCTAATGCAGCGTAATAAAGCTGCTGTGAGGACTGGAGTCTGAGACCGCAGCTCTAATACAGCGTAATAAAGCTGCTGTGAGGACTGGAGTCTGAGACCGCAGCTCTAATGCAGCGTGATAAAGCTGCTGTGAGGACTGGAGTCAGAACGCAGCTCTACTGCAGCGTAATAAAGCTGCTGTGAGGACTGGAGTCTGAGACTGCAGCTCTAATGCAGCGTAATAAAGCTGCTGTGAGGACTGGAGTCTGAGACTGCAGCTCTACTGCAGTGTAATAAAGCTGCTGTGAGGACTGGAGTCTGAGACTGCAGCTCTACTGCAGTGTAATAAAGCTGCTGTGAGGACTGGAGTCTGAGACTGCAGCTCTACTGCAGTGTAATAAAGCTGCTGTGAGGACTGGAGTCTGATAACGCAGCTCTACTGCAGCGTAATAAAGCTGCTGTGAGGACTGGAGTCTGAGACTGCAGCTCTACTGCAGCGTAATAAAGCTGCTGTGAGGACCGGAGTCTGAGACTGCAGCTCTAATGCAGCGTAATAAAGCTGCTGTGAGGACTGGAGTCTGAGACCGCAGCTCTAATGCAGCATGATAAAGCTGCTGTGAGGACTGGAGTCTGAGACCGCAGCTCTAATGCAGCGTGATAAAGCTGCTGTGAGGACTGGGGTCTCAGACTGCAGCTCTTATGCTGCATAATAAAGCTGCTGTGAGGACTGGAGTCTGAGACTGCAGCTCTACTGCAGTGTAATAAAGCTGCTGTGAGGACTGGAGTCTGAGACTGCAGCTCTAATGCAGTGTAATAAAGCTGCTGTGAGGACTGGAGTCTGAGACTGCAGCTCTAATGCAGCGTAATAAAGCTGCTGTGAGGACTGGAGTCTGAGACTGCAGCTCTACTGCAGTGTAATAAAGCTGCTGTGAGGACTGGAGTCTGAGACTGCAGCTCTAATGCAGCGTAATAAAGCTGCTGTGAGGACTGGAGTCTGAGACTGCAGCTCTAATGCAGCGTAATAAAGCTGCTGTGAGGACTGGAGTCTGAGACCGCAGCTCTAATGCAGCGTAATAAAGCTGCTGTGAGGACTGGAGTCTGAGACCGCAGCTCTAATGCAGCGTAATAAAGCTGCTGTGAGGACTGGAGTCTGAGACTGCAGCTCTAATGCAGCGTAATAAAGCTGCTGTGAGGACTGGAGTCTGAGAACGCAGCTCTAATGCAGCTTAATAAAGCTGCTGTGAGGACTGGAGTCTGAGACCGCAGCTCTAATGCAGCGTAATAAAGCTGCTGTGAGGACTGGAGTCTGAGACTGCAGCTCTAATGCAGCGTGATAAAGCTGCTGTGAGGACTGGAGTCTGAGACCGCAGCTCTAATACAGCGTGATAAAGCTGCTGTGAGGACTGGAGTCTGAGACCGCAGCTCTAATGCAGCGTGATAAAGCTGCTGTGAGGACTGGAGTCTGAGAACGCAGCTCTACTGCAGCGTGATAAAGCTGCTGTGAGGACTGGAGTCTGAGACTGCAGCTCTAATGCAGCGTAATAAAGCTGCTGTGAGGACTGGAGTCTGAGACTGCAGCTCTAATGCAGCGTGATAAAGCTGCTGTGAGGACTGGAGTCTGAGACTGCAGCTCTAATGCAGCGTAATAAAGCTGCTGTGAGGACTGGAGTCTGAGACTGCAGCTCTAATGCAGCGTAATAAAGCTGCTGTGAGGACTGGAGTCTGAGACCGCAGCTCTAATGCAGCGTAATAAAGCTGCTGTGATGCCCTTGCTCTTGCTGTGTCGATCTTGTGCTTTCAAGCTAAGTCATGTGCAGCAGGAGTGAGGCATTCTGCACATGAACAGATGATAAATATCTTTTACGTCCATCAGAATATTTCATAAGTCTACATCATAGTGTTTGTTTTCTATGTTTTCTTTATTTTTATTGTCATGTTGTCTTTAACATTTCACGCAGCCATTTTGGCCAAGTCTCTCTTGAAACAGAGGTCAATGATTTCAATGGGACAACCTGGTAAAACATAAGGAACAAAGTTGCTCTAAGCCTGTGATAAGAGGAGGCTCCACGCAATAACTCCTCGGATAATATGAGCAGCTCTTGTCTTTTTTCAAAAACTTTACTCAAACATTGCTATCATAACAATATTATTATTATTATTATTAGTAGTAGTAGTAGTATTAGTCGTAGTAACAGTAATAGTACTATTATATTGTAGTTGAATAATAGTAGTTCTACAGTAGAGCATCTCCCTGTCCTCGCTGGTAATATATAACATCATGATAATGTTGCTGCCGTGTAGTGGCACCAGTAAAACACTGGGTTGATGGCGCCACCACGACGCAGGGCCCCGCACGGCGCGCAGACTCAGGAGTCTCACTGAGCTGTAATCGAATGCCAGCGATGAATGACGAGGAAGCGGAGCTGCAACCCAAAGGTTGTTTTAGATTCCCAGCAGGGCTGCTGTGAGCCCTTGAATGACATGCTTAGCTCGGATTGCTTCAGCATATATTCTACGGTACAAGTGGATTTGAGTGAAAGAATGTTGCTGTGTGAGCCAGACTCGATAAGCGCGTTTGCATAATGTAATGCCGCGGATACAACAGCACGGACATGCGGTGAATTTTAACAGTCCGCTCACAGACCTAAAGGGTGCTGGCTGCCCCCTAGTGGTCAGTATTTTTCTTACAAATGATTTCGCAATCAAGCCGTTGAAAATACTGCAGTTCCATCATTTAGAAAAAAAAAACAACAACAAACATTCTGCATGACTGCGATGAAAAAATATTTATATATATGTATATATTATGAATATATAACTCAACAGCATTTATTTACCTCAACTGATATTTTTATTGGGGCCTGATGTCGAAAGAACCGGAGGACAAGGAGATGAAATCTACACCAACCTGGGATAAACTTCCACTTTGTTCCACTTGGTGTCCCTGTTGATTCATCCATGAACGAAGCTGAATCCGCCTTGACCCGTGAAAAATGATGTACCGACGAAGAGGGGAGAGAAAACTGCGACGCTTATCAAGCTCAAGCTGTGAGACCAAAGACGTTCTGCATTGGTTTGGTCCTCTGGGTGTTCTATCCTGGCTGTGACTGACTGATCAGCGCAACGCACTCTTCGCTCTCACGCCTATGTGCGCTCCGGTTAATGGCCGTCCCGCAGAAAAAAGCGCTAAAAACGCTGCACTCGCCCCAGAGGCACAGCTGCCAGTCAGATACCACTCAGCGTAACATCAGGTCGCCGAGCATCCGAGCCCACGCACCCGAAGAGGTCATTATGGAAGGCAGTTATTGAATAATAAGGGTATAAAACACAGACGGTGGGCTCGCTGCGAGCCAGATCAGGTGATGTTGCACGCTACACCGACTTCACGAACCCTTAAATAGGCTGGGCTGGTTACGATGATATGCTGCGCTTAGCAGCGTGTGTTGAAGCGATGGGATCAGGTGACTGACAGCTTATGATGACTATCGCCGTAACGGAGGCTCGTTAGGAAGGGATGTCAGCATGCAGAATATGCTCTCTTAGCGTTAGTAAAATGTTTTATCGATGATTAAAAGCTGCTGGGAATCTTTAGGCCCACTACCTGTTGCCTTAAAAAACTGCCCATCAATTGCATTGAAAAAATTGTCATTGATATTGGTTTAATCCTGGCATAATTTGCCATTTAAGTAACTAAGCACTGTGACGGATACAACAGTGTGTGATGAACCTTTTCATTCTGCTATCTTGATACAAGTTCCTATCTTCAAGATACATTCTCAGCCTAATGATGTTCGTAACATGCTCTTAATTTTGGGGTGTTTTACTACCTCAATGTAAATATAGGGGGGCAGAAAGGGGCTTGATGCCTACAGCAGTATCCAATCAGCAAGAGGCAGGGACACGCCTTGAGAAATCACAGGGAATGCCCTGCCCACCATTCGGTCAAAGCTCTGGGCAATTTAGAGACTCCAATTACTGTAAGTATCATTGTGGGAGGAAATTGGAAAGTCTGGAGGAATCTGGTGTGAACATAAAAGATCCATGTGAACTCCACACCAAGAGACCCCAGCTGGACTAAAAACCAGCATCCATTCGGCTTTGAGTGCCACCCTCGACACCACCCCTCCCTGATACACACACACACACACATGTGGATTCCTTCTTTTACACTGAGAATCCGCTCAGGGAACACATGCTTATTCTGAGAGGATCATGCTTCCTGCAGTGTGAAGGCCATTTTTCAGACCTCTGCTCATACAGCAGTGGAAAGGGAATGTAGTGCTGGGCTGGCGGAAAAATCCTATGTGGTCAAGCAAAAATAGGACAACTGCTCCCCTTATAAAAGGGCTGCATCAATGTACAGGTGAGAGAGAGAGAATGTCGCTACCTGGATAAAAGAGCTGCATCAGTGCACAGGTGAGAGAGAGGGAATGTCCCTTCCTGGATAAAAGGGCTGCATCAGTGTACAGGTGAGAGAGAGAGTGTCGCTCCCTGTATAAAAGGGCTGCATCAGTGCACAGGTGAGAGGGAGAGAATGTCGCTTCCTGGATAAAAGAGCTCCATCAGCTGGGTTGCTGGATCCAGCAAGAACGTCTACTACACAGAGCTACTATGGCTACGTTTCAATATCATCAATGATTTGCTCTCACTGGGTTGCGTTCAGTTCAGTTCAGTTCAGAAAAGATCGAGACTAATGACTAACTAACTTTAGCAATAGCCATATTGGTCATCTTGCTCGTCACTCTTCTGTGTGGATAGCCCACTAAAGTCCACACTGTAACGTGTAAAGAATGAATGAGGACTCATTTGACCGATGTACTGTCTCAATTACATTTCATATTGACATAATGGCTGTGCTAATGTTGGAACGGTTTCCACAGCGTCTCAGCATAAAGCCAGAGAAACGGACTAATAATGCACTGCTAATGTTGGCAACGAAGAGCCTCGGTTTTTATTTCTCAAGTTGTTACCCAGTCAATTCGATGACACGCCTGCATACGCACTAACGTGCCGTGAACGAACATACACAACGTTATTCAACTGCAGAGAATATTTGAAATGTCCGTGCCTACATGAAATAGAATTAAGTTCGCCAAACTTAGCTGAATCTTACCCGCCCAGGAGAAAATTAGCAACTTCAGCGTTGGTCTTCAAATTCTTCTCTGCTTTCAGCCGTCTCCATCTTTCAAAGGCATGTCTTATACAGACCCTTGTTTTGTTTCTGACTCTGTCACGACGTATTTTGGAATCATAATGAGGCCTTTTAGGTTCAGTAACGTCAGAAATTTGTGCACCGAAACGCTGGTAGCTGCAGCTCCGTGGTAACTGGCAACCTGGATTCCGAAATGCTACTGACTTTGTGATTGGGAGATGCTGTAGGTGGAGGGCGGCGTGTAATGTGAATATAGGCCACTGGATGGCAGTATTTACCTTTTTTTTCTTCAGCTCAGACTGGAGCTTTGTTTGGACATGTCCTGGACATGTCTGGGGCAAGTCTCAGAAAATTAAAAAAAAGAGGTCTAAATGTGGGTGGGGTCTGCAAAAGAGTATATAAGGAAAAGAATTGAGACAGTAAAGTAGTAGGAGAAATTGCAAGAAGATGACCAGACCTGCCATTCTGTTCAAGACCTGTGACGTTTCTTTTGTGGATTTCTTTGCCTGTGTTTGAGCATTTTCATTATCCAGGACATCACCAAGCCACCCCACAAAAAGGGACTGTAAATATTTCTTTTTTTTTTCTATTCAATCTTGGTCAGTTTAGTTAGTTGTTGTGTTTAATTAAATGTGTTTAAGTTTTTAAAACTGTGTCTGTCATCCCTTGCTGTTGCTGTTGTGTTGTAGATTGTAATAAGAAATTGGGGCCATAACAGGCGCAACAGGCCAAAACACAAAATGACAACATAAACATTAGTTGTGGGCTGCAACTTCGTTTTTGTCATGAGAATATTCTGGCTGGACTACTGTTGTCAGTGATATAAGTACTTGGATTAACATCATTCCTTAATGTCTGGCGATATATCAGGGCCATTTCATGATTAATCAACATGCATGTCTTACATGCTGCTCCTTTAAGATGATTACAGATGCTCACAGGTTTGTTTATCTAAGATCCAGTCTGTAAGTTGTGCTTTAAAAGTCCTAAATGACAGACACTCTCTGATGTTGATGGTTAGCCTGTTCCATTCCAAACATCCCTGAACTGATTACACGTTTTGGGCAAATGTTACACGTCTAAATTGCACCTCACAGTCCCCTCTTGTGGCAGCTCTGGTCCCTATGCTCCTATCTGGCTGTATTTTTATGAACTCTTCCAGGGGCGGCGGGTATAGTCCGTGTAGGGATTTGTAGATCACACATACATGTCTAAAAAGCTTAAAATAGTTAAAACTAAAAAGGTTATATTTTTCTAGGATGTTGCAGTGATGATATGGATGTGTTCTTTTCTCAAGTACCTTTAGGGCTCTCTTATAAAGTCGTTCAATTAGTCTGAGAGTCGTGACACCTGTGAAGGACCAATTTGAGAAGCAGTAGTTGATGTGAGACAAAATCATACAATGCAGGTACACCTTAGCTCCACTGATTGTTAAGAAAGGTCTTATTTGTTTAAAATTCAGCAAATTAAACTTAGTGTTTGAGATCTTCTTGATATGAGTTTGAAATGTTACGGTTGGGTCCAGTGTCACCCCGAGGAACTTAAACTGTTTTACTAGTTCAAGTTCCTCACTCCCTGCTTCTACTGACTTCTTGGAAAAAACTATCTTTTTGGTGTTAACAAGCAAACATGAGTCAAGTAGCCAGTCTTGAATCCTGGTCAACACAGATGTCAGGACAAGTGCAGCCTCTTTGGGGGTTTTGACTTGAGATACAATAACCACATCATCTGCATACATCTGGGAATGTACAGTACAACACACATCTGGCAAATCATTTATGTATGGTGAGAACAGTAATGGACCTAAAACATAACCCTGTGGTATTCCGACTGGACAGTTTCGGTAGGCAGATTTGACACCAGCAACACTCATTAATGTTCAAACTGATAAACTTTATTGTTTTTCTTTTTTGGAAATTTTCATTTGTTTTGAATTTTATGCCTGCAACATGTCCCAAATAAGCTGAGACAAGGGCAACAAAAGACTGGGATAGTTGAGGAATGCTCAGAAAACACCTGTTTGGAACATTCCACAGGTGAACAGATTAATTGAAAACAGGTGAGTGTCAAGATTAGGGCAAGTTGAGACGCACTGTTCCAGGGGCAGAGTGAGATCTCACACATGCAGGACAGGGTTGGGACGCACTGTTCCAGAGGCAGAGAGAGATCTCACACATGCAGGACAGGGTTGGGACGCACTGTACCAGGGGCAGAGAGAGAGATCTCACACATGCAGGAGAGGGTTGGGACACACTGTTCCAGGGGCAGAAAGAGAGATCTCACACATGCAGGACAAGGTTGGGAAGCACTGTTCCAGGGGCAGAGTGAGATCTCACACATGCAGGAAAGGGTTGGGACACACTGTTCCAGAGGCAGAGTGAGATCTCACACATGCAGGAAAGGGTTGGGACACACTGTTCCAGAGGCAGAGTGAGATCTCACACAGGCAGGACAGTGTTGGGATGCACTGTTCCAGAGGCAGAGAGAGATCTCACACATGCAGGACAAGGTTGGGACACACTGTTCTAGGGGCAGAGAGAGAGATCTCACACATGCAGGAAAGGGTTGGGACACACTGTTCCAGGGGCAGAGAGAGAGATCTCACACATGCAGGACAAGGTTGGGACACACTGTTCTAGGGGCAGAGAGAGAGATCTCACACATGCAGGAAAGGGTTGGGAAACACTGTTCCAGGGGCAGAGAGAGAGATCTCACACATGCAGGAAAGGGTTGGGACACACTTTTCCAGAGGCAGAGAGAGATCTCACACATGCAGGAAAGGGTTGGGACACACTGTTCCAGAGGCAGAGAGAGATCTCACACATGCAGGACAGTGTTGGGACACACTGTTCCAGTGGCAGAATGAGAGATCTCACACATGCAGGAAAGGGTTGGGACACACTGTTCCAGGGGCAGAGAGAGAGATCTCACACATGCAGGAAAGGGTTGGGACACACTGTTCCAGAGGCGGAGAGAGATCTCACACAGGCAGGACAGTGTTGGGACATACTGTTCCAGACGCAGAGAGAAAGATCTCACACATGCAGGAAAGGGTTGGGACACACGGTTCCAGAGGCAGAGAGAGATCTCACACATGCAGGACAGTGTTGGGACACACTGTTCCAGGGGCAGAGAGAGATCACACACATGCAGGACAAGGTTGGGACACACTGTTCCAGAGGCAGAGAGAGATCTCACACATGCAGGAAAGGGTTGGGACACACTGTTCCAGGGGCAGAGAGAGATCTCACACATGCAGGACAGTGTTGGGACACACTGTTCCAGGGGCAGAGAGAGATCTCACACATGCAGGACAGTGTTGGGACACACTGTTCCAGGGGCAGAGAGAAATCTCACACATGCAGGAAAGGGTTGGGACACACTGGTCCAGAGGCAGAGTGAGATCTCACACATGCAGGACAGTGTTGGGACACACTGTTCCAGGGGCAGAAAGAGATCTCACACATGCAGGACAAGGTTGGGACACACTTCCAGGGGCAGAGAGAGATCTCACACATGCAGGAAAGGGTTGGGACACACTGTTCCAGGGGCAGAGTGAGATCTCACACATGCAGGACAAGGTTGGGACGCACTGTTCCAGAGGCAGAGAGAGATCTCACATATGCAGGACAAGGTTGGGACACACTGTTCCAGGGGCAGAGAGAGAGATCTCACACATGCAGGAAAGGGTTGGGACACACTGTTCCAGGGGCAGAGAGAGAGATCTCACACATGCAGGACAAGGTTGGGACGCACTGTTCCAGAGGCAGAGAGAGATCTCACACATGCAGGACAGGGTTGGGACCACTATTCCAGGGGCAGAGAGAGAGATCTCACACATGCAGGAAAGGGTTGGGACACACTGTTCCAGGGGCAGAGAGAGATCTTATACATGCAGGACAAGGTTGGGACACACTGTTCCAGGGGCAGAGAGAGATCTCACACAGTCAGGACAAGGTTGGAACACACTGTTCCAGGGGCAGAGAGAGATCTCACACATGCAGGAAAGGGTTGGGACACACTGTTCCAGAGGCAGAATGAGATCTCACACATGCAGGACAGTGTTGGGACACACTGTTCCAGAGGCAGTGAGAGATCTCACACATGCAGGAAAGGTTTGGGACACACTGTTCCAGAGGCAGAATGAGATCTCACACATGCAGGAAAGGGTTGGGACACACTGTTCCAGGGGCAGAGAGAGAGATCTCACACATGCAGGAAAGGGTTGGGACACACTGTTCCAGGGGCAGAGTGAGATCTCACACATGCAGGACAAGGTTGGGACGCACTGTTCCAGGGGCAGAGAGAGATCTCACACATGCAGGACAAGGTTGGGACACACTGTTCCAGGGGCAGAGAGAGAGATCTCACACATGCAGGAAAGGGTTGGGACACACTGTTCCAGAGGCAGAGTGAGATCTCACACATGCAGGACAGTGTTGGGACACACTGTTCCAGAGGCAGAGAGAGATCTCACACATGCTGGAAAGGGTTGGGACACACTGTTCCAGGGGCACAGAGAGATCTCACACATGCAGGACAAGGTTGCGACGCACTGTTCCAGAGGCAGAGTGAGATCTCACAAATGCAGGACAGGGTTGGGACGCACTATTCCAGGGGCAGAGAGAGAGATCTCACACATGCAGGAAAGGGTTGGGACACACTGTTCCAGGGGCAGAGAGAGATCTCACACATGCAGGAAAGTGTTGGGACGCACTGTTCCAGGGGCAGAGAGAGATCTCACACATGCAGGACAAGGTTGGGACGCACTGTTCCAGGGGCAGAGAGAGGTCTCACACATGCAGGACAGGGTTGGGACGCACTGTTCCAGGGGCAGAGAGAGATCTCACACATGCAGGACAGGGTTGGGACGCACTGTTCCAGGGGCAGAGAGAGATCTCACACATGCAGGACAAGGTTGGGACGCACTGTTCCAGGGGCAGAAAGAGATCTCACACATGCAGGACAAGGTTGGGACCCACTGTTCCAGAGGCAGAGAGAGATCTCACACATGCAGGGAAGGGTTGAGATACACTGTTCCAGAGGCAGAGAGAGATCTCACACATGCAGGAAAGGGTAGGGACGCACTGTTCCAGAGGCAGAGAGATATCTCACACATGCAGGAAAGGGTTGGGACGCACTGTTCCAGGGGCAGAGAGAGATGTCACACATGCAGGAAAGGATTGGGACGCACTGTTCCAGGGGCAGAGAGAGATCTCACACATGCAGGACAAGGTTGGGACGCACTGTTCCAGAGGCAGAGTAAGATCTCACACATGCAGGAAAGGGTTGGGACACACTGTTCCAGAGGCAGAATGAGATCTCACACATGCAGGACAGTGTTGGGACACACTGTTCCAGAGGCAGTGAGAGATCTCACATATGCAGGAAAGGTTTGGGACACACTGTTCCAGAGGCAGAATGAGATCTCACACATGCAGGAAAGGGTTGGGACACGCTGTTCCAAGGGCAGAGAGAGAGATCTCACACATGCAGGAAAGGGTTGGGACACACTGTTCCAGGGGCAGAGTGAGATCTCACACATGCAGGACAAGGTTGGGACGCACTGTTCCAGGGGCAGAGAGAGATCTCACACATGCAGGACAAGGTTGGGACACACTGTTCCAGGGGCAGAGAGAGAGATCTCACACATGCAGGAAAGGGTTGGGACACACTGTTCCAGAGGCAGAGTGAGATCTCACACATGCAGGACAGTGTTGGGACACACTGTTCCAGGGGCAGAAAGAGAGATCTCACACATGCAGGACAAGGTTGGGAAGCACTGTTCCAGGGGCAGAGTGAGATCTCACACATGCAGGAAAGGGTTGGGACACACTGTTCCAGACGCAGAGTGAGATCTCACACATGCAGGAAAGGGTTGGGACACACTGTTCCAGAGGCAGAGTGAGATCTCACACAGGCAGGACAGTGTTGGGATGCACTGTTCCAGAGGCAGAGAGAGATCTCACACATGCAGGACAAGGTTGGGACACACTGTTCTAGGGGCAGAGAGAGAGATCTCACACATGCAGGAAAGGGTTGGGACACACTGTTCCAGGGGCAGAGAGAGAGATCTCACACATGCAGGACAAGGTTGGGACACACTGTTCTAGGGGCAGAGAGAGAGATCTCACACATGCAGGAAAGGGTTGGGAAACACTGTTCCAGGGGCAGAGAGAGAGATCTCACACATGCAGGAAAGGGTTGGGACACACTTTTCCAGAGGCAGAGAGAGATCTCACACATGCAGGAAAGGGTTGGGACACACTGTTCCAGAGGCAGAGAGAGATCTCACACATGCAGGACAGTGTTGGGACACACTGTTCCAGTGGCAGAATGAGAGATCTCACACATGCAGGAAAGGGTTGGGACACACTGTTCCAGGGGCAGAGAGAGAGATCTCACACATGCAGGAAAGGGTTGGGACACACTGTTCCAGAGGCGGAGAGAGATCTCACACAGGCAGGACAGTGTTGGGACATACTGTTCCAGACGCAGAGAGAAAGATCTCACACATGCAGGAAAGGGTTGGGACACACTGGTCCAGGGGCAGAGAGAGAGATCTCACACATGCAGGAAAGGGTTGGGACACACGGTTCCAGAGGCAGAGAGAGATCTCACACATGCAGGACAGTGTTGGGACACACTGTTCCAGGGGCAGAGAGAGATCACACACATGCAGGACAAGGTTGGGACACACTGTTCCAGAGGCAGAGAGAGATCTCACACATGCAGGAAAGGGTTGGGACACACTGTTCCAGGGGCAGAGAGAGATCTCACACATGCAGGACAGTGTTGGGACACACTGTTCCAGGGGCAGAGAGAGATCTCACACATGCAGGACAGTGTTGGGACACACTGTTCCAGGGGCAGAGAGAAATCTCACACATGCAGGAAAGGGTTGGGACACACTGGTCCAGAGGCAGAGTGAGATCTCACACATGCAGGACAGTGTTGGGACACACTGTTCCAGGGGCAGAAAGAGATCTCACACATGCAGGACAAGGTTGGGACACACTTCCAGGGGCAGAGAGAGATCTCACACATGCAGGAAAGGGTTGGGACACACTGTTCCAGGGGCAGAGTGAGATCTCACACATGCAGGACAAGGTTGGGACGCACTGTTCCAGAGGCAGAGAGAGATCTCACACATGCAGAACAAGGTTGGGACACACTGTTCCAGGGGCAGAGAGAGAGATCTCACACATGCAGGAAAGGGTTGGGACACACTGTTCCAGGGGCAGAGAGAGAGATCTCACACATGCAGGACAAGGTTGGGACGCACAGTTCCAGAGGCAGAGAGAGATCTCACACATGCAGGACAGGGTTGGGACCACTATTCCAGGGGCAGAGAGAGAGATCTCACACATGCAGGAAAGGGTTGGGACACACTGTTCCAGGGGCAGAGAGAGATCTTATACATGCAGGACAAGGTTGGGACACACTGTTCCAGGGGCAGAGAGAGATCTCACACAGTCAGGACAAGGTTGGAACACACTGTTCCAGGGGCAGAGAGAGATCTCACACATGCAGGAAAGGGTTGGGACACACTGTTCCAGAGGCAGAATGAGATCTCACACATGCAGGACAGTGTTGGGACACACTGTTCCAGAGGCAGTGAGAGATCTCACACATGCAGGAAAGGTTTGGGACACACTGTTCCAGAGGCAGAATGAGATCTCACACATGCAGGAAAGGGTTGGGACACACTGTTCCAGGGGCAGAGAGAGAGATCTCACACATGCAGGAAAGGGTTGGGACACACTGTTCCAGGGGCAGAGTGAGATCTCACACATGCAGGACAAGGTTGGGACGCACTGTTCCAGGGGCAGAGAGAGATCTCACACATGCAGGACAAGGTTGGGACACACTGTTCCAGGGGCAGAGAGAGAGATCTCACACATGCAGGAAAGGGTTGGGACACACTGTTCCAGAGGCAGAGTGAGATCTCACACATGCAGGACAGTGTTGGGACACACTGTTCCAGAGGCAGAGAGAGATCTCACACATGCTGGAAAGGGTTGGGACACACTGTTCCAGGGGCACAGAGAGATCTCACACATGCAGGACAAGGTTGCGACGCACTGTTCCAGAGGCAGAGTGAGATCTCACACATGCAGGACAGGGTTGGGACGCACTATTCCAGGGGCAGAGAGAGAGATCTCACACATGCAGGAAAGGGTTGGGACACACTGTTCCAGGGGCAGAGAGAGATCTCACACATGCAGGAAAGTGTTGGGACGCACTGTTCCAGGGGCAGAGAGAGATCTCACACATGCAGGACAAGGTTGGGACGCACTGTTCCAGGGGCAGAGAGAGGTCTCACACATGCAGGACAGGGTTGGGACGCACTGTTCCAGGGGCAGAGAGAGATCTCACACATGCAGGACAGGGTTGGGACGCACTGTTCCAGGGGCAGAGAGAGATCTCACACATGCAGGACAAGGTTGGGACGCACTGTTCCAGGGGCAGAAAGAGATCTCACACATGCAGGACAAGGTTGGGACCCACTGTTCCAGAGGCAGAGAGAGATCTCACACATGCAGGAAAGGGTTGAGATACACTGTTCCAGAGGCAGAGAGAGATCTCACACATGCAGGAAAGGGTAGGGACGCACTGTTCCAGAGGCAGAGAGATATCTCACACATGCAGGAAAGGGTTGGGACGCACTGTTCCAGGGGCAGAGAGAGATGTCACACATGCAGGAAAGGATTGGGACGCACTGTTCCAGGGGCAGAGAGAGATCTCACACATGCAGGACAAGGTTGGGACGCACTGTTCCAGAGGCAGAGTAAGATCTCACACATGCAGGAAAGGGTTGGGACACACTGTTCCAGAGGCAGAATGAGATCTCACACATGCAGGACAGTGTTGGGACACACTGTTCCAGAGGCAGTGAGAGATCTCACATATGCAGGAAAGGTTTGGGACACACTGTTCCAGAGGCAGAATGAGATCTCACACATGCAGGAAAGGGTTGGGACACGCTGTTCCAAGGGCAGAGAGAGAGATCTCACACATGCAGGAAAGGGTTGGGACACACTGTTCCAGGGGCAGAGTGAGATCTCACACATGCAGGACAAGGTTGGGACGCACTGTTCCAGGGGCAGAGAGAGATCTCACACATGCAGGACAAGGTTGGGACACACTGTTCCAGGGGCAGAGAGAGAGATCTCACACATGCAGGAAAGGGTTGGGACACACTGTTCCAGAGGCAGAGTGAGATCTCACACATGCAGGACAGTGTTGGGACACACTGTTCCAGAGGCAGAGAGAGATCTCACACATGCTGGAAAGGGTTGGGACACACTGTTCCAGGGGCACAGAGAGATCTCACACATGCAGGACAAGGTTGCGACGCACTGTTCCAGAGGCAGAGTGAGATCTCACACATGCAGGACAGGGTTGGGACGCACTATTCCAGGGGCAGAGAGAGAGATCTCACACATGCAGGAAAGGGTTGGGACACACTGTTCCAGGGGCAGAGAGAGATCTCACACATGCAGGAAAGTGTTGGGACGCACTGTTCCAGGGGCAGAGAGAGATCTCACACATGCAGGACAAGGTTGGGACGCACTGTTCCAGGGGCAGAGAGAGGTCTCACACATGCAGGACAAGGTTGGGACGCACTGTTCCAGGGGCAGAGAGAGATCTTATACATGCAGGAAAGGGTTGGGACACACTGGTCCAGAGGCAGAGTGAGATCTCACACATGCAGGACAGTGTTGGGACACACTGTTCCAGGGGCAGAAAGAGATCTCACACATGCAGGACAAGGTTGGGACACACTTCCAGGGGCAGAGAGAGATCTCACACATGCAGGAAAGG
Organism: Gymnothorax reevesii; assembly: GCA_029721435.1. Taxonomy (NCBI): domain Eukaryota; kingdom Metazoa; phylum Chordata; class Actinopteri; order Anguilliformes; family Muraenidae; genus Gymnothorax; species Gymnothorax reevesii. The sequence goes on along the minus strand of CM056573.1, from coordinate 189,834,826 downwards.
GTTGGGACACACTGTTCCAGGGGCAGAGTGAGATCTCACACATGCAGGACAAGGTTGGGACGCACTGTTCCAGAGGCAGAGAGAGATCTCACACATGCAGGACAAGGTTGGGACACACTGTTCCAGGGGCAGAGAGAGAGATCTCACACATGCAGGAAAGGGTTGGGACACACTGTTCCAGGGGCAGAGAGAGATCTCACACATGCAGGACAAGGTTGGGACGCACAGTTCCAGAGGCAGAGAGAGATCTCACACATGCAGGACAGGGTTGGGACCACTATTCCAGGGGCAGAGAGAGAGATCTCACACATGCAGGAAAGGGTTGGGACACACTGTTCCAGGGGCAGAGAGAGATCTTATACATGCAGGACAAGGTTGGGACACACTGTTCCAGGGGCAGAGAGAGATCTCACACAGTCAGGACAAGGTTGGAACACACTGTTCCAGGGGCAGAGAGAGATCTCACACATGCAGGAAAGGGTTGGGACACACTGTTCCAGAGGCAGAATGAGATCTCACACATGCAGGACAGTGTTGGGACACACTGTTCCAGAGGCAGTGAGAGATCTCACACATGCAGGAAAGGTTTGGGACACACTGTTCCAGAGGCAGAATGAGATCTCACACATGCAGGAAAGGGTTGGGACACACTGTTCCAGGGGCAGAGAGAGAGATCTCACACATGCAGGAAAGGGTTGGGACACACTGTTCCAGGGGCAGAGTGAGATCTCACACATGCAGGACAAGGTTGGGACGCACTGTTCCAGGGGCAGAGAGAGATCTCACACATGCAGGACAAGGTTGGGACACACTGTTCCAGGGGCAGAGAGAGAGATCTCACACATGCAGGAAAGGGTTGGGACACACTGTTCCAGAGGCAGAGTGAGATCTCACACATGCAGGACAGTGTTGGGACACACTGTTCCAGAGGCAGAGAGAGATCTCACACATGCTGGAAAGGGTTGGGACACACTGTTCCAGGGGCACAGAGAGATCTCACACATGCAGGACAAGGTTGCGACGCACTGTTCCAGAGGCAGAGTGAGATCTCACACATGCAGGACAGGGTTGGGACGCACTATTCCAGGGGCAGAGAGAGAGATCTCACACATGCAGGAAAGGGTTGGGACACACTGTTCCAGGGGCAGAGAGAGATCTCACACATGCAGGAAAGTGTTGGGACGCACTGTTCCAGGGGCAGAGAGAGATCTCACACATGCAGGACAAGGTTGGGACGCACTGTTCCAGGGGCAGAGAGAGGTCTCACGCATGCAGGACAGGGTTGGGACGCACTGTTCCAGGGGCAGAGAGAGATCTCACACATGCAGGACAGGGTTGGGACGCACTGTTCCAGGGGCAGAGAGAGATCTCACACATGCAGGACAAGGTTGGGACGCACTGTTCCAGGGGCAGAAAGAGATCTCACACATGCAGGACAAGGTTGGGACCCACTGTTCCAGAGGCAGAGAGAGATCTCACACATGCAGGAAAGGGTTGAGATACACTGTTCCAGAGGCAGAGAGAGATCTCACACATGCAGGAAAGGGTAGGGACGCACTGTTCCAGAGGCAGAGAGATATCTCACACATGCAGGAAAGGGTTGGGACGCACTGTTCCAGGGGCAGAGAGAGATGTCACACATGCAGGAAAGGATTGGGACGCACTGTTCCAGGGGCAGAGAGAGATCTCACACATGCAGGACAAGGTTGGGACGCACTGTTCCAGAGGCAGAGTAAGATCTCACACATGCAGGAAAGGGTTGGGACACACTGTTCCAGAGGCAGAATGAGATCTCACACATGCAGGACAGTGTTGGGACACACTGTTCCAGAGGCAGTGAGAGATCTCACATATGCAGGAAAGGTTTGGGACACACTGTTCCAGAGGCAGAATGAGATCTCACACATGCAGGAAAGGGTTGGGACACGCTGTTCCAAGGGCAGAGAGAGAGATCTCACACATGCAGGAAAGGGTTGGGACACACTGTTCCAGGGGCAGAGTGAGATCTCACACATGCAGGACAAGGTTGGGACGCACTGTTCCAGGGGCAGAGAGAGATCTCACACATGCAGGACAAGGTTGGGACACACTGTTCCAGGGGCAGAGAGAGAGATCTCACACATGCAGGAAAGGGTTGGGACACACTGTTCCAGAGGCAGAGTGAGATCTCACACATGCAGGACAGTGTTGGGACACACTGTTCCAGAGGCAGAGAGAGATCTCACACATGCTGGAAAGGGTTGGGACACACTGTTCCAGGGGCACAGAGAGATCTCACACATGCAGGACAAGGTTGCGACGCACTGTTCCAGAGGCAGAGTGAGATCTCACACATGCAGGACAGGGTTGGGACGCACTATTCCAGGGGCAGAGAGAGAGATCTCACACATGCAGGAAAGGGTTGGGACACACTGTTCCAGGGGCAGAGAGAGATCTCACACATGCAGGAAAGTGTTGGGACGCACTGTTCCAGGGGCAGAGAGAGATCTCACACATGCAGGACAAGGTTGGGACGCACTGTTCCAGGGGCAGAGAGAGGTCTCACACATGCAGGACAAGGTTGGGACGCACCGTTCCAGGGGCAGAGAGAGATCTCACACATGCAGGACAGGGTTGGGACGCACTGTTCCAGGGGCAGAGAGAGATCTCACACATGCAGGACAAGGTTGGGACGCACTGTTCCAGGGGCAGAAAGAGATCTCACACATGCAGGACAAGGTTGGGACCCACTGTTCCAGAGGCAGAGAGAGATCTCACACATGCAGGAAAGGGTTGGGATACACTGTTCCAGAGGCAGAGAGAGATCTCACACATGCAGGAAAGGGTAGGAACGCACTGTTCCAGAGGCAGAGAGATATCTCACACATGCAGGAAAGGGTTGGGACGCACTGTTCCAGGGGCAGAGAGAGATGTCACACATGCAGGAAAGGATTGGGACGCACTGTTCCAGGGGCAGAGAGAGATCTCACACATGCAGGAAAGGGTTGTGACGCACTGTTCCAGGGGCAGAGAGAGATTTTACACATTCAGGACAGTGTTGGGACGCCCTGTTCCAGAGGCAGAGAGAGATCTCACACATGCAGGACAAGGTTTTGACGCACTGTTCCAGAGGCAGAGTGAGATCTCACACATGCAGGAAAGGGTTGGGACACACTGTTCCAGGGGCAGAGAGCGATCTCACACATGCAGGAAAGGGTTGGGACGCACTGTTCCAGGGGCAGAGAGAGATTTTACACATGGAGGACAAGGTTGGGACGCACTGTTCCAGAGGCAGAGAGAGATCTCACACATGCAGGACAAGGTTGGGACGCACTGTTCCAGAGGCAGAGAGAGATCTCACACATGCAGGACAAGGTTGGGACACACTGTTCCAGGGGCAGAGAGAGAGATCTCACACATGCAGGAAAGGGTTGGGACACACTGTTCCAGGGGCAGAGAGAGAGATCTCACACATGCAGGACAAGGTTGGGACGCACTGTTCCAGAGGCAGAGAGAGATCTCACACATGCAGGACAGGGTTGGGACCACTATTCCAGGGGCAGAGAGAGAGATCTCACACATGCAGGAAAGGGTTGGGACACACTGTTCCAGGGGCAGAGAGAGATCTTACACATGCAGGACAAGGTTGGGACACACTGTTCCAGGGGCAGAGAGAGATCTCACACATTCAGGACAAGGTTGGAACACACTGTTCCAGGGGCAGAGAGAGATCTCACACATGCAGGAAAGGGTTGGGACACACTGTTCCAGAGGCAGAATGAGATCTCACACATGCAGGACAGTGTTGGGACACACTGTTCCAGAGGCAGTGAGAGATCTCACACATGCAGGAAAGGTTTGGGACACACTGTTCCAGAGGCAGAATGAGATCTCACACATGCAGGAAAGGGTTGGGACACACTGTTCCAGGGGCAGAGAGAGAGATCTCACACATGCAGGAAAGGGTTGGGACACACTGTTCCAGGGGCAGAGTGAGATCTCACACATGCAGGACAAGGTTGGGACGCACTGTTCCAGGGGTAGAGAGAGATCTCACACATGCAGGACAAGGTTGGGACACACTGTTCCAGGGGCAGAGAGAGAGATCTCACACATGCAGGAAAGGGTTGGGACACACTGTTCCAGAGGCACAGAGAGATCTCACACATGCAGGACAAGGTTGCGACGCACTGTTCCAGAGGCAGAGTGAGATCTCACACATGCAGGACAGGGTTGGGACGCACTATTCCAGGGGCAGAGAGAGAGATCTCACACATGCAGGAAAGGGTTGGGACACACTGTTCCAGGGGCAGAGAGAGATCTCACACATGCAGGAAAGTGTTGGGACGCACTGTTCCAGGGGCAGAGAGAGATCTCACACATGCAGGACAAGGTTGGGACGCACTGTTCCAGGGGCAGAGAGAGGTCTCACACATGCAGGACAGGGTTGGGACGCACTGTTCCAGGGGCAGAGAGAGATCTCACACATGCAGGACAGGGTTGGGACGCACTGTTCCAAGGGCAGAGAGAGATCTCACACATGCAGGACAAGGTTGGGACGCACTGTTCCAGGGGCAGAAAGAGATCTCACACATGCCGGACAAGGTTGGGACCCACTGTTCCAGAGGCAGAGAGAGATCTCACACATGCAGGAAAGGGTTGGGATACACTGTTCCAGAGGCAGAGAGAGATCTCACACATGCAGGAAAGGGTAGGGACGCACTGTTCCAGAGGCAGAGAGATATCTCACACATGCAGGAAAGGGTTGGGACGCACTGTTCCAGGGGCAGAGAGAGATGTCACACATGCAGGAAAGGATTGGGACGCACTGTTCCAGGGGGAGAGAGAGATCTCACACATGCAGGACAAGGTTGGGACGCACTGTTCCAGAGGCAGAGTAAGATCTCACACATGCAGGAAAGGGTTGGGACACACTGTTCCAGAGGCAGAATGAGATCTCACACATGCAGGACAGTGTTGGGACACACTGTTCCAGAGGCAGTGAGAGATCTCACATATGCAGGAAAGGTTTGGGACACACTGTTCCAGAGGCAGAATGAGATCTCACACATGCAGGAAAGGGTTGGGACACGCTGTTCCAGGGGCAGAGAGAGATCTCACACATGCAGGACAGGGTTGGGACGCACTGTTCCAGGGGCAGAGAGAGATCTCACACATGCAGGACAAGGTTGGGACGCACTGTTCCAGGGGCAGAAAGAGATCTCACACATGCAGGACAAGGTTGGGACCCACTGTTCCAGAGGCAGAGAGAGATCTCACACATGCAGGAAAGGGTTGGGATACACTGTTCCAGAGGCAGAGAGAGATCTCACACATGCAGGAAAGGGTAGGAACGCACTGTTCCAGAGGCAGAGAGATATCTCACACATGCAGGAAAGGGTTGGGACGCACTGTTCCAGGGGCAGAGAGAGATGTCACACATGCAGGAAAGGATTGGGACGCACTGTTCCAGGGGCAGAGAGAGATCTCACACATGCAGGAAAGGGTTGTGACGCACTGTTCCAGGGGCAGAGAGAGATTTTACACATTCAGGACAGTGTTGGGACGCCCTGTTCCAGAGGCAGAGAGAGATCTCACACATGCAGGAAAGGGTTGGGACACACTGTTCCAGGGGCAGAGAGCGATCTCACACATGCAGGAAAGGGTTGGGACGCACTGTTCCAGGGGCAGAGAGAGATTTTACACATGCAGGACAAGGTTGGGACGCACTGTTCCAGAGGCAGAGTGAGATCTCACACATGCAGGAAAGGGTTGGGATGCACTGTTCCAGAGGCAGAGTGAGATCTCACACATGCAGGAAAGGGTTGGGACGCACTGTTCCAGGGGCAGAGAGAGATGTCACACATGCAGGAAAGGGTTGGGACGCACTGTTCCAGAGGCAGAGTGAGATCTCACACATGCAGGAAAGGGTTGGGACGCACTGTTCCAGGGGCAGAGAGAGATGTCACACATGCAGGAACGGATTGGGACGCACTGTTCCAGGGGCAGAGAGAGATCTCACACATGCAGGAAAGGGTTGGGACGCACTGTTCCAGGGGCAGAGTGAGATCTCACACATGCAGGAAAGGGTCGGGACGCACTGTTCCAGAGGCAGAGTGAGATCTCACACATGCAGGAAAGGGTTGGGACGCACTGTTCCAGGGGCAGAGAGAGATCTCACACATGCAGGAAAGGGTTGGGACGCACTGTTCCAGAGACAGAGTGAGATCTCACACATGCAGGAAAGGGTTGGGACGCACTGTTCCAGGGGCAGAGAGAGATGTCACACATGCAGGAACGGATTGGGACGCACTGTTCCAGGGGCAGAGAGAGATCTCACACATGCAGGAAAGGGTTGGGACGCACTGTTCCAGGGGCAGAGAGAGATCTCACACATGCAGGACAAGGTTTGGATGCACTGTTCCAGGGGCAGAGAGAGATCTCACACATGCAGGAAAGGGTTGGGACACACTGTTCCTGGGGCAGAGTGAGATCTCACACATGCAGGACAAGGTTGGGACGCACTGTTCCAGAGGCAGAGAGAGATCTCACACATGCAGGAAAGGGTTGGGACGCATTGTTCCAGGGGCAGAGAGAGATTTTACACATGAAGGACAAGGTTGGGACGCACTGTTCCAGGGGCAGAGAGAGATCTCACACATGCAGGAAAGGGTTGGGACACACTGTTCCTGGGGCAGAGTGAGATCTCACACATGCAGGACAGTGTTGGGACACACTGTTCCAGAGGCAGAGAGAGATCTCACACATGCTGGAAAGGGTTGGGACACACTGTTCCAGGGGCACAGAGAGATCTCACACATGCAGGACAAGGTTGCGACGCACTGTTCCAGAGGCAGAGTGAGATCTCACACATGCAGGACAGGGTTGGGACGCACTATTCCAGGGGCAGAGAGAGAGATCTCACACATGCAGGAAAGGGTTGGGACACACTGTTCCAGGGGCAGAGAGAGATCTCACACATGCAGGAAAGTGTTGGGACGCACTGTTCCAGGGGCAGAGAGAGATCTCACACATGCAGGACAAGGTTGGGACGCACTGTTCCAGGGGCAGAGAGAGGTCTCACACATGCAGGACAGGGTTGGGACGCACTGTTCCAGGGGCAGAGAGAGATCTCACACATGCAGGACAGGGTTGGGACGCACTGTTCCAGGGGCAGAGAGAGATCTCACACATGCAGGACAAGGTTGGGACGCACTGTTCCAGGGGCAGAAAGAGATCTCACACATGCAGGACAAGGTTGGGACCCACTGTTCCAGAGGCAGAGAGAGATCTCACACATGCAGGAAAGGGTTGAGATACACTGTTCCAGAGGCAGAGAGAGATCTCACACATGCAGGAAAGGGTAGGGACGCACTGTTCCAGAGGCAGAGAGATATCTCACACATGCAGGAAAGGGTTGGGACGCACTGTTCCAGGGGCAGAGAGAGATGTCACACATGCAGGAAAGGATTGGGACGCACTGTTCCAGGGGCAGAGAGAGATCTCACACATGCAGGACAAGGTTGGGACGCACTGTTCCAGAGGCAGAGTAAGATCTCACACATGCAGGAAAGGGTTGGGACACACTGTTCCAGAGGCAGAATGAGATCTCACACATGCAGGACAGTGTTGGGACACACTGTTCCAGAGGCAGTGAGAGATCTCACATATGCAGGAAAGGTTTGGGACACACTGTTCCAGAGGCAGAATGAGATCTCACACATGCAGGAAAGGGTTGGGACACGCTGTTCCAGGGGCAGAGTGAGATCTCACACATGCAGGAAAGGGTTGGGACACGCTGTTCCAAGGGCAGAGAGAGAGATCTCACACATGCAGGAAAGGGTTGGGACACACTGTTCCAGGGGCAGAGTGAGATCTCACACATGCAGGACAAGGTTGGGACGCACTGTTCCAGGGGCAGAGAGAGATCTCACACATGCAGGACAAGGTTGGGACACACTGTTCCAGGGGCAGAGAGAGAGATCTCACACATGCAGGAAAGGGTTGGGACACACTGTTCCAGAGGCAGAGTGAGATCTCACACATGCAGGACAGTGTTGGGACACACTGTTCCAGGGGCAGAAAGAGAGATCTCACACATGCAGGACAAGGTTGGGAAGCACTGTTCCAGGGGCAGAGTGAGATCTCACACATGCAGGAAAGGGTTGGGACACACTGTTCCAGAGGCAGAGTGAGATCTCACACATGCAGGAAAGGGTTGGGACACACTGTTCCAGAGGCAGAGTGAGATCTCACACAGGCAGGACAGTGTTGGGATGCACTGTTCCAGAGGCAGAGAGAGATCTCACACATGCAGGACAAGGTTGGGACACACTGTTCTAGGGGCAGAGAGAGAGATCTCACACATGCAGGAAAGGGTTGGGACACACTGTTCCAGGGGCAGAGAGAGAGATCTCACACATGCAGGACAAGGTTGGGACACACTGTTCTAGGGGCAGAGAGAGAGATCTCACACATGCAGGAAAGGGTTGGGAAACACTGTTCCAGGGGCAGAGAGAGAGATCTCACGCATGCAGGAAAGGGTTGGGACACACTTTTCCAGAGGCAGAGAGAGATCTCACACATGCAGGAAAGGGTTGGGACACACTGTTCCAGAGGCAGAGAGAGATCTCACACATGCAGGACAGTGTTGGGACACACTGTTCCAGTGGCAGAATGAGAGATCTCACACATGCAGGAAAGGGTTGGGACACACTGTTCCAGGGGCAGAGAGAGAGATCTCACACATGCAGGAAAGGGTTGGGACACACTGTTCCAGAGGCGGAGAGAGATCTCACACAGGCAGGACAGTGTTGGGACATACTGTTCCAGACGCAGAGAGAAAGATCTCACACATGCAGGAAAGGGTTGGGACACACTGGTCCAGGGGCAGAGAGAGAGATCTCACACATGCAGGAAAGGGTTGGGACACACGGTTCCAGAGGCAGAGAGAGATCTCACACATGCAGGACAGTGTTGGGACACACTGTTCCAGGGGCAGAGAGAGATCACACACATGCAGGACAAGGTTGGGACACACTGTTCCAGAGGCAGAGAGAGATCTCACACATGCAGGAAAGGGTTGGGACACACTGTTCCAGGGGCAGAGAGAGATCTCACACATGCAGGACAGTGTTGGGACACACTGTTCCAGGGGCAGAGAGAGATCTCACACATGCAGGACAGTGTTGGGACACACTGTTCCAGGGGCAGAGAGAAATCTCACACATGCAGGAAAGGGTTGGGACACACTGGTCCAGAGGCAGAGTGAGATCTCACACATGCAGGACAGTGTTGGGACACACTGTTCCAGGGGCAGAAAGAGATCTCACACATGCAGGACAAGGTTGGGACACACTTCCAGGGGCAGAGAGAGATCTCACACATGCAGGAAAGGGTTGGGACACACTGTTCCAGGGGCAGAGTGAGATCTCACACATGCAGGACAAGGTTGGGACGCACTGTTCCAGAGGCAGAGAGAGATCTCACACATGCAGGACAAGGTTGGGACACACTGTTCCAGGGGCAGAGAGAGAGATCTCACACATGCAGGAAAGGGTTGGGACACACTGTTCCAGGGGCAGAGAGAGAGATCTCACACATGCAGGACAAGGTTGGGACGCACTGTTCCAGAGGCAGAGAGAGATCTCACACATGCAGGACAGGGTTGGGACCACTATTCCAGGGGCAGAGAGAGAGATCTCACACATGCAGGAAAGGGTTGGGACACACTGTTCCAGGGGCAGAGAGAGATCTTATACATGCAGGACAAGGTTGGGACACACTGTTCCAGGGGCAGAGAGAGATCTCACACAGTCAGGACAAGGTTGGAACACACTGTTCCAGGGGCAGAGAGAGATCTCACACATGCAGGAAAGGGTTGGGACACACTGTTCCAGAGGCAGAATGAGATCTCACACATGCAGGACAGTGTTGGGACACACTGTTCCAGAGGCAGTGAGAGATCTCACACATGCAGGAAAGGTTTGGGACACACTGTTCCAGAGGCAGAATGAGATCTCACACATGCAGGAAAGGGTTGGGACACACTGTTCCAGGGGCAGAGAGAGAGATCTCACACATGCAGGAAAGGGTTGGGACACACTGTTCCAGGGGCAGAGTGAGATCTCACACATGCAGGACAAGGTTGGGACGCACTGTTCCAGGGGCAGAGAGAGATCTCACACATGCAGGACAAGGTTGGGACACACTGTTCCAGGGGCAGAGAGAGAGATCTCACACATGCAGGAAAGGGTTGGGACACACTGTTCCAGAGGCAGAGTGAGATCTCACACATGCAGGACAGTGTTGGGACACACTGTTCCAGAGGCAGAGAGAGATCTCACACATGCTGGAAAGGGTTGGGACACACTGTTCCAGGGGCACAGAGAGATCTCACACATGCAGGACAAGGTTGCGACGCACTGTTCCAGAGGCAGAGTGAGATCTCACACATGCAGGACAGGGTTGGGACGCACTATTCCAGGGGCAGAGAGAGAGATCTCACACATGCAGGAAAGGGTTGGGACACACTGTTCCAGGGGCAGAGAGAGATCTCACACATGCAGGAAAGTGTTGGGACGCACTGTTCCAGGGGCAGAGAGAGATCTCACACATGCAGGACAAGGTTGGGACGCACTGTTCCAGGGGCAGAGAGAGGTCTCACACATGCAGGACAGGGTTGGGACGCACTGTTCCTGGGGCAGAGAGAGATCTCACACATGCAGGACAGGGTTGGGACGCACTGTTCCAGGGGCAGAGAGAGATCTCACACATGCAGGACAAGGTTGGGACGCACTGTTCCAGGGGCAGAAAGAGATCTCACACATGCAGGACAAGGTTGGGACCCACTGTTCCAGAGGCAGAGAGAGATCTCACACATGCAGGAAAGGGTAGGGACGCACTGTTCCAGAGGCAGAGAGATATCTCACACATGCAGGAAAGGGTTGGGACGCACTGTTCCAGGGGCAGAGAGAGATGTCACACATGCAGGAAAGGATTGGGACGCACTGTTCCAGGGGCAGAGAGAGATCTCACACATGCAGGACAAGGTTGGGATGCACTGTTCCAGAGGCAGAGTAAGATCTCACACATGCAGGAAAGGGTTGGGACACACTGTTCCAGAGGCAGAATGAGATCTCACACATGCAGGACAGTGTTGGGACACACTGTTCCAGAGGCAGTGAGAGATCTCACATATGCAGGAAAGGTTTGGGACACACTGTTCCAGAGGCAGAATGAGATCTCACACATGCAGGAAAGGGTTGGGACACACTGTTCCAAGGGCAGAGAGAGAGATCTCACACATGCAGGAAAGGGTTGGGACACACTGTTCCAGGGGCAGAGTGAGATCTCACACATGCAGGACAAGGTTGGGACGCACTGTTCCAGGGGCAGAGAGAGATCTCACACATGCAGGACAAGGTTGGGACACACTGTTCCAGGGGCAGAGAGAGAGATCTCACACATGCAGGAAAGGGTTGGGACACACTGTTCCAGAGGCAGAGTGAGATCTCACACATGCAGGACAGTGTTGGGACACACTGTTCCAGAGGCAGAGAGAGATCTCACACATGCTGGAAAGGGTTGGGACACACTGTTCCAGGGGCACAGAGAGATCTCACACATGCAGGACAAGGTTGCGACGCACTGTTCCAGAGGCAGAGTGAGATCTCACACATGCAGGACAGGGTTGGGACGCACTATTCCAGGGGCAGAGAGAGAGATCTCACACATGCAGGAAAGGGTTGGGACACACTGTTCCAGGGGCAGAGAGAGATCTCACACATGCAGGAAAGTGTTGGGACGCACTGTTCCAGGGGCAGAGAGAGATCTCACACATGCAGGACAAGGTTGGGACGCACTGTTCCAGGGGCAGAGAGAGGTCTCACACATGCAGGACAAGGTTGGGACGCACTGTTCCAGGGGCAGAGAGAGATCTCACACATGCAGGACAGGGTTGGGACGCACTGTTCCAGGGGCAGAGAGAGATCTCACACATGCAGGACAAGGTTGGGACGCACTGTTCCAGGGGCAGAAAGAGATCTCACACATGCAGGACAAGGTTGGGACCCACTGTTCCAGAGGCAGAGAGAGATCTCACACATGCAGGAAAGGGTTGGGATACACTGTTCCAGAGGCAGAGAGAGATCTCACACATGCAGGAAAGGGTAGGAACGCACTGTTCCAGAGGCAGAGAGATATCTCACACATGCAGGAAAGGGTTGGGACGCACTGTTCCAGGGGCAGAGAGAGATGTCACACATGCAGGAAAGGATTGGGACGCACTGTTCCAGGGGCAGAGAGAGATCTCACACATGCAGGAAAGGGTTGTGACGCACTGTTCCAGGGGCAGAGAGAGATTTTACACATTCAGGACAGTGTTGGGACGCCCTGTTCCAGAGGCAGAGAGAGATCTCACACATGCAGGACAAGGTTTTGACGCACTGTTCCAGAGGCAGAGTGAGATCTCACACATGCAGGAAAGGGTTGGGACACACTGTTCCAGGGGCAGAGAGCGATCTCACACATGCAGGAAAGGGTTGGGACGCACTGTTCCAGGGGCAGAGAGAGATTTTACACATGGAGGACAAGGTTGGGACGCACTGTTCCAGAGGCAGAGAGAGATCTCACACATGCAGGACAAGGTTGGGACGCACTGTTCCAGAGGCAGAGAGAGATCTCACACATGCAGGACAAGGTTGGGACACACTGTTCCAGGGGCAGAGAGAGAGATCTCACACATGCAGGAAAGGGTTGGGACACACTGTTCCAGGGGCAGAGAGAGAGATCTCACACATGCAGGACAAGGTTGGGACGCACTGTTCCAGAGGCAGAGAGAGATCTCACACATGCAGGACAGGGTTGGGACCACTATTCCAGGGGCAGAGAGAGAGATCTCACACATGCAGGAAAGGGTTGGGACACACTGTTCCAGGGGCAGAGAGAGATCTTACACATGCAGGACAAGGTTGGGACACACTGTTCCAGGGGCAGAGAGAGATCTCACACATTCAGGACAAGGTTGGAACACACTGTTCCAGGGGCAGAGAGAGATCTCACACATGCAGGAAAGGGTTGGGACACACTGTTCCAGAGGCAGAATGAGATCTCACACATGCAGGACAGTGTTGGGACACACTGTTCCAGAGGCAGTGAGAGATCTCACACATGCAGGAAAGGTTTGGGACACACTGTTCCAGAGGCAGAATGAGATCTCACACATGCAGGAAAGGGTTGGGACACACTGTTCCAGGGGCAGAGAGAGAGATCTCACACATGCAGGAAAGGGTTGGGACACACTGTTCCAGGGGCAGAGTGAGATCTCACACATGCAGGACAAGGTTGGGACGCACTGTTCCAGGGGTAGAGAGAGATCTCACACATGCAGGACAAGGTTGGGACACACTGTTCCAGGGGCAGAGAGAGAGATCTCACACATGCAGGAAAGGGTTGGGACACACTGTTCCAGAGGCAGAGTGAGATCTCACACATGCAGGACAGTGTTGGGACACACTGTTCCAGAGGCAGAGAGAGATCTCACACATGCTGGAAAGGGTTGGGACACACTGTTCCAGGGGCACAGAGAGATCTCACACATGCAGGACAAGGTTGCGACGCACTGTTCCAGAGGCAGAGTGAGATCTCACACATGCAGGACAGGGTTGGGACGCACTATTCCAGGGGCAGAGAGAGAGATCTCACACATGCAGGAAAGGGTTGGGACACACTGTTCCAGGGGCAGAGAGAGATCTCACACATGCAGGAAAGTGTTGGGACGCACTGTTCCAGGGGCAGAGAGAGATCTCACACATGCAGGACAAGGTTGGGACGCACTGTTCCAGGGGCAGAGAGAGGTCTCACACATGCAGGACAGGGTTGGGACGCACTGTTCCAGGGGCAGAGAGAGATCTCACACATGCAGGACAGGGTTGGGACGCACTGTTCCAAGGGCAGAGAGAGATCTCACACATGCAGGACAAGGTTGGGACGCACTGTTCCAGGGGCAGAAAGAGATCTCACACATGCGGGACAAGGTTGGGACCCACTGTTCCAGAGGCAGAGAGAGATCTCACACATGCAGGAAAGGGTTGGGATACACTGTTCCAGAGGCAGAGAGAGATCTCACACATGCAGGAAAGGGTAGGGACGCACTGTTCCAGAGGCAGAGAGATATCTCACACATGCAGGAAAGGGTTGGGACGCACTGTTCCAGGGGCAGAGAGAGATGTCACACATGCAGGAAAGGATTGGGACGCACTGTTCCAGGGGGAGAGAGAGATCTCACACATGCAGGACAAGGTTGGGACGCACTGTTCCAGAGGCAGAGTAAGATCTCACACATGCAGGAAAGGGTTGGGACACACTGTTCCAGAGGCAGAATGAGATCTCACACATGCAGGACAGTGTTGGGACACACTGTTCCAGAGGCAGTGAGAGATCTCACATATGCAGGAAAGGTTTGGGACACACTGTTCCAGAGGCAGAATGAGATCTCACACATGCAGGAAAGGGTTGGGACACGCTGTTCCAGGGGCAGAGAGAGATCTCACACATGCAGGACAGGGTTGGGACGCACTGTTCCAGGGGCAGAGAGAGATCTCACACATGCAGGACAAGGTTGGGACGCACTGTTCCAGGGGCAGAAAGAGATCTCACACATGCAGGACAAGGTTGGGACCCACTGTTCCAGAGGCAGAGAGAGATCTCACACATGCAGGAAAGGGTTGGGATACACTGTTCCAGAGGCAGAGAGAGATCTCACACATGCAGGAAAGGGTAGGAACGCACTGTTCCAGAGGCAGAGAGATATCTCACACATGCAGGAAAGGGTTGGGACGCACTGTTCCAGGGGCAGAGAGAGATGTCACACATGCAGGAAAGGATTGGGACGCACTGTTCCAGGGGCAGAGAGAGATCTCACACATGCAGGAAAGGGTTGTGACGCACTGTTCCAGGGGCAGAGAGAGATTTTACACATTCAGGACAGTGTTGGGACGCCCTGTTCCAGAGGCAGAGAGAGATCTCACACATGCAGGAAAGGGTTGGGACACACTGTTCCAGGGGCAGAGAGCGATCTCACACATGCAGGAAAGGGTTGGGACGCACTGTTCCAGGGGCAGAGAGAGATTTTACACATGGAGGACAAGGTTGGGACGCACTGTTCCAGAGGCAGAGTGAGATCTCACACATGCAGGAAAGGGTTGGGATGCACTGTTCCAGAGGCAGAGTGAGATCTCACACATGCAGGAAAGGGTTGGGACGCACTGTTCCAAGGGCAGAGAGAGATGTCACACATGCAGGAAAGGGTTGGGACGCACTGTTCCAGAGGCAGAGTGAGATCTCACACATGCAGGAAAGGGTTGGGACGCACTGTTCCAGGGGCAGAGAGAGATGTCACACATGCAGGAACGGATTGGGACGCACTGTTCCAGGGGCAGAGAGAGATCTCACACATGCAGGAAAGGGTTGGGACGCACTGTTCCAGGGGCAGAGTGAGATCTCACACATGCAGGAAAGGGTTGGGACGCACTGTTCCAGAGGCAGAGTGAGATCTCACACATGCAGGAAAGGGTTGGGACGCACTGTTCCAGGGGCAGAGAGAGATCTCACACATGCAGGAAAGGGTTGGGACGCACTGTTTCAGAGGCAGAGTGAGATCTCACACATGCAGGAAAGGGTTGGGACGCACTGTTCCAGGGGCAGAGAGAGATGTCACACATGCAGGAACGGATTGGGACGCACTGTTCCAGGGGCAGAGAGAGATCTCACACATGCAGGAAAGGGTTGGGACGCACTGTTCCAGGGGCAGAGAGAGATCTCACACATGCAGGACAAGGTTTGGATGCACTGTTCCAGGGGCAGAGAGAGATCTCACACATGCAGGAAAGGGTTGGGACACACTGTTCCTGGGGCAGAGTGAGATCTCACACATGCAGGACAAGGTTGGGACGCACTGTTCCAGAGGCAGAGAGAGATCTCACACATGCAGGAAAGGGTTGGGACGCATTGTTCCAGGGGCAGAGAGAGATTTTACACATGAAGGACAAGGTTGGGACGCACTGTTCCAGAGGCAGAGTGAGATCTCACACATGCAGGAAAGGGTTGGGACGCACTGTTCCAGGGGCGGAGAGAGATGTCACTCATGCAGGAAAGGGTTGGAACGCACTGTTCCAGGGGCAGAGAGAGATCTCATACATGCAGGAAAGGGTTGGAACGCACTGTTCCAGGGGCAGAGAGAGATTTTACACATGCAGGACAGTGTTGGGATGCACTGTTCCAGGGACAGAGAGAGAGATCTCACACATGCGTTCACATCCGTAAATGAGATGTGGGAAAGATTTAAGGGGGTTTAACTTGAATCACAATGCAGATTCATTCCAAAGGTGTCCGAAAGTAAGCTGAAAAAACAGAATCCTCAGTAGGTGACAAAAGTATCCGTAGGATTTTGAGGGAAAAGAGGAATCTTAATAAGATGTACATAAAGGATAATAATGAGAACACTAAGGCTGAATACTGTAAAATGCGGGCTGTGGTCAAAAAAGAGCTGAGAAATGCTAGAAGACTTTATGAGAGACAAATTGCAAAGGGGGCAAAAACTAACCCTAAGCGCTTCTTTCAGTACTGTAGCAGAAAAAAGAAAGTTAAAGAGCAGGTTAGGTGCAAAAAGAATAAAAACGGATCGCTGCTGTAGGATAACAAGGATATTGCGGATGCCTTAAACAGTTACTTTGTTGAGAATTTTTCCTCAGAGGGGGTCTTTATTTGGCCAGAGGGCATGTTAAATGCTCAAGATTATTTAGCGGAAATTGAGGTTCGGGATAACGCAGTATTAGACAAGTTGCATAAACTAAAGGCAGATAAGGCGACAGGTCCTGATGGCTTATATCATAGAGTGCTCAGGGAAGTTGGTGAGATCATCTTTAAGCGGCTATTCTCCATCTTAAGATGGTCTTTAGAAACTGGAAAAATACCAAATGATTGGAAACAGGGCAATATAATACTAGTATATAAGAAAGGGGACTGTACCGAGCCATGAAATTACAGGCCAGTCAGTTTAACTTGCATTGCGTGCAAAATATTGGAATCTATCATAAAAGATGAGCTGGACTTATTTCTTGAACGTAACGGTATCTTGAGGGATAGCCAACATGGTTTCCGTATGGGAAGGTCATGCCTGACAAACCTCCTGGAATTTTTTGAAGAGGCCACCGGGACTTATGACCAGAGCAGGGCTTATGACATCATATACTTGGATTTTCAGAAAGCACTCGATACAGTACTGCATAAGAGACTAATTTTTAAAATGAGCTCCATTGGAGTTACAGGAGGTATTCTGGAGTGGATTCAAAACTGGTTAAATAATAGAACACAAAGAGTGGTGGTCAGTGGTATATCATCTAAGCTAGGTATGGTGGCGTCCCCCAGGGATCGGTGTTGGGACCCCTGCTGTTCCTCATCTAAAAAAACATTAGACGGGATTACTTCATGGGAGGTTTAAAACTGGAATGTGCTGCACACGAAAAAGATCTGGGAGTGATTGTTGACCAATCCCTCACAGGTTCTAGCCATTGTGCCGTAGCAGTTAAAAAAGCCAATCGGATGCTGGGATACATTGCCAAAAGTATTGAGTACAAATCTAAGGAGGTGATGCTTCTTTTGTACAACACATTCGTCAGACCACATCTGGAGTATTGTGTACAGTTCTGGGGACCATACTTTAAGAAAGATATAGACGCTCTAGAGAAAGTTCAGAGAAGAGCCACCAAGCTTATTCCAGGTATAAAAGATGAAAGCTACGAGAAGAGGCTGAAGAGCCTTAATCTCATTAGTCTTAGGAAAAGGAGACTCAGGGGTGATTTGATTGAGGTCTTTAAATATGTTAAAGGGATTAACAAAGTGAATTATGTTGGATTCCTTCGACTAAGTGTTGTGAGTAGAACTTGAGGTCACAAATGGAAGATGACCAAAGGTAAACGAGCACTGATATTCGGAAATATTTCTTCACCCATAGAGTAATTTCAATGTGGAATAGCTTGCCTGAACATATTCTTGAGGCAGAGACCTTGGGGGTTTTCAAGAGCAGGCTTGACTTAAAGTTAGATACCATTGAGTCATTGAGTATCTGAAGGAATATATTCACAATAGTATAAAGAAACTGGCGAGCACAGTTGGGCTGAATGACCTGTTCTCGCTATTCATGTTATGTTATGTTATGTTATGTTATGTTATGTTATGTTATATTATGTTATGTTATGTGATGTTATGTTATGTTATGTTTTGCAGGGTTGGGACGCACTGTTCCAGGGGTCGCATTAGAAGGAAGAGCAGGTTCGTCTTTGGGCCGGACGCATAACGGACTGACAGCATTGCTTCAGATCGCCTCCCTCTCATGAGGCTCAGATAGAGCAGCGCTGAGAGATAGTCCTCAGGTCCAATTCACTGAAAACCAAGATTCTCCAGCCTTTATTATTCTTTTCCCTGCCACAGATATATCTGAGCACTAATTTTTTTATCGAGAGGGTGGTAGGATTAGCTCAGAAAGGCATCATTTTTCTTACTCATTGAGCTTTAATTGAGTAAACTGTCATCAGTCTCTCCTCCACTTGATAGAAAATATTGGGAAAAAAACAACCCTATGAAAAATGAGTGATTTGGCTTGTACCAGATTGAGTTTGAGAATAAATATTGTAACAGGCCCAGCAGAGCAGACATCCCATAATTTTCCAGATTCAGCGATAATCTGTTTTTATTTGCTGCACATTGTAACCCAGTAACAAGCAACAGTAAAAACATGCTCACAACATTTAGAGGCATAAGATGAGTTAAGCAAGCAGCTGTGCAGTGTCACTTTTACAGTGTAATCAATTCTTTTCCCGCCAATCACTCCTCACCCCAGCAAAGGCTGGCAACACCCAGAGTCAGTGTAGAAAGAGCCAGAATCTAGTGGGCGGTCCCATTGCGTTTCAGTGATGTGCCAGTCACAGTTTACTGTGATGCAACAATCACGTGTTCCACTGTGACAACACAGTCCAATAGCTGTGATGCCACAAGAGGACAGTCCGCCCTGATGTTTCCTTCCTTCTCTCTATCTGCCAGTTTTCACTTAGAGACTGAGGCCATTTCAGGGAAATGTCGAGCCATAACCCCATTCTCCAATTTTCAAATCTGCCCTCAGCTTTCAAAAGAGATCTGTCAGGTTCAGATTACTGCCAGTATATCACAGATCTGTTAGTGAATGCATCTGTCAAGAGTGTTGATCACTTGAGCCTCTTATCTACATGAAAAGCTCAAATGCAACAATCTCTGTCTGAGGGGCGATTATTTTTCTCAAAGCTTCAGCATTTCCCATCAGGCTTAGGAGATGCACAAAGTTGTCTGCGCCACTCGTTACCACATCACAGCCTCTTTCATCCACCTTACAGAACTGTGTTGCCATGATGCAGGCCATATTTCCAGAGAAGAAGCCAGCCTCTCGGCCGATGTTTAATATCAAAGCCCCCTTGCTCTGTGTCTCCCTTCTCGCTACCCTGCTCTACCTGTCCCTCTGAACTGACCTGTCCAATAACAGCTGAGTGAGCTGGATATAGCAGCTTATAACAGCTGAGTAATTTCTATAACAGCTGAATCAGCTCTATGACAGCTGAGTATGCTCTATAACAGCCGAATAAGCTCTAAGACAGCTCAGTATGCTCTCTAACAGCTGAATTAGCTCTATGACAGCTGAGTATGCTCTACAACAGCTGAATAAGCTCTAAGACAGCTGAGTATGCTCTATAACAGCTGAATAAGCTCTAAAACAGCGGAGTATGCTCTATAACAGCTGAATTAGCTCTATAACAGCTGAGTAAGCTCTATAACAGCTGAATAGCTCTATGACAGCCGAATAAGCTTTATAATGCTGAATAACCTCTGTAACAGCTAAATAAGCTCTATAATGCTGTATAAGCTCTATAACAACTGAATAAGCTCTAAAATACACATTGTTCCGAAGATGCATCCTGC
Source organism: Gymnothorax reevesii (assembly GCA_029721435.1). Lineage (NCBI taxonomy): Eukaryota > Metazoa > Chordata > Actinopteri > Anguilliformes > Muraenidae > Gymnothorax > Gymnothorax reevesii. The sequence goes on along the minus strand of CM056573.1, from coordinate 189,814,843 downwards.
CCCTCTGCTGACTGCCGGCTTCACCCTCACTGCCTCTGTGCAGAATACAGATGGGTCCCAGTGAAAGCCAATGACTGATAAAACCTCTTCTGGTGTTGTATACTTGTGATTCTGCTCATGCCATGTTTTAAGTTCTGTGCCTGGCCTAGTGCCATGTTTTGTCTGACCCATTCATATTCCTTGACCATTGCTCATGCCTGACTATTCTTTGCATTACGTATTGTGATTTGTTACTTTGATTTGTCATGTTTTGTCTTAGATTACTTTTCCATGTTTTGCATTTTGCCATATTCTCTTTCCGGTTCATGTTTTCCAGTTTGCATGGCACTTTGTCTCCCCCGTCTGGTCTCTCGTCTCGCCTGCTATTTTAGCCCCAGTCTTGTGTTTCACTCTTCGGGTGATTTATTGGATTCTGGTTTTCAAACTTCCTTCCGATCTAGTTTGCTGGCTTCACTCTTCTTTTCTATCTACTAACAATACTTACAGTTTGTTATTTTCTCCTGAGATTACGAACAACAACTGACCTTGTATATAATACTAACTTACTAACGAGCACCAAGGATTTGTGTAGTTGCACTTACTAGTTGATTAACAAGCTCTCAGCACTCGCCCTGTTCTAGTCTCCGCCTCTTTTCTCTCCCTGATTACCTTTGCTGCATCTTCTGTGAAAGCTCACACCTCATCGCGCTGTCCTGTTTCTCATTATCTATGCACGTTAGAAACTCCGTAACTGGAGCCGTTTGTTTGTTTATAGGAATGTCTCGTGTTCCCTGCCCGCGTTTTTGCTTTGGCCAATTTCATGTGATTAGGCTCTCCCTCATGTGTCTTCCCCTTGTAATCAGTCTGACTACCTACACCTGTGATTCTCCCCATGTGATGTTCCCTGAAGTGTTTATTAGGTGTCTTTTCACTGCCATTCTCTGTCAGATCGTTTCCTGTGTTTACCTGTGCTGCTTTTCTCTCGCCTTGCTAACCATTGAGTTTCTGATTCTGACTGGATTGCCAGACTACTGATTTTTGGTTTGCCCTTTTGGATTAATATTGCATCTGTGTGTTTTGGCCTTTTTCTGCCCCGACCTCTATTTCGTGGATTGATGCCCTGTTACGATTCGGACTGCCCTTCTGGTTCATGAGTTTGCTTCTCCCACAAACCTCTGCCTGTGTACCGAATCTGTTTTGCCTGAGTACGATTTTTGTGTTTGCTGCCCTGGTCACAATTCCTGTTCTGCCCCACTGGATTTTGACTTTTGGATTGCGGACTCTGTACTGTTGCCTTCTGCCCTGCGGGGGTTACCCCCCTCGCTCAATAAAAGCAGTTTATTTTGCAATCCTGTGTTTTCGCATTGGGTTCCTGAACGATACCTCACAGTACTGTCATGTCTCTCAGGTGGCCAAACAACACCCATTATTTCACCTAGTTACAGCGCTCAGTTCTGTTTCTGTTTATTTCGTTATTTTCATTTTGACTCATTATTAAACTTCTGCCCTTTCCACTTGGGTCCCTCACTGTCCTGGTGCCTCTAAGTCCTCCCTGGGCAGCAGGTTGTTACAAATACACATTACTCCATGTTGACCTCTGACCTTATCCAGCCTGACCTTCCGCTGCGCTCATACGCACCTGTTTGGAGCGCTCCATTTCAGCAGCAGAGGATACAACACTGATTATCCATGATCCACCCATATAAGGGCACTTCTGAAGGCCTGACGAGCCTTTTCTGAAGTTGTTGATTTCTGACAATATATAAACGCCTTTGCGCAGAAGCCTAATATGGCTATTCATTACTTACGCTATTAAAGGATGGCTCTAGTATTCTTCGTCCCTGGGCTTTTAGTCCCTGCATTTTCCTTCAACAGACTTTTCCTCCCTGGAATTTTTGTCCCTGTACTCTTCGTCTCATGGACTTTTTGCCCACACAAACTTTTTGTTCCCAGACCCTTCATCCCTGGATTGGTCGTCCCCAATAAGGCTTTGCTCTCTTCCTGCATTAGAACCCTAACCTGAACCCTAAACCTAATCCTAACCCTTATATCATGGTGATCTGTCTGTTATCTGACAGTCCATCCATCTGCCAACAATGGCGGCATGTTTTGTTATCATTAAGGGTCAAACAATCCGGGGACCAAAAGTCATGTGATCTTTAAGGTTTATAATTCAAGATTTGAGCTTCACAGAGAGGGGTGAGATGGTTTAAATGAAACAAGACACTTGTAGCTCTCCAAGTGGCTCCCCAAGCCCTCAAAATTATATATTGTCAAATCATAAAATAATTATAAGTTTAACACAAATGAACTTTTGACTCATGAAGTTTGATACGAATTGATAATTTTTTACCGGAATTTTGCATGAAATTATCAATATAGGCGTGAATGGGCATCAATAGTCACCAGTAACCTCTCCAAACCAAAACATGCTTTTTATCCATGATAAAATTTAGAGTTTTGTCCATTTTTATACAAAGCCACATTAGCCAGCACACATACTCATTAAAGGAACTGCTTATTTTATAGTCACAATGTTCACTCTGCAACAGAAAGCTTGCATTTACAATTCCAATCATTCAGGCGAAACACAAGCTTTTATAAACGCTTTTCACATCCTATAGGGAGGAGGTATAACTCACTAACACAGTAATGTCTGAAATATACTTTACTTGAACAGAACAAACATTCCACTATCAGGTAAAAGCAGGCAATATGATACTCTAGATGGAACACAATTGGTGCAACTACCATAGTAGGGGATTTATCAAAGTCCTCATTTTAAAATATCCAAAATCTAGGCATTCAATTTCATTGAATGCATTATCATTTTGAAAACAGACTGCCATATTGAGTAAAACATCACCCTATACAGTGTAATTAGCAAAAGCAAACAGTTACTCAAATTAACCAGTGTTGCAAACAATAGTGTGATCATCATGGAAATGGTAAAATGAAAATAAAAAACAGCTAGCCAGCCAGCTAGCTAGCCATAAGGAATATATACTTCATTATACTTACAAGAAATACTCTCCATAAATTCCTCTTTCAGAGAAGACAGAACAACAGAACTACTCAATACAAGGAACCCTCCAGTACTGTTCAATCCAGAATCACTTCCATTGTCCATGTTGGTATCACATTTTCATTTCGTAAACCTCTGGGTTGGTTTTGGAAGTGTTTTTTATGTATGCACGTCATTCAGCTGCACAAAGTGGAGATAATACAACGTAACTTGCTGTTACACAAGGGTATAAACACTTTTCTGAGGATCCAATCGAAGTATTTCAATAACTGTGGAAGGTTTATACTCTCTGGTATTGGATAGAAACGTATCAATCCATACATAATTACTAGAAAGGTTTCATATGGGCGTGAACTATAACTATGCTTGACGCAGATAAGCCTGAGCAAGCATTAGAGTGACTGAATTTCAGTGAGAGATCGTATGGGGATGTAACAAACCATTGAACTTTTCGAGGGATGAATCTACGCGTAAATCAATAATAGAGAATCACAATTCTTTTATATCTGATGACTTTAATTGATTGTAGAATAATATAGTATCAAAACCATGTTGAATTTATGCTTCAGAAAACAGATTTTTTTTCTTCACTTAATTGACATACGTTTAGCCCATTATAGCTGAAGTGGTAGCTACAGAGGACAAAGATTTTTTTTTCTGTTGCATGAGATCAATTTTATTAGCTCCTGGATAGATACTATGGGCAAGTATATTAGGCAGTTTGCAAAACAGGCTTGACTGAGGAGTTTAATTCATACAATTCCTCGGAAACAGGGATGGAACTTAACTTGTCGATATTCTAAATCCTCAACAGCAGGGGGGCTAAGCCTGGTTCTGGAGAGCTGCAGTGTCTGCTGATTTTTGGTGTAACTCAGCACTCAATTGATGGATTAAAGTAGTTGATAACTCACTTAACTGATCTCACCTGGAGTCCCAGGTTTAATTTGGTAATAATGAGCCAATCAAGCAATTGGCAGGAATAATCCACAAGACTCCGAGAGCCATTTAAGCAAACTTGCAGGTTGTGACAGTAATCTGCATGTTAACCAAGATTCATAAATGTGGTTGGATATTTAGCGTAGTTGCAATGCAGGCAAAGTACAAGTAAAGATAAAAGTTGATACAGGCAAGGCTCTGTTGTGAATATTCAATTACCGTTTCCAGTGTGCCACCTATTGATAGAATAGTGTGACTGCATGTATACATGGAGCAGCTCCATGTCCGCTGGTGTCAACATCTGTGCGATCTTGTTAAAAAAAAAAAACACCATTTTGGGATCAGTCACCACCAAACAAACACAAATATCACACTATCCTTGGTTGTATTCTTAAGCATAAGACTTCAGCAGCACAGTATAAATACCTCAACAGACAGATGGGCGCTCAGTCTGTTTTCCTGTACATTTTCGATCCATCCATCCTTCTTCTTCCCCTTATCCGGGGCCGGGTCATAGGGACAGCAGTCTAAGCAGGGATGCCCAGACTTCCCTCTCCCTGGACACTGCCTCCAGTTCTCCTGTGGGTATCCCGAGGCGTTCCCAGGCCAGCCGAGCGACAAGGTCCCTCCAGCGTGTCCTGGGTCTTCATCGGTGCCTCCTCCCGGTGGGGCATGCCCGGAACACCTTCCCAGGAAGGCGTCCAGGGGGCATCCGATATAGATGCCCTAGCCACCTCAACTGGCTCCTCTCGACGTGGAGCAGCTGCGTCTCTACTTTGAGCTCCTCCCGGGTGACAGAGCTCCTCACCCTATCTCTAAGGGAGCGCCCCACCACCCAGTGGAGAAAACCCATTTCAGCCGCTTGTACTTGAGATCTCGTTCTTTTAGTCATGACCCAAAGTTCATGACCATAGGTGAGGGTAGGAACGTAGATTGACTGGTAAATCGAGAGCTTTGCCTTTCGGCTCAGCTCCTTCTTCATCACAACAGATCGGCACAATGACCGCATTACTGCTGCTGCTGCACCGATCCGTCTGTCAATCTCACGCTCCATCCTTCCCTCACTCGTGAACAAGACCCCAAGATACTTGAACTCCCCACTTGAGACAAGAGCTCTCCTCCAACTCAGAGGGGGCTAGCAACCTTTTTCCGGTCGAGAACCATGACCTCGGACTTAGAGGTGCTGATTCTCATCCCAGCCGCTTCACAATCGGCTGCAAACCGCTCCAGTGCTTGCTGAAGGTCCAGGTTTGAAGGAGCCAACAGGACAACATCATCTGCAAAAAGAGTCCCAAACCGGACTCCCTGCGACCTTTGGCTGCGCCTAAAAATTCTGTCCATAAAGATAATGAACAGAACCGGTGACAAATGGCAACCCTGCCGGAGTCCAACATGCACCGGGAACAGGTCTGAATTACTGCTGGCAATGCGAACCAAGCTCCTGCTCCTGCTCATATAGAGACCGCACGACCTTTAGTAGAGGGCCCCGGACTCAATACTCCTGAAGCACCTCCAACAGAATGCCACGAGGGACATGGTCGAATGCCCTCTCCAAGTCTACAAAACACATGTGAACTGGTTGGGCAAACTCCCATGCAGCCTCAAGCACCCTGCGGAGGGTATAGAGCTGGTCCAGTGTTCCATGACCAGGACGAAAACTGCATTGTTCCTCCTGGACCCGAGGTTCGACTATCGGCTGAATTCTCCTCTCCAGCACCCTGGATAGACTTTACCCAGGAGGCTGAGGAGTGTGATCCCCCTATAGTTGGAGCACACCCCGAGAACCAGATTCCATGTCCAGGGATTGGGTTGTCGGGGCCCCCGCCCATGACTGCCACCCAAAACGCAATGCATCGACCCCTTTTGAACCCTCCCAAGGGTGATGGGCCAACGGGAAGGCGGGCCCACGTCGCTCATTCGGGCTGTGCCTGGCTGGGTCCTGTGGGTGGAGACCCAACCACCAGGCACTCGCCTGCCAACCCCAAGCCCAGGCCTGGCTCCAGGGTGGGGTCCCAGTGACTCCAATCCGGGCGAGGTACATGTCCTTGTTGTATTTATGGTCATTAGGGGCTATGTTACCACTCTTAGTCTGACCTGTCACTTAGGACCTGTTTGCCCTGGGAGACCCTACCAGGGGCAATAAGCCCCAGACAACGTAGCTCCTAGGATCATCCAGGTACTCAAACCCCTCCACCACGATAAGCTACGGTTGAAGGAGAGGCCTGCACATTTTGACCACAGCAAAAATGGAGCACATTAAGCATCCAAAGCTAACTCCTTACTCTCATGAAACTTTTGGATCTGTATGTGGATTTTTAAAATGCAGCTGCTGTAGTCAAGCCTGAGGAACTTCAGGCCCATTTTAGGTTCAAGTGCAGATCCCAAGGTTTCCAAATATCCCGATATGTCCTGCTGAATTACAGGGAAATGTGCATAGAATTATGCACAAGATGTAGATGTTTTCAATGTGATATAATGCTTTGGCCATAAACACATGGTGTCCTGGGTTTGAATATCTCTCACAATGTAAGTGCAATGCTGATTCAGTGAAGCACTGCAAGCAACAAATACAAGATATATACGTCATGGTTTTGGAGCTGTGAGAGCTCCTTTTGTTACTCTCGTCCGGAAAATATATGTGAAGGCACCATTAATGCTGAAGGGTACATACAGGTTTTGGAGCAACATATGTTGCCATCCAAGCAACGTCTTTTTCATGGACGCCCCGGCTTATTTCAGCAAGTTAATGCCAAGCCACATTCTGCATGTGTTACAACAGCATGGCTCCGTAGTAAAAGAGTGCTGGTACTAGACTGACCTGCCTGTAGTCCAGACCTGTCTCCCATTGAAAATGTGTGGCGCATTACGAAGCGTAAAATACGACAATGGAGACCCCGGACTGTTGAACAAGTTAAGCTGTACATCAAGCAAGAATGGGAAAGAGTTCCACCTGGAAAGCTTCAAAAATTGGTCTCCTCCGTTCCCAAACGCTTACTGAGGGTCGTTAAAAGGAAAGGCGATGTAACACAGTGGTAAAAAGGCCCCTGTGCCAACTTTTTTGCAATGTGTTGCTGCTTTTAATTTTTTTAAATTTAAAAAGTTAATGATTATTTGCAAAAAAATAAATAAAGTTTCTCAGTTTGAACATTAAGCATCTTGTCTTTGCAGTGTATTCAATTGAATATAAGTTGAAAAGGATGTGCAAATCATTGTATTCTGTTTTTATCTACGATTCACAAAACCCAAAACCAGTGAAGTTGGCACGTTATGTAAATCGTGGATAAAAACAGAATACAATGATTTGCAAATCCTTTTCAACTTATATTCAATTGAATACACTGCAAAGACAAGATGTTTAATGTTCAAACTGAGACACTTTTTTTTTTTTTGCAAATAATCATTAACTTATAATTTAAAGACAGCAACACATTGCAAAAAAGTTGGCACTGGGGTCTTTTTACCACTGTGTTACATCGCCTTTCCTTTTAACGACACTCAGTAAATGTTTGGAAACTGAGGAGACCAATTTTTGAAGCTTTTCAGGTGGAACTCTTTCCCATTCTTGCTTGATGTACAGCTTAAGTTGTTCAACAGTCCGGGGTCTCCGTTGTCGTATTTTACGCTTTGTAATGCGCCACACATTATCAATGGGAGACATGTCTGGACTACAGGCTGGCCAGTCTAGTACCCGCACTCTTTTACTATGGAGCCATGCTGTTGTAACACGTGCAGAATGTGGCTTGGCATCGTCTTGCTGAAATAAGCAGGGGCGTCCATGAAAAAGACGTTGCTTGGATGGCATCATATGTTGCTCCAAAACCTGTATGTACCCTTCAGCATTAATGGTGCCTTCACATATGTGTAAGTTGCCCATGCCTTGGGCACTAATACACCCCCATACCATCACAGATACTGGCTTTTGAACTTTGCGCCTATAACAGTCCGGATGGTTCTTTTCCTCTTTGGTCCGGAGGAAACGACGTCCACAGTTTCCAAAAACAATTTGAAATGTGGACTCGTCAGACCACAGAACACTTTTCCACTTTGCATCAGTCCATCTTGCAATTTCTTGCAATAGCTCGTTGAGGAATGTTGTTTTTAAACTGTTCGACAATCAGCTCAGGCATTTGTTCCCTAAGTGGTGACCCTCGCCCCATCCTTGTTTGTGAATGACTGTGCATTTCACGGAAGCTGCTTTTATACCCAATCATGGCACCCACCTGTTCCCAATTAGCCCGTTCACCTGTGGGATGTTCCAAATAAGTGTTTGATGAGCATTCCTCAACTCTCTCAGTCTTTTTTGCCACTTGTGCCAGCTTTTTTGAAACATGTTGCAGGCATCAAATTCCAAATGAGCTAATATTTGCAAAAAATTACTAAGTTTACCTGTTCGAACATTAAGTAACTTGTCTTTGCAGTGTATTCAATTGAATATAGGTTGAAAAGGTTTGCCAATCATTGTATTCTGTTTTTATTTACGATTTACACAACATGCCAACTTCACTGGTTTTGGGTTTTGTACATAACGTGCCAACTTCACTGGTTTTGGGTTTGTATATGTATATGTAATATATATGTGGCACTGTCCTACAATATGAAATAAAGCTTTTTCTGACTTTGAACCCACTTGCAGTAAACTGAAGTGAAAAGTTGAAGATTAAGGGGTTAAGCTGGAGACACAATACCTTCCTGCCAGTAATATACAAAAAGTTACCAGATATTTTTTTGGAAATTGCACTACTCAACCATCTTGCCCATTTCTGAAGTTGATAAATTTGCAGTTGCACAGTAATTTTGGAACATGCTGACGATTAGAGCCCCACCATGGTCCCAATGTGTGAAATAGTCATTTGAGTGCCTTTATTTAGCTTTTGTAAAACAATAAAATAGCGCAGAGAGATGTAGTCAACGCCCCCGCCCCTCTACATGTTACAGGAGCTGCAAAGTAGTAATGAATGAGGTGCGGAAAACAGGAGCCTAATGTGAACTAAACAAAATGCAGGTACGAACAGTGAGCACCATAATTCATTGGACGGTGACACATTTTTTAACTTTGGTTCTGCACTCTAGCATTTGGAATTTGAAAGGATACAGTGACTAGATTTACTTGCACACCATATTCCGATTAAGGTCCATGTTCAGATAAAGGTAATATTCCGAATAAGCTGTTTATAGGCGCTGAGCGATGGGAATATTCCCGTTTACATGTTAATTAGCATATCCACCACTTTGGCCCAATCTCAACTTCAGATTTTCAGTAAATGTAACGCTCGAAAGTTATCATCATGGCTTTGGTTGCCTTCAGTTGGAGCTTCAAAGCCAACATTGACTCCACACCCTTGGCCATTGCCATCGCCAGCGGTCTCTGTCCCAGAATTTTATCCATAACCGCAAAATAAAGGAAACTGGCTGGATTAGGGCCGCTAGTATTGTTTTCTTTATGGCAGTCGCTATTTTTACGCCAGTCATGAACTTTCTGTAATTTGCTATTCTTATGAACTTCTGTATCCGCATGCACAATAGGAAATTCTGCCTCAGAAAAAAATTGCTACTCAGCTGGGTGGAAAACAACCTGCTCTTGCTGCGTGCCTTGTGATTATCATTACTAGCCTGGTTAGCCAGGTTACTTATTTTAAGTTACAGTCAGGATGTCCTCTACTCAAGCTAGGTAGAGTTAGTTCTTAGCCAGCTAACTTTGCCAGCTTGCCATCTAACTCATTAGCCAACTTGTAATCTAAAATCTGAAATTCTTGCAAGGACAAACTTTGTGCAGCTAATCAGCTCTTCTACACGACACTAATCACTACTGACTATTGATTGTAGAGAGTGACGACCTGACAGTTCCTAATTATTAGCGAGTGTTGAACCTAAAATTACACTCTCATAACTACATAACTCGTTAACTCAGTTAAGCAACTAGCTAGAAAACATAAGTAATGTTACAGCCGTCCCGCTAGCTAATGTCAGCTGATACATTATAGCGAATGCTGTGGTATAAGCATAGACTGTATTAATCAGATTTCCTACATTGTGCATCCACATACGGAAGCTTGGAAGAACGTAGACCGTATAAAAGGTGGACGTAACATCCATGATGTCACCCACGAGTTTCTGAATATCCACTTTGAAGCAAATTTAGGTGCCATCTTGGCACTTACTTGACTCCACCTACCTCCCGGTTAATCGAAAAATGGGCAAAAAGTGGGGCCGTTGTTGGAGCTGAGGCGGGCCCAATGGACCGGCCGAATGGAGCCTGTTTGCTAAAACGCACCATCTTAGCTCGCAGCTACCAAGTTAGCTAAAAGGCTACCACAGCTAAATACTATCTGGATTGCTAAGGCTGAGATGCTGGGTCATATCTGTCCTCGTAAAGGAATGGATCCTGTCAAGTTGCTTGTGTTTGTGAGACAAACGTTGTTCGTATCCGACAAACGCTGTACACCGCTGGGAAGTTGCAGAGGTTGGTTCACTGAGTTTCAGTATCCTCCAAGAATACGAGCGGGTGCTCATCTTAGCTCTTGTACGCACCTTAGCCAGGTCCCATTAATGGTACTATGGTCAGTCAAACTATAAAACTGCATTACATAAGCTTACAAGCAAAGCTGACGGACCTTTATTTTCCTCCATCACTCTTACACATTCTGATCACAAGTACTATCATCCTACATTTTGACTTCGGTGAATGCTGAATTAATTAGTTACTGTTGCTAACATACGTGGACTCATCCATACTCACACATCTGGGCGTCTGGCTCCTCGGCGTCATGGTTATTTCATCAGCTGCCCTGCCATTCTCTGACCTTTATATTAGCTAACGATACCACTGTGATGCACAACTTTTTTATTGCGTCGTCAAATTGAAGACACTTTGGGGAAAAAAAGCCTTTACTCCGAGGAAAACTGAATACAGCCAAACGTGGTTCGTTAGTGACACTCTTCCGTTGCCGTTTGGCTTATTAGTATGTAGTTAGCTAGCTTGTGGATGATGGACTTTATGAAGGAACACATTTAGCAACAGCTAACTAGCTTGCTAGATAATGTGAGATATGTAAAATTAGCTATATAGCTAGCCTTTCTATTTACTATGATCCCGCATCAGTAATTTCACTGAAAATGGAACAAATTCATTTGTGGTAAAGCAGCGGAAAAGGCAGTTCTATAAAATATTGCGGTGTGAATATATTGAGTGTTTATCTACGGCAATCTAATACTGTTCTAATACTGTGGCTAACCAGCCAGCTACGTTAGGAACCTGTTAGGCAATCATTGATGGTTTTTCAAGCCCTGGCTGACATCTTTTGTTCAAAAGTGTGTTAACCCTGAATTCAGACACTTTTCTGTTATGCTATTACTTCGCAGCACACTAGTTGAACAACTCTAGCAGGCGTACACTCCCGCAGGCACAGCTGGACATCTTGTGCAAAAGCACACTGGGGGGTTACTGTATTCATTCTCTAGCTAGTTGGCTAGTTAACGAATCAATGCTACTTCATGTTGACATATAATGTTATTTGAAATACTATTAGAATTTAATCTCTTCAGAAAATAGACCACAGACTCTTAACCACACAGCAATACATTATCACCCTGATATTCCATAAAAAAATCTCCAGTCAGAAACGCGGCCAATGCATCAAGGTCCGTAGGATAACGGCTCACATGTGACTAAAAAAGGCCAAGGGTTAGCTGCTAGCCAGGACCGGATGAGACGACTCCTGTCCGTAGATTGTGTAATTCAAGGTTCTGCCATTCAAAGTGGCCACGCTCTTAATTATACAGAAATTTAAGCCTTTATATAAAGCAAATAGTAGAGTGACAAAAAAATTCACTCCCCCCACAGTTTTCACGGAGGGGTATATTAACCATAAAGACCAAAACTGTATTTTGAGCCAGGCTGCAAATATGTTTATTTTTGCTGTGAAATTGAACTTTTTAACATGGGGGGTCAATGGGGATTGACTTGTTTCTCCAGTCAGCCTCAAGTGGACATTTGAGGAACTGCAGCTTTTGGCACTTCTGTATTTGCTTCACTTTTCAGCCCCACAGGTTGCTGCTTGGTAAGAATAGGAAATCGGAGTAAAATTATGACTGGAGTAAATATAGCCACTGCCTTTATTTTTTTTTCGCTTTGGAATATGCGGCCTTCGGAGTTTTCCAGCGATGCTCAGCTTGGTTGGTCGTTCTCACAAAACCAGCTTCTCTCCACTTTTCGCACACCTTAAAGATATCGTTGTTATGGTGATTTCAACCATCGATATGTTCCAATATATTCATGTCTTTCATTATCTGAATGCACACAGTCGTCTCCTCTTCGTTCCAAAAATGCTAATTCCTTGTGAATTGAACAGGCGCAGCGTAATTGAATGTTCTGTTCGGGGGCATTTTCCAATTAAGGTGTATACATGACCCAATATTTCAATTAAAACAGGCATAATTATGCCAGGGGTCTTATTCTGGATTTTTTGATTCGGAAAATGACCATAATCGGGTTATTGCACGTGCTTACATGACAGGTACGCAGTCGGAATATACTCGTATTCCGATTAATACAGGAATAATGGTATGCATGTAAACGCAGTCAGTGACAGGGTTTCATGTCGACAGTCATTTTAACCTTGAGAGAGTTTCACCATTCATACAGAGACCCCCACCCCCACCCCCCATGTTTGGCATATCAAAAAATATCTATCAGTTAAACTTAATATAAAATAAAATACATTTTTGTAAACATTTTGTCACATATCCTTTGCATCCAGTGACTGTTTGACAGCCCTGGTGGTGAGACGTCACCTGACACTGGGCGTCTCCCCTGGTGACGCTCTGCCAGGCCGGCACTGCAGCATCTTCACTTCCTGCTTCCTGAAGTCTCCTCTTCAGCATGTGAGATGCATGATCCGTTAGATTCAGGCCAGCAGAACCAAAATCCCAAAAAGTGTCGCTGTTGGGGAAATAATGCTGCTCACTGTTTATGAGACCAAACAAAAATAGGACCAAGGGTCCTGGAGCTTACCGGCAAGCAGTGTCACAGCGATGATACAAGTTATGAAAATTTCATGAGAGGTTTGTCTTTTGAATCAATGAAATTCAATGTCAAGGTCACTAAAAGTTCTCATACATTTATAAGACCATCTGTGATACAATCCTAAGCTCTGAGGCAGTTTTGGTGATACAAGTCATTATATTATGTAAATATGTATTCAATATGCCAATTGTGAACTTTAAAGGTCACAGAATGTCAAGTTGTGGTCAGCAAATGGACTTCATACACGACTTTCTAAATGACTCTATCGAAACCGTGGCTCAATCTGTGACCATTTTGGTGATACAAGTTTTTATAATTTCACTGTTGAGTTTGACCCTCAAAGGTCAGTGACAGTCAAGTGGAATGTCACCAAATGAAAGTTCTTATGTGACTTCCTAGATGTCAGTCAGGGATTTTCCTGCATAGAGAATTTGGTGGCGGCCACTACTGCCTAATTTCTTACCGCCACCAGCTCACAATGCGATTTCCTGTATCGCATTCTCATTTGCCCCTGCAAAAAAAAACAAAAAACACACCGATAAAGCAAAGTGTAGTGGAAGACGTGTAATTCGCGCATTATTAGTGCAATGTGCCTGCGGTCAACAAAAAAAAGAAACAAGAAGCAGCATGTGCTGCCCTCCCTCCTGCGAGACTGACTAATAATAATGGAATTGCCTCCCCCGCTCAACAAAATAGGAACCATGTAACCCCCCCACCCCCCTCCAGCTGAACAAAGTGAGAAGCATGTAAACCCCGCTCAATGAAGTAGTTGGCATCGTCTAAGTCCCCCCCCCCCCATCATCATCAACAAAATGAAAATCATTGACAACCCCCTCCCCCCCGCCTAACAACATTTTGAGCGTGCGCTGGAGCCTACGACCGAGTAACACCACCAGCTCATTCTGAGCCAGGAAAAACCCTGTCAGTAACACAAACCTAGGCTCCATCTGTGACCTTTTCAGTGACAGAGGTCATTGAATTTTCTCCAGGTCAAGTTAGATCTTGAAGGTCAATATGAAGGTCATCAAATGAAAGTTCAGCTATGACTTCCTATATGTCTCCAATACAAACCCACACTCAAAAGGTAACGATTTAGCTGATATAAATCATTGAAATTTCACAGTTTAGTTGAAGGTCACTGAAGGTCAAGTTCAAGGTCACTCAATGAAACTTCATACATGACTTCCTATATGGCCACAATACAAACTTAAGCTCTATCTGTAATACAACCGCAATTCCAAAATGGTTGGGACCAAGTGTAAATTGTGAATAAAATCTCAATACAATGACTTTCAGATCACGTGAGCCAACATGTTATTTACAATAGAACATAGGAAACTAAAATGTCTGAAACTAAGACATTTTACATTTTTATCCACAAAAATGAGCTTATTTCATATTTTCTGGCTGCAACAGGTCTCAAAAAACTTGGGACACAGGCAAAAAAGGGTTGAAAAAGCATATAATATATAAGTGAATCAGCTGAAAGAACATTAAGCAAGTAAATAAGTTAACTGGCATCAGGTGTGTAATATGATTGGCTATAAATGGGATGCCTTCGAGAGGCTGAGTCTCTCAGAAGTAAAGATGGCCTGAGGCTCTCCAACCTGCGAAGGCTTGTGTAAAAAAATTGTGGAATACTTTAAAAACAATGTTCCTCAACATTAAATTGCAAAGGCTTTGAAGGTCTTATCAGCAACAGTGCATAACTTCATCAAAAGATTCAGAGAAACTGGAAAAATCTCTGAGCGTAAGGGACAAGGCTGAAGACCTTTACTGGATGCCCGTGATCTTCGGGCCCTCAGGCGCCACTGTATCACTCACCGGCATGATTCTGTCATTGATATTACTAAATGGGCCCAGGAATACTTCAGGAAACCACTGTCTGTAAACACAGTCCACCGTGCCATCCACAGATGCCACCTAAAACTCTGTCATGCAAAAAGGAAGCCATTGTTGAAAATGATCCAGAAGCGCCGCCGTGTTCTGTAGGCCAAGGCTCATTTAAAGTGGACTGTAGCAAAGTGGCAAAGTGTCCTGTGGTCAGACGAGTCCAAATTTGACATTCTTGTTAGATATCATGGGCGTCATGTCCTCCGGGCAAAAGAGGCAAAAGACCACCCCTCCTTTTACCAGTGTTCAGTTCAAAAGCCAGCATCTCTGATGGTATGGGGATGCATTAGTGCATATGGTGTGGGACACTTGCATGTTTTAAAAAGCACTATGAATACTGAAAGGTATATAAAGGTTTAAGAGCAACATATGCTCCCCTCCAGACGACATCTATTCCAGGGAAGGCCTTGTGTATTTCAGCAGGACAATGCAAAACCACATACTGCAGCTATTACAACAGCATGGCATCGTAGTAGAAGAGTCCGTGCGATGAACTGGCCTGCCTGCAATCCTGATCTTTCACCGATTGTGAACATTTGGCGCATAATTAAAAGAAAAGTCAGTCAAAGGAGGCCCAAAACTCTCCATCAGCTGGAGGCCTTTATTACACAAGAGTGGGATCAAATTCCAATGGCTAAACTCAAGAAACTTGTCTCCTCAATGCCCAGACACCTCCACTCTTGAAGATCTTTAGCAGCCATCAAATTTGAAATGAGCTCATTTTGTAGATAAAATTGTAAAATTTCTCAGTTTCAACATTTGCTATGCTATCTCTGTTCTTTTGTGAATAAAATAATGGCTGGTGTGATTTGAAAGTCATTGCGTTTTGATTTTATTCACAATTTACACTTTGTACCAACTATTTCAGAATTGGGGTTGTAGTTTTGATGAAAGAAGTAATTGAAATTTTACTATGTGAAGTTTGACCTTCGAAGGTCACCGAAGGTCAAGTTCAAGGCCACCAAATGAAAGTTCATGTATGACTTCCTATATGACTTCCTATCTCCAATACAAACCGCAACGATCTGAAACCATTTTGCTGAAATAAGTCATTGAAATTTCACTGTGAAGTTTGGGCATTCAAGGTCACTGAAGGTTAGGTTCATGGTCACCCCATGAAACTTCATACATGACTTACATGTACATGACTGATTTACCTGTAATACAAACCTATGCTCTATCTGTAATAGTTTTGGTGATAGAAGTCATTGACATTTCCCCATGTGAAGTTTGACCTTCGAAGATCGCCAGAGGTCAAGTTCAAGGCCAGCAAATGAAAGTTCATCCATGACTTCCTTTAAGTGTTCAATGCTCATATGTTCCCAATCTTCAATATTTTCGAGCCTAGAAACCTTTGAAAGTTGTAACATTTTGCTTGATCTCAAGTTTTACCTTTCAAGGTCATCTGAGTTCAATTTTAACACAGCCAAAATATAGGCCATATATTACTTCCTATATGTCACGGATACAAACTTAATCTCTATCTGCAACCATTTGGACTCCACAGGCCATCTTGCATATTCATAAAGTACAGCGCCCCCAACAGACCCACTTCTGTCGATTCAATCAAAATGGTGCTCACACTGTACATTGACAATACCAAGGGAAGTTGATTGCCTGATTTAGAAAAAAATTAATCATGCGGTTTTTGAGAACATTTTTTTTCAAATTTCTCAGTCCTAACTTTAACATTGGAGCCAAAAATTCAAGGGCCCATAAAACGGACAAAAATGATTCAATCAAAATTCCGAGAAAACGTCTAGAGATATGGTCTAGTAGAATGTTATTGCAAATTTACACGAAAATTCATCAGGCCAAAAAAAAAAAAGATAAAAAATGTTCCGGATGACGGACGCCGCACCACGACAATACCCACAGGGCCGGTCAGCTAAAAACTCCTGCATTACTGCAGTTTTGCTGCTCTGATGCTGCTATGTATCATGAAGTAGGCCTTCAGATATTTTACACTTTTTTTTTTACAAGTTTTTCTGGAACATGGGCTTCAGTAAAGAAACTCTTCTTCGGCAAAATTATCCTTTGCTGAGTCAGTAATTATTCATGAATTTTTCATATTCATATTTTTTTTCTTTTCACTTCATAATCCCGAAGTTTAAACTGCTGACTTAAGAATCTTTACTTATTTGATTCAAATGAGAATAAATGTTGGTCACTGATGTTGTTCAACATGACCTAATTACATCTTTATCTATAAAAGATGATGGATTTGCTGCACTTACTTCCTTGAAAAATTATTAGACAAAACTAATACCACAGCATGGCCAATCATCTTTCATCTAGTCAACTACTTGCATGAACTTCCCCTGTCACAAATGTTTTCTTGCAGCGTCTATAGTCCTGAGCAGTTGTAACAAGAAGCATTAGTTGAAATTCACAGGAAATGAATCAGTGACATAATTGTAACAAAAATCCAAATTTACACAAAAGGGCCATCTATTTTTGCATCGACAGCCAGAAACATTCAGGCAATTAGAAGCACCTGCTAACTATTTATACCAAGCCTAAAGATCTTATAAAATCTAGGCTTTTGTGCTCGGAGAATACAATTATTTTAAAACTGCAAAAGGTCTTGTCTATTGTGTAAAACTACCCTCAGTCCACGTCAGTGTTTTCTCACCCTTGTAGATCTATTCTCAAGGAACAGACACATTCTGCAGAGTCTGATGCACTTGGGTTTATTATAAGTAACAAAAAGTGAAATACAAAACCCCAGGCTGGTCTGCATGATCCACACAGCATTCATTCTTCTGCAATCACACAGCACAGACTGAACACTGATTGATAAAAATTCCGACCTTTTTACTTGTCTAAAGTCTCACCTGGGGGGGGATAAACCCAACGCTTTCTACCTTATCAGACATCATTATTTCCTGATTGGCACACTGTCTTATCTGTAATTTCACACCCTTACTTACAAGTTTGCCAGAAGTGCCTTTTTAAAGTGTGTAATTTTAGACCTCTGGGGTCGCTCACGCACTGCACCTGTCCCCTTAAAAATTAGGGGTCACCTGAGGATTCAGCTATCCTCCGGGTCACCATTGTTTTTAGGACCCAAGTTGGCTGGACTCTTGACTTTCTTTGGAATAAACCAGAATAAACCAGTTCATACTGGTGAGGCCTGTTATTAGCTGAGCCCTCTTAAGGTCATTCTGGAAGACTTGCTAACACATTCTGGCCTTGAGCTGGCCGCCAGAGTTTTTTATTTATTTATTTTTATTTTTATCTGGTTTGTTGGCAGATTTATGAGAGTGTGTGTTTCCTCACAGTTCCACACTTCAGTTATTTTTAAGGGCCTTATGAAGCTGCCTCACTTCTCTCTGTTGAACAGTTATTTTCGTTATAGGGGAGACCGGGGTTACCTCGGTCACGGGGTTAGGTTTGTCACCCCAGTTTTTTTCAGTGCAAACGCACTGACGGGAAAACGAAAATGTACAAATTATGTGACATCTCGGCGACGTCATCTCTTGGAAAGAAGAAGGACTTGTAGTGCCATGTAAGTGTTTTCTGCCTAAATAACTAAATTTTGACCCAAATTGTAAACTTTAAGTTTCTGAAAGAAATGCGTCTACCTTCTTTGAAAGCAAAGATTTCCTCAGTGTTTTTACTGTTTCATAAACGTATGTGACTAGAGTTATTAACAACACATAATATAAAGACCTGCTGCGATAATGAGATGAGATATGCGGCCTGATTTCCAAAATGGGAGCACGGGGCTACACTGGCTAAGCAGCATGGGGTTAGTTTGTCAGGGTGCTGAGGTTCCACCACTTGTAGGTCATGTGTTAGGTCTATATTAAAATATTCAAAAGTCAAATATAGGAGCCGATTTATTGTTTTTCAGACACCTATAGTGTCTTAATTTAAATATTTGCATTTACTTTATGTTTATGATACAGAACCTATTAGGGCCTTTGTTTGGAGGACACGAGTATGGGTTTGTAAGGGTTTGCTCCTTGCAGCCCCTCGCCGTTCTCATCCTTTCACCTCCACCTGAAAGGGCCTCAGGTGGGGCCCTTTAAAGTGGGGGTGTTGGCAGAGTATTGAGGGTTAGCAGGTGCCAGCCCTGGGGCCTCTGCATCTCATTCCATTCCTGTGTCAGTGGGACTGTTTGCTGCTCCTCTGTGGTGCTGCGGTCCTGACTCATCATCCAGAGGTGGAGAGGAGGGGGTCCAGTGCTTCTCATGCAAAGGGTGGGGACATGAGGACTGTGTTAATGTCAGTGGGCTCGCCTACATCTGTCATAACTGTTACTCTGATGGTGATTATGCATAAATCATAGCTTGTGTTGGTTGGTTGTAAAAATAAAACAGTTCTCACCATTTCTGTTATGAGAATATTGGACTGTCTTTTCCAGCTTCAGCTGATTGCCAACCATGACAATTTTACCCCTCCCATCTGACAAAGTAACGCCGCGTATGGGGTTACTTCGGCATGTTTGTGATATATCGAAAATTGAATATTATGACAAAAATATACGTTATATTGTGATTGTATCAATACAAGTTTTATAGGCGACATTCTGCACTACACATAGACCATAAAGGTATTTCTCTAAGTTTAAATAACAAAGAGTTATGGAGCCAAATAAAAAATCATGACAAGGTAACCCCGGTCTCCCCTACTTTGATTTTGGAATATTTCAGGATATTCTACCACCACACGATACATGAAGGTGAAAGGTGACTTTTGTCTCATATTCATAGCAAGACCATACTGTCATATTAATTGAACGCGCACTGATTAATTTCACCTGTTGTGTCAGCACTTCAGGACGTATATTTCATCTATGGAGACGCAAATGCGTCACGGGAAAAGCTCTTAGAGCGGGGGGGAGAATGTGTTGCGGTACCTGCGTTTTTGTAGCGCATTACAGTCTGTTTTATTAACGACGGTAAAACAGCGGTTTATGGCGGCCGAGGCAGCCCCTGCTGTCAGGCTGCAGGAACTCGAAGAAAAGTATGGCGGAGAAGAGCATAGGTTACCGAGCAGCGAACCGCGGGCCTGTGGTATAGATGGATGGAGTCAAAGCTCGTAATTTACCTCTCTGGTTAAGTCATTGCACATTTAAAATAGAAACTGCTAATAAGGCTGTCATTCTATATCTGCTATGTCTGTAGACGTACAAGGGTGGCGGAATTATCTCAGGAGTGAAAGGGCCAAATAATGGGTTTTTGCCGTGATGTAGAAAAGAATCGACGGAGTAGCCTATTGAGACGGAAAGGGGGTGGGTCATGTGAGTATAGTCCCTCTAAACCGATGCCTTGGATGTATCAGAGCACTAATAAATATTCTCCGTAATGGCCAATATTCCACTCGTTACTGACCTCAGGGCTCTCCAGGTATGGGAAGGAAACTCGTGAAAGAAAAGCGTCTTTACTGGGATCTCTACAGTACTGGCATTCATCTGCATTCAAACTACCTCTGGCTATAGCATGCAGCCCTGTTGTCTCTGTTCCCCTGGTAACGTATTTTTCTGCAGTGGGAATGAGCTTTGATATGGAAGAAATTTTGAGAGACTGAATTTAAACGATGTCTGAGCATGAGCTGACCAAAATGGCCTGAATAATTATTGCTGCAAAAGATATGCAACAGAGGAAAGAGCATCTGTATTACAGTCTAAAAGCAGGAACTTTATGGTGCTAATCTTCTGGATTCTTGCTCATTAGCAGCCCTCGACAGCAGTGTCACATTCGATACTCAAAACAGTAAACTCCGGGCTGAGTTTCCCGGCACAGGTTAAGGAAAAATCGAGACTATGAAAAATACAAGCTGTGGTCCTTATTAGGATTTTAAAGATGAGAGATGAATGGTTGTGTTTTACTGGGCGCTCCAGATTAGTCCTGAGCGCTGCTGTCCTACTGCAGATGAGTATAATGTGAGCGGTGTTAGGGGGTGTGGGGGGATTGGGGCATTGCATTAACCCCCCTGACTGCATCATGACTCCAGACCCCATCCCGATCCCACCCTCCACTGGCAGGCTAGGCGGATACGCAAGGGAGTGCGTAAATTACTCGATAGTTCATTACCAGTGCCCCCAGCCTCTGTTTGGTTGCAGGCGCTGGGTAATCACGGGGGCTAATCCTGCTCCAGAGGAATTCCACACCCGCGCACCGATGCATCGTGCAAGGAATCAGCACTGCGGGGGGCCGAGCCAACCCGGCATCGCTTAATTCAATTAGCCTCCGCTGCTGTGCAATGTGTCAAACAAAACATCTGCTTAATGCAGAGGGAGAGAGAGAGAGAGAGAGAGAGAAGGAGGGATGTATGTCTGTGTGAGTGCATGCATGTAGTGTGTGTGTTTATGCACTGTCTGTGCGCATGAGTGTGTGCGTTTGCTTCCATGTGTATGTGCGGGTGTGCGTATGTGTGCTTTGTGTGTGTGTATAAAGCTTAGCAAAATGACCGCTCCCAAACCCTGCACCTCCAACCACAGCCTCTGACCACATAAACCACAGCCTCTGACCACAAAAACCACTGCCTCTGACCACATAAACTACAGGCTCTGATCACAAAAACCACAGCTACTTCCCACAAAAACTACAGCCTCTGACCACATAAACCACTGCCTTTGACCACAAAAACTACAGCCTCTGACCACATAAACCACTGCCTCTAAACACATAAACTAGAGCTTCTGACCGCATAAACTACTGCCTCTGACCGCAAAAACCACAGCCTCTGACCACATAAACGACAGCCTCTGACCACAAAAACCACTGCCTCTGACCACATAAACTACAGTCTCTGACCACATAAACGACAGCCTCTGACCACAAAAACCACTGCCTCTGACCACATAAACTACAGTCTCTGACTAATAAACCAAAGCCTCTGACCACAAAAACTACAGCCTCTGACCACATAAACCACTGCCTCTAAACACATAAACTAGAGCTTCTGACCGCATAAACTACTGCCTCTGACCACAAAAACCACAGCCTCTGACCACAAAAACTACAGCCTCTGACCACATAAATCACTGCCTGTGACCACATAAACCACTGACTCTGGCCACCAAAACTACAGCCTCTGACTTATAAACCACAGCCTCTGATCACAAAAACCACAGCTTCTTCCCACAAAAACTAAAGCTTCTGACCACATAAACTACTGCCTCTGACCAAAAAAAAACAACAGTCTCTGACTAATAAACCAGAGCCCCTGACCACAAAAACCACAGCCTCTGACTAATAAACGAAAGCCGCTGACCACAAAAACCACAGCCTCTAACCACATAAACCACTGCCCCTGACCACAAAAACCACTGCCTCTGACCACATAAACTGCAACCTCTGACCAGATATATCACTCACTCTGACCACAAATACTGAAGCCTCTGACAACAGAAACCACTGCCTTTGACCACAAAAACTACAGCCTCTGATCACAAAATCAATAGCCTCTGGCAACAAAACCTGCAGCCTCTGGCCACAAAAACTACAGCCTCTGACCACATAAACCGCTGCCTCTGTGCACATAAACTACGGCCTCTGGCCACAAAACCACAGCCTCTGATCACAAAAATGACGGCCCCTGACCACCAAAACCACTGCCTCTGACCACATAAACTGTAGGCTCTGATCACAAAAACCATAGCTTCTTCCCACAAAAACTACAACCTCTGACCCTATAAACCACTTATTCTGACCACCTAAAATACAGCCTCCAAACCTCAAAAACCACTGCCTCTGACTGCATAAACTACAACCTCTGACCACATTATCCACTGCCTCTAATGACATAAACTACAGCTTGATACCAAAAGCCACAGCCTCTGATCACAAAATCTATAGCCTCTGACCACAAAAACCACAGGCTCTGACCACAATAACCACAGGCTCTGACTACAAAACTACAGCCTCTGACTGTATAAGCTACAGCCTCTGACCACATAAACCACTGCTTCTGACCAGAAAAACTACAGACTCTGATCACATCAACCACTGCCTCTGACCATAAATACTACAGCCTCTGACTAATAAACTACAGCCTCTGACCACAAAATGACTGCCTCTGACCACATTAACGATAGGCTCTGATCACAAAAATCATAGCTTCTTCCCACAAAAACTACAATCTCTGTCCACATAAACCACTAATTCTGACCTCCTAAACTACAGCCTCCAAACCTCAAAAACCACTGCCTCTGACCGCATAAACTACAACCTCTGACCACATAATTCACTGCCTCTAATGACATAAACTCCAGCCTGATACCAAAAGCCACAGCCTCTGATCACAAAGTCTATAGCCTCTGATCACAAAAACCACAGGCTCTGACCACAATAACCACAGCCACTGACTACAAAACTACAGCCTCTGACAGCATAATCTACAGCCTCAGACCACATAAACTACAGCCTCTGACCACATAAACCACTGCTTCTGACCACATAAATAACAGCCTGACCACAAAAGCCACAGTCTCTGACAACAACATCCACAGCCTCTGACCAGAAAAAACTACAGACTCTGACCACATAAACCACTGCCTCTGACCATAAACACTACAGCCTCTGACCAATAACCTACAGCCTCTGACCATACAAAACCACAGCCTCAGACCACAAAAACTACAACCTTTGAGCACAAAAACTACTGCCTCTGACACGCAGGAAAATAGACTGGGATTTGGTGCATTGTGGGATAGATTACACCCAGGAGGAAAGAGATAAAAGCCTTAAGACCAGAGACACAAAAAATTCCCTCGCGGTCTCTCTCTCTCTCATATATACACACACACACACACACACACGTACAGAACCAATCGTGCACACACACACACACACACACACACAAAAGACATACATAGAAAATCTGCACACAATTTGTTTTTTCTGTGTCTCCCAGTGTAGTGAATGTGTGCTATTTGGACAAGCAAGTGCTATTTGAGAAATTGGCGTTTGTATAACGCCGACTCCAGCTCCAATGGCAGTGCACTGCCCGTCTTCCAAGGCTGAGGAAAGTTAATGTGAGACGATTTTCTCTCAGTATTCTATGGTCCTGGAATACAGTGATTTAATGGCGATTTTTTTTTCCACTGTTAAAAAAAGACTTGGCCTTTATGGCAAATACAGCGCAGATGTAGTTCTCATTTAATTACATCTCACTTGTTATGACATGCTGTAATTTTACAGACCCAGCCAATACTTTAAGACTCGAACGAGATGGGATTTAAATGGCTGTGAGTAGCTAAAACGTCATCGGAGTTTGGCCTTACTTACCTCTATCGCTGTTTCAGCGACTGGAGCATAATTATATTGTGCGTCACTGATGGCACGAACCTCTTCCAGAGAAATGTGCTGTAATGTGGCACCGCAAAGCAATGTAGTGTGATACAGTGCAATGTACAGCGATCGACTGTAATGACAGTCTCTATAATTTAGTACGATGTGATTTAATGTAATATCCTGCGGTAACTAATGTCGTAGTGTTCTACTGAATTCCGCCTTTAAATGAATGGTGAGTGACAGCTGGAAGTATTGAGCAAAGCATCCAAGCGGCAAATCAAATCATGAAAATCGCGGAGGAGAAACAGTTGTTGCGTTTCTGAGGCTTTGATCGGAATCACAATCCTGCGTGTTTTTCCACGTTTGCCGTCAGAAAGCTCCGATGTCACGCCGGGCCAGAGTACCCGTTCCACACACACCTTCCACCCCGAGTTGCGCATTACAAGCCGTGAAATAATTTTGCATTTGCCTCGTTACGATCGCCATTGCCTGCGGCCAAGCGTAAGTCATCCCCCGACCACGGCAACCTACGACGTTGTGCCGGGCCTCTCATAACCCTGATTGATCGCTTCTCTGTGGGCACTCGGGGGACATAAATTTAGCACAAAATCACGAACACCATTGCAAAAAGCATATGGATCAGAAGAACATTAATTTCCCGCTAGTCCGGGTCGCCTGAGAAAGGCAAAAATCCCCATCGCAGCAGTGAGTTTGTGAAGGAGGTTTCAGGGATTTATGGTTCATTTCGTCCCATGTTTCCTGTAGGAGTTTCAGGTCGCAGTGGGTTATGTGATATTTCTCTCTCTCTCTCTCTCTCTCTCTCTCTCTCTCTCTCTCTCTCTCTCTGATTAGAATATAGAATGTGTAACTTCAATGAATTATAATTATTATAATGATGAAAAGTTTTCAGTCCATGAAACAGTATTTCTTCTCCAAGGTCGGGGTCCAAACCATGAACCCAGGGCACGAGAAGGCTCCTTCGTTTTTGTTGTCACTTGATGGATAGGACCTTCCGTAGAATATGTGCCGTTCCCAACAACGTCATCTTTTGAATTTCCTGGAGTTTGAAGTTTCCTGGAATTTCACTGATGAACTTCTCTGATCCTTTCTAGAAGGCTCGGTAGGTACACTGCCCTCCATAATTATTGGCAGCCCTGGTTAAAATGTGTTCTTTACCTTCTAATAAATTCAGTTTTTTTCCTAAATAATATAGGACCACAATGAAAAAAAGAGGAAAATCCAAACTTTAAATCAAGTGCATTTATTCAGTGGGGAAAAAATCCCACATCAAGAAATAATTATTTTACATCAAATCATGTGTGCCACAATTATATATAATATTTTGTATTAACTTTTGCCAACTTTTGCGAAAAAAACAGCACCTAATCTTCTCCTATAATGTTTCACAAGATGGGAGAATACAGACAGAGGGATCTTCAACCATTCCTCTTTGGACAATCTCGCTAATCCTCCAGCGACCTGGGTCCTCTCCTCTGCACTCTCCTCTTCAGCTCACTCCACAGGTTTTCAATGGGGTTGAGGTCTGGGGACTGAGATAGTCATGGGAGTATTCTGATTCTGTCTGGTGAACCATTTCTTTGTAGATTTGGCCACCTGTTTAGGGTCATTATCTTGCTGAAAGACCCAGTGACAACCCCTCTTCAGCTTTTGGGCAGAGGCCACCAGATTTTGATATAAAATGTCCTGGTATTTCAAAGTGTACATGATGCCCTGCACCCAAACAAGGTTCCCAGGGCCTCTGGAAGAGAAACAGGCCCACAGCATCACCAATCCTCCCCCATACTTTACAGTGGGCATGAGGTGCTTTTCTGCATACTCATCTTTTGTGTTCTGCCAGGCCCTCTTGGAGTGTTTGCTGCCAAAAAGCTCTATATTGGTCTCATCTGACCAAAGCACATCGTCCCAGTTGAAGTCCCAGTATCACTTAGCGAAATCCAGACGTTTGCATTTATGATTGTGAGTGATTAAAAGGTTTTGTCCATGCATGCCTCCCAAACTGCTTGTTGTCATGTAGATGGCACCTGATGGTTGTTTTAGAGACTTTGTGACCCCAAGATGCTACCATTTGTTGCAATTCTTTAACAGTGAGCTTTGGAGAACTTTTTATTTCTCTTACCATCCTCCTCATTGTGCGTGGTGGCAAAATGACCTTGTATCCTCGTCCAGGCTTGTTTACCACTGTTCCAGTTGTTTTAAACTTCATATTGACTCCTCTGACAGTAGATATCGGCAGGTGCAGGCAAGTGGCTATTTTCTTGTAGCCATTGCCTGACTTGTGAAGGTCGACACACATCTGCCTTACTTGAATGGTGTGTTCCTTTGTCTTTCCCATGTTGAAGAGTGGATAGGAGAAATGGCCTCTCTGACACGTCATATTTATACCCCAGGCAAACAGGAAGTGATGAATTACTAATTAAATGTTCCTAGATACTCTGATCAATTTTGTTAACTATTGTAGAAATGACAGAAATACTTTAATTACATTTATTTACTAGGAATTGTTAGGGGTGCCAATAATTGTGGAACAGGTGAATTTATGAAAAATAATTATTTCTTAGGCAGGATTTTTTCCCTTTCAATTCACTTGAGTTGAAGGTTACATTTTTCTACAATTTTCAGTGTGAGAGTTTGCATCTGCAATAAAAATGGAATTTATTTTAAGGCCTTCAACACATCTTAAGCAGGGGTGCCAATAATTATGGAGGGTGCTGTAGCTCATTTTTTGGCAATATTGGCCAAAAAATTCCATTTCACCTTTGAGCATAATATAAATGAAGTGACATGAGAGAAGAGAAGACCTCTGCATCGCCCCTGGGCTCTGTTTTCAGCCTGCAAAGAATCTGCCCCATGACGGAAGAATTTGACCAATCGCAGAACAGCTAAAAGAGCCAGCCCTGTGATTGGCTGTTCTGTTGAAGCAGATGCGCATGAATGTGTCTTTGGTGGAAACTCCACTCCAGTGTTTCCCAAACTGTGTGCCGTGAGAGCTTCGTAGTATAGGTGCGCCGCGAGAAAACCCACTTACTGTTTTTTTTCTGATAGCCAAATAATATAAAACAGCTCAACTAACAGGATATAAAAATAACAATTCATGTCATTAACAATTAATTCAATTCAGTTTATTAAAATGCCTATTTAAACTTTCCTTCTCGATATTTCCGCTTCATGTTCTCTACTGTACAATTCCTTCTCGTGATTGGCCAATCACGCATCGTCTAACGCGAAAAATTAAACATTCCTCGGTAAAACTCAGCTAAAACAGCAGTGTAGCCTGGTTCAAACGAAACTATGAAACTGGGTAAATTCCTGACCAAAACCTCGAAAAGCCCATCCGACTAAGACCCTGAACCACCTCACTCTTGCTGCGCTGGTCAGAAAAAGAAAATCAAAGTGGTGAGCAGATTTTACACGGAGGAATATCTGACTTATGGGTTTGCATTCACCGGAGATCCCGCTTCCCCAATACTACTGTGTCTTGCTTGCGGCGAAAAGCTAGCGAACGAAGCTATGGTGCCAAATAAATTAAAAAGACACCTTTCAGCCAAACACCCATCTCTCGTCAAAAAAAAAAAAAGAAAAAAAAAAAGGCCGTGAATATTTAATGCGGTTGAGAAGCCAGAGGAACAAACAAGCTAGTTTAATGACGAAAACGTCAGCGTCAGAACAAGTGCGAAGTCAATGAACCTGCATCGCTGCACAGTTGTTATGAGAAAGTATGCTTTGATGAATAAAATTTGCATTGATTGAGTGAGGGTGAATTGTTATGATGATGATGATGACAACGATGATGATGATAGATAGATGCAGCCATATGGAAAAGAAAAACTGGAAAAGATTTTGGCGTAGCACACTCATCTTCCATAATGACCTGCCTTGGGTCAGCCACTTATTTTGCGAGTTATCTCGAGAATGTTGTTTGGTGACCATCTTGGATTTTGATGTTGTGATATCATTTTCAATAAGAACATGCAATAGGTCAAGTTAATTACTAAAAGTTCCTAGGCCACTTATTTTTTGCGTTCTCTATAACGTCGTTTTTACAAAAACGGTAGCGGCCATCTTGGATTTTTATGCAGCACGGCAATTTTCAATTGCGACCTGCCTTAGTTCAAGATACATCAGCATACCAAATCAAAATTTCCTACGACATATTTTTCTCATTATTTTGATAACGTCGTTTTTACAGAAACTGAGGGGGCCATATTGGATTTTGATGCGGCGTGGCCATTTTCAATAGTGAACTGCCTTAGGTCAAGATACATCGGCATACCAAATCAGAACTTCCTACGCCACATATTTTTGCAATATCTCAATAACGTCCTTTTTTCAAAAATCGCAGCGGCCGTCTTTGATGTCGATGCAGCGCAGCCATTTTCAATAGCGACCTGCCTTAGGTCAAGCTTCATCAGCATACGAAATCAGAACTTCCTATGACAGATATTTTTCGCATTCTCTTGATAACGTCGTTTTTACAAAAATGGAGTTGACCATCGTAAATTTTGACGCAGCTTGCCCATTTTCAATACTGAACTGCCTTAGGTCAAGACAAATCAGCATACCAAATTTGAACTTCCTAAGACACTTTTCTGGATATCTTTATAACGTCATTTTTACAAAAATGGTGGTGACCATCTTGGATTTAGATGCAGCGCAGCCATTTTCAATAGTGAACTGCCTTCTATTAAGATACATCAGCATACCAAATTAGAAATTCCTACGACACTTATTGTTCGCGTTATCTCGATAACGTTGTTTTTACAAAAATGGCGGCGGCCATCCTGGATTTTGACACAGCATGCCCATTTTGAGTAGCGAACTGCCTTAGGTCAAGATACATCAGCATACCAAAATATAACTTCCTATGACATTATTTTTCGCCTTATCTCGATAACGTCGTTTTTACCGAAACGCCGGTGGCCATCTTGGATTTTGACGCAGCTTGCCCGTTTTCAATAGCGAAGTGCCTTAGGTGAAGATACATCAGCATACCAAATTACAACTTCCTTGGCCAATAATTTTTTTTGTTATCTTGATAACACTCTATTTGATGAGTTTGGCGATCTCCCAAGAGATTTTTGTCCTCCGAGCATTTTTCTGAGTTGAAGTCCAGAGGTAAAAAAAGCCATTCCTAGACCTGCTGCCTTTGGCAATGCAGGTAAAAAGCATTAGAAGCTTTTGCAGAACTAGTAGCAAAATCAAAGAGGTCTCACACAATTTTCGAATCTCTTATCCTGCCAGCATGCAAAGCTATCGTCGGGACCATGTCGGGTAAAAATGCTGCCAATGAAATATCGAAGGTTCCTCTTTCAAACAATACAATTGGCAGGCGGATAGGAGAAATGTCTGCAGATATAGAGGGCGTTGTAATGGAGAAAATAAAAGGGAGTGGGGAATTTGCGCTGCAGGTGCATGAAACAACCGATGTCAGTGGACTTGCACTTGTTTTCTGGACGTGTTCGTACGACATGTCAATTGTGTGCACTCCTTACAGATCTTCCAGTGTATGTAGGCTGCCACATTGTTGTGCCGGTGTATGTAATCTGTTTATGCTAGCTCCAGGCAGCCTGAGACAATATGGTCAAGAGTTTCCTGGTATTTGCTGCAGATGTGGCATTGTGGATCTGTCTCATCTCATCTGTCTCTTATTGATGTGATGTTGATATGCTTTTGTGGGAAGTGTTTGGTCTTGTGCAGCAGAAATGAATCCCTCTGTTTCAGCCCTGAGACCGTGGATTTAAGCCACTGGTTTGTTGCCTTCATATCTCCCTTACAACGCTTTCTCCTCCCATCTGGATTGCATTTGTTGCAGGCCCTGATGTTTCACGCCTGTCTTGATTGACTTTGCATATAATACCACTGCTTCATCACCTTCAGGTCGTGGCTCTTTGAGATCTAAATCTTTCTTGAATTTTGCAGCTTCCTTTGGGAAAGAGTAGAGCTTCTTCTTGCGTCCATGTTGTTGCACAAGGTGAAATAGAGAATCGTTGGCTGATGTAATGTATGCTGCTCGGCAGACAGTGGTTATTTTGTAAGACAACTCCTCTTGGGAAAGACCTTGTCCGCCTTTCGATCTAGGGAGATACAATCTGTCAGCATCAGCTTTGGCGAGGTGCATTTTACCCAGAGTGAGAAACTTTCTGGTCCTAGTGTCTAGTTTCTTGATTTCAGACAGTTTCCAGTTTATGATATTGAAGCTGTATGCGACAACTGGTAGAGCTAAGGTGTTAATGGCTTCCACTCATTTGCCAGCGTTGAGTTCGCTTTTTAATATCAGCCTAATTCATCTGTGGTACTCCTTTCATATCTTCTCTTTCATAATTGCATGCTGGATGCCGTCTCCTTCGTTCTCACCCGGATATTTGTAAGTCCTTTCTTGTTCCAGTTCTTTAATGGTGACAGAGTTGTCAATATGAATATTGTTAGTACTCATGGGTCAACCTCTTTTGAAGGTGACCTTAGCACACTTTTCAAGGCCAAACTCCATCTTAATGTCACTGCTGAATGTCTTCACGATGGTGAGGAGTCCTTACTATTGGTCATTGTCCTTGGCGAAGGTTTTCAGTTCATCCATATAGAAGAGATGATTCAGCTTGCCGTACTGGGACATACACTCATAAGCGCTACCACTGAGCATCAAGATGAGAGGAGCAAGGGCGATACAGAAAAGCAGTGGTGATAAAGCTTCTCCTTGAAAAATGCCACATTTGAACATTTGATCTCTGTCTTAATGAGATTGACCCACAAGAATGGCTGAGTTGCAGAGTTGTTTTCCAAGATACCGTATATTATTCTCAGTTATGAACTTTGTGATAATTGAGCACACTTTATACATTTCAAATGTCTTCTTAATCCAGGAATTGGGAACACTATTGAATGCCTCTCTATTATCAATCCATGCTATAGATGAGTTCTTTTTTCGTGATTTTGCCTCTTCAATCACCATCTTATTGATGAGAAGTTAGTCTTTACAACCATAGCTTCCTTGTCGGCTACCTTTTTGCTCAGCTGGTAACAAGTTGTTTTGTTGAAGGTATTGGTATATTCTGTCAACGACGATAGATGTAAAGATCTTGTTCATTGTTGGAAGGCAAGTGATGGGTCGATAGTTTAGTGGATGTTTGTTGTCTTCAGATTTGGGGAATAGGTAGGTGATGCCCTCGGTGAGCCATGCAGGACAGCTTTGTGGGTTTTTCATAGCCTCATTGTATCACTTTGCAAATTCTTCATGTATAGCATGCAAATTCTTCATTCAGAAATTGCTGATCCCATGTCTACCAGGGTGTTTCCAATTGCTGGTTCTTTTTATGGCTGAATAGGTGTCACAGAGGGTGATGTCTGACCACCTATGGCCCTCTAGGCCCTTGTTCGCATCCTCTTGCTGCTGAATCCATGGTGCTTCCTTGTTATGCCCTTTGTTCTCCAAAATATTTTCCCAAAACTCCTCTGTTTCCTCGATGGTTAGGGGATCATTCACATCAACCTGCTTTTTCTCCAGCTCTTCGTAAAAAATGTTAGCATTTTCTTTAAAGATCTTATTCTGGTGGAAGAGGGCACTTCTGTTTTCAAATTGCCTATGCTAGGGGTGTCCAATCTAATCCACAAAGGGCCGGTTTGGGGGCTGGTTTTTGTTACACCCCGACACTAACACACCTGATTCTGCTCATCGAGGTCTTGATTGAACTTCCTATAATCAGTTAATTAGTGGGATCAGGTGTTGCGGCACTGGGCTAAAACAAAGACCTGCACCCACACCGGCCCTTTATGGATAACATTGGACACCCCTGGCCTAAGCCTTTGCGCTTTGGCTTGGATTTTCTGCTTGAGGATTTCTTTAGCGACGGGGAGGTCGTATTTTTTTCTGATGTTCAGTCTTCGCTTCAGCCGTTTCCTCCTCCAATCTTTTATCTGCGATCCTTTGTCAATTTCATGCAGGACAGAGAGATCCTGCCTAAGTTTCTAAATTTCCTTACATATCCTGGCTCTTTCATCTTCTGAGCAAGAGGCTTAGATATGAGGTATGGCATCATTAGCATGCTTGGCGAGGTTCTGGGCTCAGTGATTATGCTTGATTCTTGGTATTGGTGGTCTTTCGTAGATGGGGAGTTCCTTTACAATTTCCCACTTTTGCAGCATAAGGATTTTTATTTCAGATGTTTCTTGACATTCAGTTCTTTCTGGAGAGGTATGTGAATCAGTCATTTCATGTTGCTCAACATGTTTCTCAACCGTGTCCGTTCACAAGCTTCCAGGCTGTTCATGTCTCTAGGTGTTAGTCTTGGATTATTCAGTTGCTCAGTAGGACCTTGCCTTGCCTTTTCTTGGGTTGATTCTGAGTTCCAAATCAGTGAGCCTGTTGTTCTTCATAACATCCCTGCGGACATTGGAAAGTTTGTTTAAATCCAAGTTACGACGGGTTATGGGGTTTTGTTGCCGCCAGATGTTGTATGTAGCTTTGGCAGCAGTATTCTCAGAAGGGTTATTCACAGCGCTTCCATTACCCCCTTATACTCCTCCCTTGTCTGCTTTTGCCTTGTTTCTTTTGTGGGATTTGGGTTAGATGTAGCAAGAAGGTCTCTGTGAGGGGTATCCTCGGTGGGGGTGTCCTCTTCTATTCGGTGGGTGGAGTTTGTTCCAGTAGCCAACTTTTCGACCTCAGCCTGGTTCCCTGCTGAATGACGCAGTCCTTGTTTACGACTAATGCAGTATGACATTCTGGTATTCTGACGCTCCATCGTAGGTAATGATTAGGGTTTTTCTGTGGGGGTCCTATCCCTTCGCCAAGAGTCAACCAAGAGTTAATCCATTAGGCATTGGAGATGGAGCCCCACATCGGTGGGGTTGCTGACACTTGCCAAAGGTGCCATCCCAGACTCTGGTGGGCGGGAGCATCCATTTTTCCGTGGTAGGCTAAGGCACCAGCCTGTCCTACCCCAGTGCCCTTTTATCATTATTATTATTATTATTATTCTTTCATTGGCCTACTTGTAAGATGTGTCTGTCAACAGTGTCTGAAGTCCAAAATAGTGTCGGGCGACAGAAATAAGTGTCTTCCGATGGTGTCTTACCTGTCGAATTTTCGTCGAATTGGAGACACTGTCTTTAGTTGGCTTATGTTGTCATTGGCTGAATGGATCGAAAGTTAAATGGCTGTCACAGATATAGTGAGTTGATACAGCAATGTTTCGCAGTAACATCGGTTGGTTATGAAACAATAAAACCGTAACAATCATGAGGATGACAGCCTGCGCCTAATGTTGTCGGACACTTTGTTTAACCATAAAGATGCCTGTGATGTCTGACACTTTACTTAAGAGTTATGCTGACACAAGTCTTTTGAGTACAAATCACGGCCTGCAGAGAGGGTTCAGAATGAAGGTGTCCTAAACAGTCAGTCGGTTGCCGAGCTATCAAAGAGGGTGGGGGGCCCAACCAAAGCATAAAATCATAGATCCCGCCCCCGTGCGTACCCATCTGCTGGGAGAAGCACAGTGTAAAACGGCAGATATGAACACACCGGCATGGGTGATACGCAGGAATAAAAAGAGCTGTCAGGGGGACAGACGGAGAGGGGCGGGGACACGCTTATCAGCCTGTTCCAGTCTTTGAAGCACATTCTTGGTTTTAAGAAGCTTAAGCACATGCCTGGGCGATTTAGGGGCCGCATTACAGGGGGCCAAATCCAGGCATCATAATGCTTTCAATAAATAAATGAAGACAAGCTTTTTATTCAGAGAGCAAAATCCCAGAGTCTCGTGCGAGCTGTGGTTTTGATACAGTCATGCTCAAGGCAGCTACTGCAAGTCTCAGAGGGAGATAAGCTGCCCCCGCAGGTGCATATAAACTGCTCCTAAAGGGAAGAATAATTGCCCTGAAGGGGGCGATAAATTTGTTTAAAGGGGCAGATGCCGGTTCTGCCTGACTTTGATGACAAGTGTCTTGTCTGGGCTCTGGAGGTTGAGGATTCACGGTTCAGGGTTCAGAATTGAGGAGTGTTTTGGGGGTCAAGGTTCAGGGATTGGAATTCAGAGTTGGGATTATGTTCCAGTTCTTTTTTATATTGAATGTAGCTAAGCTCTCTCCCTCTCTCTCTCTCTCTCTCTCTCCCTCTCTCCCTCTCTCTCTCTCTCTTTCTCTCTCTCTCTCTCTCCCTCTCTCTCTCTCTCTCTCTCTCTCTCTCCCCTCCTGTCTCTCTCCCTCTCTCAATTCAATTTAATTCAATTTGTGCTTTATTGACATGACATAAATGTTGTAGTACATATTGCCAAAGCATATATTGAACATATAACATATAACAAGTGAATATATAACAAGTAATCTTCATAAATATACACATTATATCTCCCTCTCTCTCCATTTCTCTCTATGTGTCTCACTCTTTCTCTTTCTCCATCCAAGGCAAACAGACGGACAGACAGTCATACTGGAAATAGACTGACAGACACACAGACAGATTGATGGACAGTTAAAACAGTTTTGTGCATGAAGGACATTTCAGGTGAAATGGTGATCTGGCGTGTCTGCGGAAGCGAGACAGATAGTGCCAGCTCCTCTGACAGAAAATGGCTCTGTCTGACTGAGTGTGTTTCGATGGGAGGGAAATCGCAGTTATCATCTTGGCCGTGGCGTAACTGTGTGAAACCGCAGCGACAGACTCACAGCAATACAAAAACTGAAGGGCGGTCTGGGAATTCAGGGATTATTCTGGAAATTTTTGGCTCCCGAGTCGTATAGATGTCAGGTTTGATCTTGCTGACACGTTTCTGATGATTCCACACACACCTCAAATGCTGCTTTCCTCGTCCTGTGTGTGTGTGTGTGTGTGTGTGTGTTTCTGCACATGTGTCCATGCGTTTAGGTGTGGTTTTGCCCGTTCAGTGCTGCTGCCGACTGTGTGGCACAGCTTCAATCTGCTGTCTCTCTCTCTCTCAGCACTGGGCCTTACATGTCCGTGGTAATAATGGTCACCTATAGGCTGCCACTTTGA
The DNA here is from genome assembly GCA_029721435.1 of Gymnothorax reevesii. NCBI lineage: Eukaryota > Metazoa > Chordata > Actinopteri > Anguilliformes > Muraenidae > Gymnothorax > Gymnothorax reevesii. The sequence goes on along the minus strand of CM056573.1, from coordinate 189,779,735 downwards.
CCAGCTTACACTACATTTACCTTTTCTTCTGAGCATGCTCAGATGATGCACCCATTGCTTGCTGAGCACAGAGGCTGTTGGGTTAAAGTGGTGTCTGAATGTTTGAAGCAAATCAAGTGACTCTGACGCAGATTGCTGAAACTCCATTACCATTGGCAGAGGACAGATTAATATGATAACCGGCAGCGTCTATTTACATGATGTAATCAGCACTGCATTAATCGCACTCTGCGGGCTTCTATAGGACACATCCAGAGTGATGGATAGCCTGTCCACAATTTACGACTTCAGCAGTACCGCCACTGACCACGCGAGGGCACTACACACGCACTCTCAGTAAGGGGACAACAGCAGGTCAAAATTCCTCCCTGAAATCTTGTTTTGTGCGTACTTGAGCATGTGGAATCAGCTTACGCACAAAGGCACAACTGTTTTGGCCCTAAATACTCCTAATGACGTGCAAACCTTTGCATTCATGCACTGGTGCACTCATGCACGCGCAGGGCAAAGCCTTGTTTAATAATTGATATAATCAGCATTTCCTCCACAATTTAGCCTCTCATTATAAAGGACTTAATTTTGTCTGGTAATTCCCAATATTGATAAAGCAATGAAAGTGAATTCAAACAGCCACTTAAGAAAAAGTTTTACAAGACTGGAGAGAAATCAATTCTGCACCCAGAGAGAATTCTTGAGTTTCGCGATCGATTCACATTATTATTTTTTTTTTTTTTGGGTTCAGCCTTCTTAAACTGTGGCATGGGTCAGAGGAATTGCTAAGTATTAATTAGTAATCGCAGCAAATCGCTCCACAGTCTCATTAGACTTCTCTCTTAAAACATTTATTTCGAGGGCAGCCATCAGGGCTCACGAGAGCAGCCTCAGGCGCTGTGTGACACTGTGATTTACTGACACTAAAAGCAACAGCCGTTAGTCTTTGGGATTGTTTGTTGGTCAGTGTTGACTTAGCTGGTAAAGTTAGCGGGGAGTCAAATGTTGGATTAGCAGACTGTAGAGGCTAGTCTCCTGGTTAACCAGCTAAAAATGTCACTTACAAACCGTAAAAATATGTGACCAGGTAAAGATAGGATTTTTAGCTGGGTCAAGCACTGAATGCATGTGTTCTTGTGTTTGTGTGCGAGAGTCTTTGAATGTATGCATCTATCCACAGGTGCAGGTGTGTCTCAATGCTTTCTGCATATGTGTGTGTCCAGGTGTGAGTGTCAAAGTGCTTATGTGTGCGTGTATTTGTACATGCGAGAACGAATTTGCTTGCGTAATTGTGTATGTTTGTGTATATGTGTGCACGTGTGAGTATTTGTGTTTATGTGAGTGTGTGTGTGTGTGTGTGTGTGTGATAGAGTTGTTGAATAAAGCAGACAGGAAACACTGAGCATCTGATCAGCAGTGCTCGCCCCTTTCCCTGTGGATGTTCGAGGTGATGGCCCCTGCGGATGTTCGAGGGGTGATGGCCCCTGTGGATGTTCGAGGTGATGGCCCCTGCGGATGTTCGAGGGGCGATGGCCCCTGTGGATGTTCGAGGTGATGACCCCTGCGGATGTTCGAGGGGTGATGGCCCCTGTGGATGTTCGAGGTGATGACCCCTGCGGATGTTCGAGGGGTGATGGCCCCTGTGGATGTTCGAGGTGATGGCCCCTGCGGATGTTCGAGGGGTGATGGCCCCTGTGGATGTTCGAGGTGATGGCCCCTGCGGATGTTCGAGGTGATGGCCCCTGCGGATGTTCGAGGTGATGGCCCCTGCGGATGTTCGAGGTGATGGCCCCTGCGGATGTTGGAAGGGTGATGGCCCCTGCGGATGTTGGAGGGGTGATGGCCCCTGCGGATGTTCGAGGGGTGATGGCCCCTGTGGATGTTGGAGGGGCGATGGCCCCTGCGGATGTTGGAGGGGTGATGGCCCCTGCGGATGTTGGAGGGGTGATGGCCCCTGCGGATGTTGGAGGGGTGATGGCCCCTGTGGATGTTCGAGGGGTGATGGCCCCTGCGGATGTTGGAGGGGTGATGGCCCCTGCGGATGTTGGAGGGGTGATGGCCCCTGCGGATGTTCGAGGTGATGGCCCCTGCGGATGTTCGAGGTGATGGCCACTGCGGATGTTCGAGGGGTGATGGGTAATT